>ML675603.1:66679420-66892703 GCA_007922155.1 Mesoclemmys tuberculata | reverse complement strand
AGGAGTGCCTTTTTACTCTTATATCAGACCTCAGACCCCATGCATTGCTGCCACTTCAAACCAGAGGGATGCATCTTCAGCTACAATCATATCCACATCCTCTAGGAGCAAGATCTTACCCTTAATTTGCATGATCAGTTCCCTCTGTTATGAAATGCCTGCAGTTATATTACTGAGACTCATAATTTTGTCATTTCATAGTCTAAGAAGTGTAGCCAAGTTCAGTAGCACTCCTGGGATAAAAGACTACATAGGGTGCTGTAAGAATCAGTGCTGCTGGCCCAATAGGTGGCAGTCTTCCTACTGTGTCAGTTCCAAACAATGCCTCGCAAGGTATTAACGAGCACTAGATCAGTAGAGGAAATGGCTTTTGAATGAATACAACTTGACTGCTTGTCACCATTAAATATTCCATGACTTTTTATTTAATTTATCTTTGAGTGAGAAGAGGTTTGATTGATTCTACAACGTCTTGCTCACATTCTCCTGCAGCTTCAGCTGGATAAGGTATCTATTTTTTTGTCCTGTAATATTGCTGTGTACCATTTAGTGGGCTTCCCTACTAGAGGTGGCTGCATTTAAGTGATGAGCGATGTGATCGCTCTGTACAGGTTACAAAGTTTGTCAAGTAACTTGGGATCTTTAATACAGCACATTTCATCTAAATGCAGTCATCATTATTAAAGACATGGCCCTTATTAATATGGATCCATTAATGAACAGCAAGATGACTTTGAAAAATAGCATGGTGCTTGATGCTGCTGACCCCTACTGACTTGCTTCATTTTATGTGATCCATCACAGAAGACACCCTCCATGGAATGGTTAAAGGTTCCTCTTAATCTGGAGTACATCCCCCCTACCTCCATCCCCCACATTGTAACAGTGTTTAAGGATCGTTTACGTTTCTCTGTCATGGAGCGAGGAAGTTGTTTAGCTTACCTATCAAGATGATAAGCGCCTTAGAACTACTATAGACAGAGAGATTAGCCTGACAGGGAAGAATTGAGACAAACATATTTGGTATTTGAAATGGTAAACACTAAATGCTGCCATTTTAAGAACAGAAACTGTAATGAGGGAAAGCTCAGGCTAAAATGCTTCTTCAAATAGTCACAGAGGCAAAAATATCAGAGAGTAAGAATCAAAACTAAAGAAAATCAGTGAAGCTTTTCGTTTAAATTATGCACCAGTTAAATTTCTGCCTCTTGCTGACAGTCTAATCCCATTAATGAGGCTAGGTAAGCAAAAAGGTGGCAGTAATGATGCTGATGATGACTCAGGGATTTCTGCTTCCAGAGAAAGCAAGCAGAAGCTTAGTTAGTCTAAACAGCCCAGCCCAGTGATTCTGTGGTTGCTCTTTCCATCTGAGAGGCAGTTGCTGGAAGGATGTGTGGCAAGCTAATAGCGTTGAGAGACCCTGGTCTTCCTTCTGTGCACATACTATAGCAATATATATGTATATATTCTACAAGTGTGATCATATGCCAGTCAATCTCTAATAGCTGGAATGTGAATCTTATATAGCTAAAGCTCCATATTTGCATTGCAAGTTGCAAAATAAGGATGATATGAAACAAAAGGTTGTTGTTTTTTTTTGTAAACATTGCAAGGTTATCTTGCAAGCTGGTATTCTAACAATAAAAGAATATCAGGGTCTAGCTAAAACAGGGATTTTTGCACTGATACGAACCTTTGGTGTTGATAAGCTGCACTGCTGTATAGCAGAGCATACAGTAGTGCAGCTTACCATGGTTTGGTGGTAGTTATTTTGATTCCAAATTCCCGAATGCAAATAGCCATAGGGTACTTCACCACTCACAAATAATGTGGCCATCCCAAATCTTTCTACCATTCCATTCTATATTCTGTGGAAGCTGCATACGTAATAGGAAAAAGTATTTTGGGAAAGTATTAGGGAGTTTTTAAGATTTCTATTGTGATTATTTTTTTTTTAACTCCTTCACCTGTAAAGGCACATGGCTTAGGTACCATAACTCCATCATGAGTCCAACTGTCAAGGGTCAGCAGAAGAACGTGTCCTGGAATACAATACAAATGTTTTATATAGATGCTTGCACACAAAAGAATTCTAAGGCAGCTTACAAAGCAATGAATTAGATTTTGGTACTACTTTGATGTTGTTGAAAACCATATCAGCAGTTATGCACAAGCAATAGCTTGCACATACAGTTTTGGACACTAGAATCTATTTTGTTGAAAGCTATAGAACTTGACAATTTGACTTATTTTTCTCATATGACATTATGGTGGATTTATTGCTTAGTCACGGTATAAATGTAACTGAACTTTGCTGAAAACCTGGATGGCAACTGCAGGTGTTAGCCATTATTCAGAGATACAAGATAGGAGAGCATGTCACATGCAATACAGGACTTTTGTCTATTTCCCCTGAATAACTCCTGGCATGCTATGCAAATGAAAGCTAAACAGGCTCCAATGTGTTCTGCAATGCTAAGACTTAGTTATGAATATGGTAGGGGTTTTGTTGTTAGGTTAACACTGAAAAAAGCTTAGGGAAGAAAAATTTTAGTATATAAGCTTATAAAGTATAAACGAAGAGTCCTCCAAATGTAGATGTTTTGCAGATTTGAAAACAGTAAGATCTCCCTATGCTGGTTGGGAGTCCATGAACAGGAGCATGGGCTTCAGCGGAAGCTGTTTAAAAATAACACTCCTCTCACCCCAAATATTTTTTGAAATACGATAATTCCTACATTTCCTCCGAAAAGTGAGTCTTAAAGGCCACAATTTTGAAACCCTAGTACAGGGGTCGGCAACCCGCGGCTCCGGAGCCGCATGCGCCTCTTCAGCCGCGGTAAGCTATGTTTTGCGGCTCCAGACTATTTTTCTTTAGTCAGTGGAAGAGGGGGCAAAATGGCTCTTTTGATAGTAAAGGTTGCCGACCTTTGCCCTAGTAGAAAGCATCTCATTCTCTCTCGCCTCTGACTTGTTCATGCACTCACTACTAGAAACAAGGCAAAACATTAAGGCATTTTAGCATCAAGGAGAAAGTAAAGCTGGGGCTTAACTTTTATTAAACCAACTTTGCTTCCTATCAGCTTGTCTCTGTTCCTAGCTGGACACCAGAAAACAGCTTCATTTCAAGGGTGGCTTCGTAGGCACTGGTATGCAGGAAACACAGGCATAACAGTGTCAAGCTACATATATCACTGCCCTCAACCATGTTACAAAGCAAGGCACGTGTTCTCTGTGCCGACACTTGCTGGTTATGCTTGCTCCAGAGAATGTAATCTTTGACCCCTTCTGAAGACTGGTCCTGTGCATGATTGTCTGACACAGGAACTTTACAAACTGCTTAGTTATTTATTTTTTCAGGTCCTGGCGATGTGCCTATATCTGACTCCCTGGCTTCTGCAAATAGCTGCCAGAGTTTGAGTCCTGGGTTACTTGACTCATGCATGTGTCTTTCTCCTGGTTCCAGACATCAGTGTTTGGTGCTTTTGATGTTGGGCTATGCTTACACACTCCCATATCTAGGGATCTGCATATAGCTATTTGCATATTGCCGACTTCGTGTCCTAGGTCCATATATGCCCACAATTTATATATCTGCTTATGAGCGCTTGCCTGATACGTCCGAGTCCCAGAATTGGTTCTTTAGGATTCCTTGCTTGTGTCCTGGCAGATAAACCTCAACTTGGCCTTCTGGCTGCTTCTTTTGGCCCTTAGTTTTCAGAACAGTCTACTCTTCTTTCCAGCTAAGTTGTCTGGGAGAACTCTGTTTAACCTCTCCCCTTCTGTGCCTTTGATTCTGGGGAGATTCCTACTTGATTCTGACTGGTACCGGGGAGTCACAAGGGTCTCAGAATATGGTATTTCTATAAAAGTTTGCTCCTTCTTTCGTGTTTTGTCCTTCTCCCTTTCCAAACACAAATCCCCAAATTGTATTTTAGTTTGTTTTTGTTTTGATATTTTATATCAGTTTACATTTATTCACCTCACAGCTTTGCAACTTCCTGATGACTATTTAAACTCATTCAATATGCTCTGCAGATCCCTAATTCAATTGTGACATGGTAAAACATCAGTATTAGAGTACGTTTCCTGTACAATATTTTCAAGAAATCAAAAACAATACGCAGGTGGTTTTGTTGTTATAGAAACAAAATGATCAGGTTCCATTCTGTTTAGGATAAGGACTGTCTGTCATCTGAAAGTTTCCGTGTTAGATTAGACAATGTGGGGAAAATTGTCTTAAGTCACTGATTACTTAAAAATTACAGTAATTCATCTTCATCTTAAAGATTCTGTCATTATGTAGAGCAGCTGCAGTTCCCCTTGGGGTGATCTAAACTCAATAAGTAGAAGTTATACTGATTTCCTGAACAAATAAGAGATTCGGTGCTTCTTGAATGTGTCTTTCATACTAGGAAATCTCTTAACTATAACACACGAAAACATATATCCATTTCTCTTTCATAAAGTTATTTTTAAATAACTGTTCTTGTTGAGAGTTGCTATATTTAAATGAGGTACCCTATTTTGTCCACTTATTTGACCCCCACAGGGAAATAAAAAAATATCAGAGGAAGGATAATCTTGTTGTTCGTGCACTGGGCTGGGACCTACATGATGTAGGTTCCATTCCTAGCTCTATTGTGCCTTCATATGTGATCTTGGGCAAATCACTTAATCTTTCTGATCCTCATCTGTACATTATAGTAATAATCACTCTCAGGCTGTGTCTACACTGGTGAACATATTCAGTTACTTTACCGTGTACCGTGTACATGCATGTTCCCTATAGCCGTGCTGAGTGCAGTCCTGGAGATGGGATAACACTGCATATATGTAAGTCCACACTGTCGCTGTTGCTGTGCAACATTAGCACTGCAATTTCTGAGGCCGTATCCCAGGGTTCTGTGTGCCACAGCGAAATACTCTAGGAACTGTTTTGCTATGTGTCAGAGGTACTTCAGCGTCCCCTGCCTACACGCATTTGCTGATGGCAGCACCTGCTCATATGCCAAAGGGGTTGCAAGACATGGAGCAATGGCATGGTGACATAGTTCAGCTCCTGGTCTAGGAGAACCAGCATGGAAACCTCGGATGACCAGCAGTGGCTTTGAAAATTCCAAATGAGGAAATGAGGAGACAGACCTTCATGTAGCTGTGTAAAGTGCTTGCAGAGCCAGGTCACTTGATTTAAGGAAGCCATACTGGTGCAGAAGTTGGAGGCTATTGCCCCGTGGAAGCTGGCTATACCAGACAGCTAGAGATTCATTGCAAACCACTTTGGGGTTGGCAAGTCTGCTGTCAGGGTTGGGGTTGTGCAGGTTTGTGAGGCAGTTAACACTGTGACCTACCCATGGGTGGTTGACATAAGAAAAGTTCTAGAAATAATAACTGGACCTGAGAGGATGGGTTCCCCAATGATGCAGGGGCCACTAATGGCATTCATATCCCAATACTTTGCCCACCACAAAGGGCAAGTGAGTATATGAACAGAAAAGGCTACTATTCATTCATTCTGCAGAGGCAGACTCATGAGAAACACTGGAAAGATTCATGACACTAGAGTGCTGAGGAGATCAGGACTGTACTTGAAGGGGGGAAGATGGGAATTAGGTCCCCAGAAATTGCTATTCTGTATGGTATGTCTGCACCAACTGTTAGTTTGGGAGACCCCAACATATCTGTTCCTAACCTGGCTAGTGAAACTATACTCTAACACCAGTGAACCTAGAAAAATGAAATTCAGTTACAAACTCAGTAGCTGCAGAATAGCCAGGGAGTTCACCTTTGGTAGGCTGAAATCTTGGTGATGGTGCCTATGCACATGTTTGCCAGTGTGGCTAATGCAGTTTATATAATCATCGTAGGCTGTGCACTCCATAACATTTGTGAATGTAAAGGGGAGTGCTTCCATCCCACGAGGGCATAGGACAAGTCTGGTTTACAAACTCTATACATGTGCAGTGTTGGTGTAGCCGTATTGGTCCCAGGATATTAGAGAGACAAGGCGGGTGAGGTAATATCTTTTATTGGGCCAGCTTCTGTTGGTGATAGAGACAAGCTTTGAGCACTAAGCCCAGATGTGAAGAAGGGCTTTGTGTAAACTCGAAAGCTTGTTTCTCTCACCAACAGAAGTTGGTCCAATAAAAGATATTAACTCACCCACCTTGTCTCTCTAAACTCTCTAAAGACAGTAGAGCCCACCCATGTGCACATAGGTCCTGGTTCCCAGTGGACAAGTCAAGGATGCCATATGTGTATATACCTTGGCAGAACAGAGAGAGAGAGGATGGCATCTGTCTGTGAGACGCCTTCACACTCTGTGCAGATGCTGGAAAAGCACATGAGGGAATATTGGTACATACTTGTGGGCTACCTAGCTTTGTCAGGGTTTTGTTCCCCTGCAGCCGAAGGTTATTAGTCATTCATTCCTGTGATAAGTCATACATTACAAACAATTATAACAAGGCACCTCCTCCAGCATTAGCACCATTTTGGTTGTGTTTGCTTTGTGGAGGGAGGAGGCCAAATTGTAATGTCGTCATTGTGTAATGCTTTTGTCTTACTTCTTTACAAACCTCTGTTACTGGAAGCACTCAATCTCTCTTATCAACCTTATCAACATTTGCTTTGGGTGGGGGTGGAGGGGTGCACCCATTTTTTTTTTAACCAGTTCTTTGTCAGTGGCATTAATTGCACTTAGGAGCTGTTATGGAGCACTAATTGCTACTAAGGTTGAAAGTGATCAGGGCTGGGGTGGGTGAGAAACAGGTGCTGGAACTAGGAGTACTGCTGCACCCCCTGGCTTGAAGTGGTTTCCATTATATACAGGGTTTATAGTTTGGTTCAATGGCTCAAGGCACCCCCACCCCCATAAAAATAGTTCCCACACCCCTGGTGGGAGAGAAGGCCCATTTAAATATTGGTTAGTGACAGATCTCTGTATTGTTACTTGAATTGTGTTTCAAGCCATAAAGAAATTTACCTACCCATCTTCTGTTCTGTGAGTTCTGCTGCGTTTAGAATTAGCAGCACTTTCTGTAAGCACATAACACTAACTGCCTTTCCCTGTCCCTCCTGTGTGTCCGGGGGAGTGTGGATATTTCTGAACCTGCAGGGAGGGAGCGGCGGGTGGGGGACAAACAGAAAAAAGTGTAGGCAGTAAGATGGCACCAGACAGATGCACCATTCCAATGCATGTGTTGTGAATCATGAGGCTCAATGCTGAACCTGAAAACATCTTACATTCATCATGCTTAGGAAGGAGGGTCCACATAGAAGACAAGGAAACAATAAAAGTTTAAAAGTGATTAAAAGTACTACTTGGAATGTATAAGTAAAATATTTTTCAAGAGAGATGGAAACCAACAAAACGTAATGGGACTGAATCTGTGAACAACAGCCACATGTTAATGCCTCTGCACCCATCTCCTTGCCCTGTCCCTGACAAGGGGAGAATGACAGGAGAAAACTGTTCTTGGGGAGATATGGGGATGTCTCCTGCTGGGGGCTTGGAGGGTGGGCACTGGGTGGGGTTCAGGCTTATTGTGGGGGGTGCCCCTGTGTGGCGTTTCATGTGCTGGAGGATGGTGTGGTCCTGGGAGTCCTGCAGGCTCAACCCAGTCACACTGGGGGAGGGGAGATTGTGTCTTTTGCCTCAGCAGGACCTTTACAATAGCCAGAGAAGGAGGAGGTGGTCGCAGTTCATGGACAGGTTCAGTGACCATGTGTGATAGTCTATACTATTATACTCTGATAAATTTTATACAAGGTATGTCTTGTGAGGTATCATTCGAAAAGTCATAATCTGATGAATATCATTATCCTGTTAAAATATCTGTAGCGATACAATATACAAAGTTATAAGATTCTACTGTATGATTTTTAGTGAAGTATTTTGTAATTGTGGGTAACACCCACAAACCAGTTTTTCAGAGACAAAGACACACTGGCACCCCAGACAGGTGTTAAAAGGCCATCATCTACTTAAGTGGTCAACTACCAGGATATTTCTAGCACAAGAGACTGTAGTATAAAGAGGGAGGAAAACACTTGACTTCACCTCTCCTTCTCCCATGCTCATGGCATCAACAATGCTCAAAGAACTGAAGTAAGGGGGAGTGGTCCCATGGTGAAAGGAGACCCAGACTGTCAAATTTACCACAGCATATGGTAAGACAAAACCTTTGCTTGTAAGTTCACGTAGCTTGTTATGGTAGGTATTAGCTTGTGTATTACTCTTATTTTCTTTTATAACCAATCCTGACTTTTATGCATCATCACTTAAAATCTATCTTTCTGTAGTTAATAAGTTTATCTTATTGTTCTATCCTAACCAGTGTGTAGGAAGCTCCATTTGGGATAACAAAATTGGTGCATATATGGAAATGATGCATTTCCTATGAGCTTGCATTTTTCAGTAGTGTGCTGGATACTACATGATGCACATTTTTGTGGGAAAGTCTGGGACTAAGAATTTGCGGGTGTTGCCCTGTATGTATTTCATGAGTGACCGCTCAAGGTGCTCATGTATTTAGCTGGGAGTGAAATTGCTAGCTGAACGCTGTGTGAGCAGCCCCGTAATTGATGTTCCGTCAGCACAGCAGTGTAAAAGGCACCCCAGGCTAGAGAATTAAGAGGATGCAGCTGTTCACCAGTCCAGATTGTACCCTGGGTAATGTCACACCATGGCAGCAGGTGGACCTCCAATTCATTTGGCCACCAGTTCTATAAGCCTCTCCATTAGAGAATACTCGTGATCCATAATGTGTGGCTCCTGCACCATGAACTGGTTCATCAGTCTCTCTTCCAGCAGAAGAGCCTGATCCTCCCAGGCCCTGAAGAACTCAGCCTGCTCCTGGTTCCACCTGTCCATGCCTATGACAGATCCTCCAGGGTCCTTCTCCCTCTGCCTGTGTTATCTCTGGGGTGCTGTTCCTGCCCTCCTGGTGGAATGGTTTCCCTCTTTGGAGATGAAGGTCCTGACAGTTCAAAGCCAAGGGTAGCACGATATGTTTTTTTTTTCCTTTGGAAAAATCTGAGAAATCTCCCAGGTAACATAACTTTGCTGAGGAAGGCCAAAACATGGATGCTTTGCAGGATTCCAGGAATACGAATGTTAGTCTATCCTTGGTTCTCAGGCAACTTTTGCAGCCCATGAGGAAGGAGCAGAAGCTAGTAATGGTAAGATTAACGTACCCATGTTTTTAAAAATTTTAAATGTCTATAGTGTCTCAAAGGAGGTGGGAAGTGGCAGTTCCTTCCAGAGGTTATGGTACCAGTTTGCAATTTCTTTTTAAAGACTGGCCAACAACTGGAGAACACAGCAGTTTTCAAGGTAACAGAATGGAAAAGAGAGGTGACTTTCCAATCCTGTGGTGAAAATTTAGCAATCTACACCAGAGAGATGTTTCTACTAATAGACTCCCCAGTACATATTGTGAATGGAGAGGTGTGATCAGCTATGAAGATCAATGAACCTCAAGACCCAGCTGGAGTTTCTGCTACACCAGAAGTTTGCTGAAATATGCTTACAGGACTGGGAGACCATTTAATTGGAAATTGACTATATTCTCAGCTAACATATGGAGTTTCCATGCAAAGAAAGATGCAAACCATGAACACTGTCCACCCCTCCCCTTTGGCTTCACCAGAAAATCCAGCCCCGGTGCTTGCCTAAGAATGGTGAAATGGATAGAGAGAGAAAGAGATGTCAAAACTTTATTTCCTTTCCTGAAATCTCAGATCAGCACCGCAAGCCCCTCACTCTTCCATTGCAAAGGACCACCCCACTATGTTTATCCAGCCACCAAACCATTCTCCTACCTGTTTCCCCCAGCTTGTGCAGCATAGTTTGGTGCAGGGACAGGCCAGACCCAGGGACCCAATTTTGTAAGGGAGAAAGGACTGTTGTGACTAACTTTTTCTCAGACAGCCAAAGTTCCCTTCCCCTTCTTGGACCTAACCACTGCTTCCCCCACCTCAACCCCCTGTGCCCCAATCCACGTGGCTCGCATTGGTAAGGGAATCGTGAGATTGGAGGTGGGTTGGAGAAGTGCTGAAAATGTATAATCTTCCAAGGGACAAAGCCAGCTGTTACTTAGCAGTATTTTGCTCTGGGATCTTACAAGAGTTGAAGCAGAGCAGGAAGTGAGCTTACAATCAGGAACGTATCACCAGAGTAATAGGGGATATTGGCAGGGAGGATGAGGACCCATTATAATTTACCTGCCTTGGGTTCTGGTTCCTGCTGCAGCTTGGGATCCTACCTGGGGGTCCTACCTGGGTTTGTTGGGGGAGATCCCTCAACCAGATCCTGTGGTGCAGAGCCACATGCTCCTCATCTTCTAGGTCTTCCAAGGCATCCTCTGAGGTCCTTGCTGCATCCTCACTCTGGCTTTCTTTGGCATCTTGTCAGACAGTGAGGCTGGTGGGGTGAAGGAGGGGTTGTGAGCCACTGTAGGCTAAGTCGTTGAGGATGGTGTACTCCAAACAGTGACCAGTACACAGGTGTGGCCGGTGTGCCGAATGTCTGCTCTCGGAGAAGGATCCATGTTCACCCGTCTTGATCTGCAAAGAGTGCAGTGGAAAGCTGTTCTGATGTGGTCAGCACAGCTCACTACTACCGGTGTCAATGGGGGGGACAGGGACCTTTATAGATTGGGTAAAGGTTGGGAAGACAAGGGTTCAGTGCATTGTGGGAGGAGGACTATTGAAACCTGAGATCTGGTACATGCCTCTTACCCCGTCCATATTGCAAACTGACATGGGTACACAGCTATGCCACAGCCTGAGGTGTGCACATGCGCTCACTCCTCAGGGGTGCTAGTTTACTCACCCTCTATTTGCCTTCAGACATGCTTCTGGAGTTTAGATGTGGGTTTATACCAGAGCCACGCTCACGAATATGTGTACCATCGCTACTGTACATGTAGCCTCAGACTGGAAGATTATAAACATGGGATTATCAGGATTTCACTACAGAAGCAGAAGGAAAAGTTAAGTAGCAATGGATGAAAATCCTTATTATTAACACACACAAACATCTTGACTAATAGGAAAGGACACAGGGGGGAAATTGGCCAAATTTAAATTTGTATAAACTTTCTCCCTTTAGTTTTGCTCCAGTCCCCTTTCTGTGTTTCTTTCGGTGGCTTCCCTTTTTTCCTTCTGGAAACAGTATGCCTAGCCCAGCCATAGAGTTCTAATGATCATGCCTAATTTCAACTCTCAGATTAATGACCTGGTAAATGCATTTACTCTAATGTTGCCCATTTGTTTAAAGATCAGTGCCGTTCAACAGCAACTGTCAGGGAAGTTAAACTTTTGCAGTCAAAAGAGAAAAGAGGCAAGAGTTCAATATGTGGAGCTTCGGAGATGGATGGAAAAGTACAGATCTAATCAGCTTTCACTAAGTGATCATCCAAGTTATTTTCTATTTCTTGACATGATGGGAATATTTTGGCTGGTTCTTGAACTGGAAATCACGGATGTCACCTGGATCAAGATTCTTTTCCCATTTGGGTCTTGACTGGTTGCAAAATTTTCTTTTTACAATTCTGGTTTTGAGAGTAATAATCACAATTTATTTATTCATGTTAATATACAAAGACATGCAATAAATTACAACATCAAAGGGAATTCTAGGGCATGTATAAAGCTATGCTATTAATTGAAAATATTTAAGATAACAGGCTTTCTGGGATACACTGCAGTTGCTAATATATTTTTAAATGTTTTATATTAGGATTCCTTTATGGTTTCAAGGGGAATGTATTTACTGAGAAAGGTGAGGAGAGAGCTGTGATGCTGGCTGTCCTGGTCATGCTAGAGTGTATTCAGGACAACACACTCGTGTAGGTCCAGGTAATGGTTACATGTATAAGTGTGTATTCAGATGTTTAAAGTTCATGAAAACTAGTGGAATGTTACTGCTATTGTTTTCACTTACCTTTTCCTGTCATAATGTAATAGCAAACTTTTACATGGCAATTTAGCTATAAGGATATTTACCCATCAGAGAAATCTGGCAACATGCTAATGAAGGACTTAAGGTCTTTAACAGAAAATGCTAATTTCAGAGCAAGTGGCCATTATGTATATGGTTGGAGTCAAAAGTCTTAGTGCATTCCTCACTCATCGACATCAAAGGAAAAACCCATGTGGGTAGAGAGACTGTCAGCTTGTATTCTGTGTGAAGAAGATATAAATATGGATTCAAAGAAAGATTGTTTATCTCTGGATTGTTTGGATTCTAACAGGGGAGAATAACTGAACAAGAAGACTGAGATCCTCAAAATTATTCTGCGTAGCCTGATGGACCTTTGGGAAACTGGCAGTTTATTACATCCACTATTTGGAGTTACAAACTGTTTTACTTGTGGTTATATTTTACCTGCTTTAACTTCTCAATAACTCTTTCTTTTTTCTTAGCTAATAAACCTATACTATAGAATTGGCTACCAGCATTGTCTTTGGTTAAGATCTGGACTACCAATTGATCTGGGGTGAGTGATGGGTCTCTTGGAACTGGGAGAAACTTGATGTGGTGTGATTTTAGGTTTCTGTAACCTTTTGTCACAAATTTCAGTTTGTCTGGGTGGTAAGATAGACTGGAGAGTCTGAAGGGACTGTCTGTGACTCCCTGGTAAGAATGGTATAGTGATCCAGGAGTTCACATTTGTTACTGGTTTGGTGAAATCTAATTATAGAATATACAACCAGTTTGGAGTGTCTGCCCTTGTTTTCTGACAGCCTGCCCTGATAGGCACTTGGTGAGCCACTCCAGATACCGTGATAAGAGCCTTCTACACAGGCAGAGGTTTGTATTTGAATATCTATGACCCTGATCCCGCAACTGGGTCTAAACACATGGATATCTCTACTTGTACAGATTCCATTGAAGTGAATGGGGCCCCCAGGGATCGGCTCATGTGCATGCATGATTGTGGTCTTTGTCTCTACATTATGCCATTCTGGATGAATGGTTGCCCTCATTTGATGACAGTGTACTGCCTATATAGATAAAGTCATCCACTACTTCCACAGTTTGTCCAGGAGCACAGATGTCTTGTATCGCAATATTTGCACCAACACTCTGGACTTTATTTCGGTCCAAGAAACTTTTCTTTAAAGACTTCCAATGTTAATCCACCATTGAGAGGTACATTTTGAAAAAAAAATCTTTGTTGCCTTTGTGCACATTACTACAGCAGTGATCATTATTCCTAATTAGAAATGGATCAGAGCCACAAAGTTTGGAACCAGATTTAAACTTGCCCAAAGCTTAGGGGATGTCTGTATATGGGATTTTGGTTGGGCCAATCACAGTGAAAGGGGCTAGCTACAAAATATTGGCCTTGTCTACATGAGAAATTTGTACCAGTTTAACTTAAATTGGTTTTTAAAGTGCTTTAGTTAAACAGGTGCAAACCCCTTGTTTTGGACACTCTTATTTCAGTTTAAAATTGGTTTATTTCAGGTTAATATAAACCAATTCCTAATTGATTTAAACTGAAGATAGATAAATAAATAAAAAAAAGATAAACTGTAATGAGTGACACACAGCTTTTTGCACCTAATTAACTAAACAGGTTCAATAACAGAATGGCCAGTAACAGGCCTGGGTTCAAAAATCACACCTATAGTTAAACTGGTGTAACCTTTTCATGTAGATGAAGCTACACTTCAGCTTTGAAATTCCTCAAATCTGGGTTTGTTCCGATCTGGGGTCATGGTTTGGGCCCCACTCTGTTTCAAATGGAAATAACAGTTTTGGTACTTGGCCATTACAAATGTGTGTTACTTGCCTCTTCGTTGCACTAGATCACATGCTTTCATGCAAACTGTGAAAATGAAATCCAAGATATTGCCTTCATTAAGGTATAAATGAAACCATTTGCTGTGCTCACAAAGACATTCTCAGCCTGCTTTTGACATAAAATGTGTGTTTTACATCCCATCTTGGCACACACATCTCCTGCCTTCCAATTATGAATGCCTTGGGGTGAGCAAGTAAGCAATAATTCTAGCTGTTCCTGATAGAAGAAGACACTGCTGTACTGCGTTATTTTTTCTGATGGATGTATATTCCCAATAAGCATAAATAGACTTTACGTCAGCAACATCTGCATCAGAAAATTTAAAAACTGGGTCAGGTACTTTGGTGGATTGAGGGAAGGAAGGGGGTGAGGAGTTTGTGTGCGTCTGAATGTGTCTATACTTTGTTTTTTCCTTCTGATTCCCCACTGTTGCTACCTCTAGCACAGCTCCATTAGTTCTAGCAGCTGAGGGAGACTAACACATAAAGTGACTACCAGCATTTTAATCACCTTCATTGAAATTCTGGCTCTGTGGAAGTCAGTGGCAAAACTCCCATTGATGTGAACAGTGCCAGGATTTCAGCCCACATTGTTTAACCCTTGATCAGGGCTTTGTCTAGTTACACAGGCCCAGATCCACAAAGAGAGTTAGGTGTTGTGATGTTCAGTGTTTCAATGCCTAACTTTTAAGTGCCTAGAAAATCCCTGCAGTCCACAAAGCCTGAGTTAGGAAACCAGGCTCCCTGTTACTGTGCATGGAGAGAGGTGACTTAGAATGCAATCTAAAAAAGCCAGCATGCTAGGAGGGGAGCTGCCTAAGCTAGCCAATAGGAGATG
Organism: Mesoclemmys tuberculata; assembly: GCA_007922155.1. Classification (NCBI taxonomy): domain Eukaryota; kingdom Metazoa; phylum Chordata; order Testudines; family Chelidae; genus Mesoclemmys; species Mesoclemmys tuberculata. The sequence continues at coordinate 66,878,046 of ML675603.1, read as the reverse complement.
GAAATGAGAGGGGTGTGCAGTAAGCCCCTCCTCTCTCACAGATAAGTGATCAAGTTCAGGCGACAGAGAGGCACCTATATCAACTTGCAATCCGCAACTGGGAACCTCTTTCAGGGAGTCAGACAACTTCCAGGGCTAAGTCATTTCATGTGAGAAGGCAACTACCACAGTAGAGCTCTTTAGCACAGTGGTTACAGCACTGATATGGGAGATCCAGGTTCAGTTCTCCCCTCTGCCTGAGAAAGAAAGAGGATTTGAACAGAAGTCCCCACCTCTTTGAGGAGCTTGCACTTACCACCAGGCTGTGGGAGCAGTCTCTCCTGTTGAAGTTGTACCACTGTGGATTAAATTTTTAAAGAACCATTTTGAGCGTGGACACAAGGCCTGGGTTGGTGCCTTCACTACCAGGTTAAAGATTCATTCTTGCTTTTGCTCTCTGGACCAATTACTCTTTAAATATTTATCGTCGACAGGAGAGCCTGAGGGAGTCCTACAATCAGTGTATTCCATAAGTTCAGTGGCTAGCACACTTTCCTTTCAAATCCTTTCCCCCCTTCATGCAAAGGAGGGAATTGAACCTGGGTCGTCAACATACTAGGTCTATGCTCAAACCATGAGGTTTAAAATTATAAGGTGTGTACCCCATCCTCAAACAGCTGGATTTTGAATAAGACCTATCTGGCAAGCAGTCTCTAAACGCAGCCTACTGGATCAGGCCCTGTGGGTAAGATAGGAGCTCTTCTGCCTATTTTCCCCAATTTTATGATTTGTTATGGGGCTTTGGTGGGAGATGGACATCTGGGCATCTAGAGGGAGGCTGCAGCTCTCAGGTCCAGAGGCAGAAACCTAGGCAGCCAGGTAACTTTTAGAGCAAAAAGTTAGGTGCCAAGTGAGTTTGGTGACAGCTGAGAAGATATTTTGTGGTTTGCAGTGGAGCCGAAAAATGTGATTTAGGCATCTATATGCAGGTACCTAGGTACTTGTGTGGAGCTAGACTACAGCGATTAAAACACTAGCAGCTGTCAGCAGGTTATCACTGTTAGTTACCACTATTGCTACTGCCAGTGGACTCACACTAATGGGAGCAATACTGAGATAGCAGAGGGGACAGAGGTGCAACTAACTCTGAACAGTGAGTCCTGACATCCTAGGCCTGAAATGGGATTCAACTGATTAAAAAAATCAAAGGGTAGGAATATCATTAATGCCATTGCGGTTTTATGGAAAATAGGTCTTGTCAAACCAATTTCATGTCATTGTTTGATGAAATTGCAACTTTGGTTGATAAAAATAACTGCGTAGATGTAAGATACCTAGACTTTTTTGTCTCAGTACCACACAAACTCCTGATTTAAAAATTAGCATTATAAAATATCAATAGAGCACTAGTTAAATGGATTAAGAAGTGGCTAAGTGACAGAACTCAAAAAGTAGTTGCCCATAGGGAATTATCACTGAATAGAGATGTTTCTAGAAGAGTTCCACAGGCTTTATGCCACTATTCAACATTTTCACTAATGAGCTGGAAGTAAACATAAAATCACTGCTGATAAGATTTGTGGATGACGAAGATTGGCAGAGTGGTAGATAATGGTGAGGACATGACAGTCTGCCACAGTGATTTTTAAGCACTTGGTAAGATTGGCCCATTCAAAGACAATGTGTTTTAATATGGTCATGTGCAAAAGCACACATCTAGGAACCAGGAATGCAGACCATACCTACAGAGTGGGAGACCATATACTGGAAAGCAGTGACTCTGAATAGGATAAATGAGTTATAATGGACAAGCAACTTAACATGAGCTCCCACTGTGTTGCTGTAGCAAAAAGAACTAATGAGATTCTTGAATATATCAACAGGGGAATAGTGAAAAGAAGCAGGGAGATGATCTTACCTCTGTGTATGGCACAGCCAATAACAGAATGCTGCATCCAGTTCTGGTATCAACATTTTTTAAAGGATGTTGAAAAATTGGAGAGGGTGCAGGAAAGAGTTACAAAAATTATTTCAACAATCGAGAAGATGCCTCAGAGAGAATTACAGAGCTCTGTTGGCTTGTCAGAACAGAGAGAGGGGCAGGTGATTTCATACGTCACAGGGAGAAGATACTGGGTACTAAAGGGCTCTTTACTCTAGTGGAGATAGGCATAACAAGAACTTATGGCTGGAAAAGCCAAACAAATTAAAATGAGAAATTAGGCACAAATTTTTAACAGCCAGGCTGATTCACCACTAGAAAAAGGGAAGATTCTCCATCTCTTGCTTTTTAGCAGATCAAGGCTGGCTCCCTATCTGGAAGATGTGCTTTAGTCAGACTCATGGTATTGAGTTCAATACAGGGATAAGTGGATGAAATGTATTGGCCTGATATGTATAGGAGGTCAGATTAGATGATCCCGATGTTCCCTTCTGGCCTTAGACTCAATACATCTATAATATTTGAGGTTAAAAAGATATAGTATAGATGAAAGCTGGTGTGTGCATGAAGGTATGTAGCAAGCCACAAATTGAATTAATTGCAAAAATCAAAAGTATTCAAGGCAGGGTCTTTTTAAAGAAAACACTCTTAAATTTATCACAGAATGAGCTTGCCCTTCAATGGAATCTAGGGTTCAGTCTCACTTTGAATTGTCTACGGGTCGCATGATGAGAACATGTGACTCTGAACAAGGCCTGCTGGGAAAACAGGGTGGAGATGACCCTCTTAGTGCACCAGAGCAGAGGGCATGGGGAGTTGAAGCTTACGGGGAGGAGGAACCAGCCTGCAGGAGGAAGCTAACTGGAGAAGAACTTCAGCAGAGACAGGATGAAGAACACTACGCCCAGAGAGGGTTGTGACCCACGCAGCTGGAGGCCAGGTGGAAAATTTGTGTTTTTTTTAACTTGATGTTAATAAACCAGACTCTCAGTAGAAGAAGGTTATTCAGAAAATATCTGCAGCATGAACTTTGATCCCCTGGAGGGGAAAGGGAAACAGAGGCAATATAGGCATCTAAAGGGGGACCATGTAAGCTCAGCTATAGTTGTTTATCTTTAAAAAGAAATAATCTGAGTTATGCTAGATTGATGGCTCTGGAGACTTTATTGCTTCCTTTCCATAGGCCAGGCACAAAATATGCAGAACAAACTTCCTGGCAAGAGTCCCTAAGCCATCTACAAGACCAGGGAGAGGAGGTTGGCGGGGGGGCACTCTGTGACTGTGGGGCCTATTTCCGTTCCCTTGTAAATTCACATCTCCGGGCAGAGTTCCTCTGGTCGGCGTCCACTGGCTCCCTGGTCACCTTCGAGGAGCAGTGGGCGTTGTCCAGGGTTCTCTGCTTGGTATCCCCTTCTTGTTTCCTGTGTTTGACCCTATGACCCCCACGCAATAAAAAAAAAAAGTCCCTCAGTCTGCCTAAACCATAAACTAGAGGCACCTCCGTCACGAGTGGGAGGGTAGTTTACTTTCCATGCCCATCCATTCCTCAGCTCCTTCATTGCTAAACTGCTAACAAGGTTGCCAGTTAGTGTCAATCATGGCTTTGTTTTTGGTGAGATGGACACACATCCTAGAAACTAACTAGACAGAGAGCACCACCTCTATTTTCTAGACCTTCACAGACATCTCCTCTAGAAAATAAGCAAGCATGGTCTTTGATTTCCATCAGTCCTGCAGTATGAAATAGAGGGAACCCCCCCACCCCAAACTTTCAGTTTGACTCATTGCAAACAAACTGGCACAAGTGCAGCATGTATAGCTGTCTTCTTTTTTCTGTTCCCCATACCATAAAGGATCAGTTGGAAAAGAAGTCCTTTCCCACATTTGTTTGTAAATTAAGACCTTCCAGGTGGAGCTGCTGTCAGAGTAGGTTAACTTCTAGACTCTACAACTTTGACAATGTCTTTTAAATTGTCCCATGATACTTCCAGGCCACTGTGGTCCATATGCTTCCAGTCCTTAAGCACACAAAAGGGATCAGATGGGCAGAGATTGCAGAGAAGAAGGTAGTGGAAAACTTCAGTCCATCCTCCAACACTAAGAGCTGTGCAGAGAATTCTGAAAAGGTGTGCAGCATAGAGGAGGCCATGGACAGCCAACTCACTAAAGGTCATTAAGAGCCATATCACTCTTGAGCAGAAATTATGGCGACTTCTCCACACAAATTGCCAGCCACTTTCTACAGTAGGACATGGAGATAGAGGAGTTTCAGCTTCTCATCTGCTAATGGTCTTTTAATACAGTTTTTTATTATAGGTATGAGTCAGTTGGCTTGATGTAACTTATTAAGTAAAAGGCAGTTCTTGACTGTGTGTGTCTTTTAGTAAATTCACAACAGACCCTGAATGCATTCTCTATTTACAGTTTCACTGTAACCTTCCTACTGAATTAATTTTTTTGACTGTAAAGAGAGAAAGTACTAATTAGCTCTTTCCTTTTTGGCAGTCTGTCTTCTTATAAAACTAATTAGTACCTGGCTTTTTTATTGTTATGACAATTAGGATATTAAAAAAATAGGCCACGAAACAAAATTAGAAACTTAAATTTCATAATGATCCCATGCTGGGTCAGACACTCGTAGACAAAAATGTCTCTGCCTTTCTTTCCTCCCTTGCCCCCCCTTTAAAAAAAAAAAACACTGTCCTTGTGGAATCTTCTCTGAAAGTTCAAAGGTGTAATGAAATTTTAGGGATAGTTACTGATGAAATTGAAGCAGTAAGTATGGAAGATAGTCAGGAACCAGTTGAGACATTACTTATTAAGCAGAAATCCTCATTGATATCAAGAAGGGTTTCTGCTTGAACAATGTTGGTACAATATGGCCCTAAAGTTGTCTCTATTTGTAATGGTTTGGGTTCTCAGGAATCTGGATATTTGACATCTGGATGGATACAATGGTTGCTATTGCACTTATATAACTAGGCTGAATAGGGGTGGGGGAAATCCTTCATACACTTTTCTGTTGCTATAAGTGAACTAGGTAACAAGGAACTAGAAAAATTATTAACAGACTTAGCAGAGAAGAGTTAACAAGACAATAAGATCATTTTTTTCATGCTCAAAGACTTTAGTAAGAGGCGAACAGCCTTGAAATGTCATCTTGAACAACACAGAAATAATTTTAAATGTTATTCTGCAACAAATTGGCTTACAGATATTCATATCAGGAGATCAGATCCATTATTCACATCTGAAGACACTTAAACTGTGGGGTTCGGCCTTTGTGGAGGTAGCAGTTGGTCATGACTATAGATTAAGAAGAATACCAGTCATAAGCACTTTTGTACCGTAACGGGAATAAGCCCCCAATTTAAGCACCTGTGCCAGTAAAACGGCATTCACTTAAGGTAGTTTTATGCTTGAACTAGATTGGTTTCTAAACCAATGTAGTTGGAGCATTACAAAAGCTGTGTGTGGACAAGACGTTGGTGATGGGCAGTTGATGTGCAGTATGCAGTACCATTATATCTGGGATAACATTTTACAATTTTATTTTTAGATTGCTATTGGCATTACTTAGTTCAGTTCAGTTATGCATTCAGGATAAAATGTAACTGGTTTAAATGGACTGTAGATGGCTGTATATAATGTTATGGCTATGTATCATTTAATAGGGTTTTTGTGCCTAAATGAGTTATAAACAACATTGTATTATTTTACAGAATTAGGTACAGAAGCAGTGTGTTAAAATTATGCATTTGTTCTTTGCTTAATTTTCACTAATGTGTATGTTTATACACTTTAAGATCATGCACCTGTGACATCTTCCATATAATTATATTTATTTGTAAAATTGTTCCAGCTTCTTCTTTAAAACATGAGTGGATGTTCAGTCTGATGAATTTCTGTTGCACTACTGGCAGGTCCTATATTTTGTGAATTAATTAGCTCCTTTCTTACTGACTTGTTTATGGAGTAATTGTTTGCAGCTGTATGCTACTGTGGTTCTTTCCCTTTGAAGAGTTGTAGTCATCTGTGTTGTACTATTTTGAATAAAACTGGCTCAGTGAGTGATCCTAGTGTACATTTCTTTACCTCTTGTATCCAGAGAAACCCCAAGAGCAAGGAGATCTTAGAATGTGAAGAACTCTTTTAAGGTGTGAATGGAGGGCATCCCAAGGTGGAAACAGTGCTGAATTGCTGAAGTCACTTCTAGTCATTGATCAGTTGAAGCACATTCTTGGAGATAACGAATGCCTCTACTCTTCTCCTTGCTCCAGCAGCTTTATCCCAATACGCCTCATCAAAAAGAGTCTACATAATTCATCTGAAGGATCCAGTACTTTGAACTTTTGCTTTCAAGTTTTAATTGTTACTTTGCAATGGCTATAAATTGTTTTCTAATTTTCTGCAGGAAGAATTCTTAAAAATGTCAGGCGAATTTCTCTTTAGTGAGGAGCACTGCTAATGCTGCTCTTACTAAGGCTGTTTTTCCAAAATTGTTGGAGGGGGCAAAGGTAGGGGTATTGTAACATAGACTCTAGCTCTATTATACAGCTATTAATATATTTAGTCCAACTGAAAATGTGATCTGAAACAAAGGACGGGATCTGCTGGTTTAAACTTCCCTCAGCTCTATCACTTGGCCTTGTCTACTTAGGAAAATTTGATCAATTACACTAATACAGTTACACCCGTATAACTCCCGGTGTGGAAACTCCTATAATGGAGTAAGAATTTTTGCTCCAGAAGTTTATACAGGTGTAACTATATGCATTTAAATTCACACTTTAGATTATACCGAACAACTTTCCAGTGTAGACGAGGCCTAATATTGTTTCAACCCCTAACAGATTCTGATGCTTTCCTTCACCATTTTCCTTGGCAGGGGCAGTCCTTATGAAGCAAAACTGGACTTGCTTCCATTTACACTCAGATTGAAACCAAGCCAGTCCCATCCCAACAGAGAAGAAATGTGCTTTTTCCTCTTTATGTGCACGGGACTTCCATTTTGCTGTATGGATGGTTTATGATTGAATCATAGCCATGGTATCACCTATTATGAATCTGAGAAGCTTTTATGATTCCATGCATGCAGCAGCTGTTTCTTTCTCTTCATTGTAGACACTTGGAGCCATAATGAGAACTGGCATAATTGCGTGCAACGCCACTGATGTGAATGGAGCTGCATGAGGCCTGAAGCTGGCCAGCCCTTTGGCTCAGATTATCAGATATCAGTCTAGTGTACAACGCGTATACAAATTGGTGTGCGTAAAACAAGTACAGTACTGCATTTGTGCCTGGAAGTGGATGGGATGCCACTTTTGTTGTGAATTTAGAAATTATTTTATAAACAAAAATAGATGTCCTTTTTGTGTTTTCTTGCAACTATCACAATGATTTGGACTTTTTGGACTCTTCCATTATACAGGTCCTCGAGGGCTCTGCTATATAAACCTCCTGCCTCAACTGCTTCCCCAAACTCCTGAATTATCATCTAACATCTGTATTGATTCCACATGGTCTTAATCTCACTTTTAATATTAACAGAAACGGGGGGTATATGATGAGAATTTGAACTTGTTCATTAGATCATCCTTCCTTAAAGCAATTCTGTGCAATAGAAGGTAATGTATAGGTTTTGTTTTATTCCATGTAGGTTCTGCTATAGCTGTTTATACTTCTGACTTCTCTCACAATACTTCTGACTGTTCCCTCACAATGCCTCTTAAGGATGAAATGTTACACCTGCTCACCTGTGTGTGGGGCTGGTGGGGGGAGTGGAGAGGCCTGAGGGGGAAGGAGTGTCTTATCACCTTCTAGTGGCTGCAAACTACAAAGGATTCTGGTTCTACAAACACCATTAATGACTCACATGCTTTGGCTAGTTTACATCCAGAATTGTGTTTTTTATGATAACCATGGTTCACAACAGGGACACTTGGCCTGTTGAAAACTTTCTAACCCTTATTCTTCTGGGCAGCCGGTGTGGTCTTTCAGGACCCAGTAAGAAACATACAGGTTATCTGATATGGAAAAGCAAGCATGCAAACAAACCTTTTTTAAGCTTGCTTTTCTTGATGTTAAATTAAGTATTACACTGAGAGTGGAAAGATTCCAGACATACCTAATTTCCCCCCGATGGATTACAGAGTTTCTTCTTTAGAGAATATTCATAAAAGCTTGAATTAAAAAAAAATCTCTACAAGATATATTTTTTCAATTGAGCCATTATACGACACCCTAGTTATTGTTATGTTGATGCTGATCTAGCTGACTCTTCGTGACTTAAACCTTATTTCTATTGTTTGGATTTTCAGTTTTTGTAAATGCATACATCCACCTCTATTTTGGTTCTATTTCCTAAGCCTCACTGTAACCCAGTGATTGATTTTGGTCTGCTTCTGTAGCATATATACTTTCTAACATTGCCACTTGAATTATTTTTTTTTCTTTTAAATTTTCACAATTTTAAAGGCAATTAAAAAAAAAAAAAAGCGAAATTTATTTGTATTACAATAGCCCCACAGACCGCAATAGACAGAGAATTTCCCTTGTGCGAGGCGCTACACGAACACATGGTAAATGACAGTCCCTGCCCTGAGGCGTTTACAAAGGGTAGGAGAAAGGAAGTGTTATCCTTGAGTGCTCCGCTGGGGCGGAGTGTTTTTACTTTATTTACTTATTATCTTGGTGGTGGAAAGAGGCAGACCGACAACGTGAAGTGCTCAAGTAAAGTGTTTTATTATACTGAACAAAAGCTGGGCATGGCTTCAAAAGCAGAAGCAATAGCATCCACCCTCTACAGCAATCCCAAAGCATAGGAAGAAAGCACCTACCATAAGCAACAGAGTGGGGAGACTCTTCATCCACTCTAATAGTGAGTCGCAACCAGGGAACTGACCTGTCCGGGGCATCCGGTAAGGCCTTGACGGATCCACGGAGAGTCTCTCCAAGTGGTTCCGGGGGTACTTGTTATACCCCTGTCTCCCTTAACCTTAGCAATATTTCTTCCTAGCAACACAATACGTTGCTCTCAATCTCGACTAGAGATTGGGTCTTAAACTTGTTTTTCTTTAGTCTATTGGTTAGTGATTATAGGCAGCTAGGCTGGCAACAAAAAGAGAGAAGCTGACCTTTGCTAGTATCTACTTTAGTCCTGTGGTTAGATGTTTTGCTGACTTGTGGTCAGTCGCCCACTGCTTATCTCAGAAAATTTCCACACAGCTAACATATTTTATGCAGGATAAGACTGACTTCATAATAACAGACAAAGGTTAGTTTCACTTCTTAATGCAGGGGCTGCCCAAGCAGTTACAGGCCTAGTCTTGCTCACAGCCTAAGCTAGATTTCTAGGGCCTAGCCTTGCCAACTGCACTGGTTTCGCGTCACAAATTCTTCCGAGCCCTACACCTTGTTTTTCAAATGCGGGAACTGAGGCAGTGAAGCATTAAGTGACCAGCCCAAGGCCATGCAGAAAGCATGTGGTATTGCTAGGAATTAAACTCAGATCATCTGAGTTGGTAAGTAATGCCTTAACAGTGCTATCTCTGCAATTACGTCCGTTCTCCAGATGAAGAGTTCCTATAACTGTAACTTCCTAAGTAATTTAAGAAAAGAGAGCATTAGAAACGTGCAGTAGCAGGTGATAATATAAAGTAAGGGGTATATCTTCCCTATCATGAAACAGTCAGGGTGTAATACCAAAGTGATGGCATGATAAAAATCAGGAGAACTTAGTATTGCCAATCCCAAATTTTCAAAATCATAAAAGGCTTAAAATGAGATTATAACTGTTGAGTTCTTTTTTATTCGCCTTCTGGTTTTTGAGTCTTTAGGGTACACTCAGGCCACACTTTCAAGCTCGTCTCTGAATCCCTGGGAGTTAGAAACTTACGTTCATTTTTAATTTTTTAATGAAAAATGAGATTCTCATGTAATCACTTGTCTCCAGGAGCTAAGGCACCACCTGCTGTGAGATGCACAATAAAATCATGAGAGCTGGCAAAACTGAGAGTGCGAAGATGGAATTCTCTGTGATGTGCATGTACATTCTGAGGGAATCATATTCAATAATGTGTATGACTTAAAACAAATTTTCTCCTCTCTACAGTTTGTCTCCTCTTTTTCTCTGTGCCTGTCTCTTTGCCCATTCCAAGCTCTCTCCCATATGTCTGGTTCCTCTGCCACCTCTTCCTTTCCACTTGAGAGTTTGAAGTGTTAAATGATTTGAGTTCGAAAAGGCACATAAATCTCAGTTACTCTTCTGGTGTCTTTTTTTGTTTTTTTTTTATAACACCGAATACAGACACAATGATAAAGATGTAAATACCTAGTTTTTATTAAGCATTTTCTCCCAGGCATCTTTGGCTAGAACACAATAAAACATTCAACTCTGAATTACATAACTATCAAAGGGTTTTGGTAATGTCATAAACTATTAGCTGAAGCTTATAGGGTTGTGGGTTTTTTATTTGTTTTTTAATCAATGGGATTCTGAAATGAGATTATAGCGCTGTAATTCAAACTGTGCTTGTTTATTTGATATAATACATGGACTTGATTTTCTGATTGCCTCTGCTCCCACTGTTGCTTTCCTTCACTGATTCAAACTGCATCCTAGTGTATTTGGTTTATTCTAATAATTTTAATTTGTGGGTGTGCTCTAATCCTTATGAATTACAAGGCGCCAGGTGCCATCATATTCCTGGATTATGAGATGTTCTTTTATCATGAGGTTCTTTGCCAGAGAGCAATTTCTATCCAAGAAGACTTAATTTAAATAAAAAAGACTAAATATTGTGCTGATTTCCAACAAAATCCTGCAAAGTGCTTGGGTAAAAATTGTTACTAATTTTTCTGCTAAAACAGAGTGCTTAACAGGGAGAACAATACATCTTTTCACAAACGATTGTGATCATTAAATTAGTAATGCACATGTTAAGTGAAAAGGAATGTCTATTCTACAACTGCAAAAGTATCTCAAACAGGTCTATTTGTGCTAAAGAATTGGGAAAATCAGAAGAGAAACACAGCTTGTGTTATAAAAATTGATGCCTGTTACATTGTAAAAAAACAAGTTAATCTGTGTATTAAATTTGGGTTACTGAAAACAAGAGAAATGTAAAACAAACAAGCAAAAAACTTTATTATGCTAACCAGCTTAAGCTGTTTAAAGGTGCATCCCACAGACTGAAGACACCAGAAGATATCAGTGCACAGTGAAAAAATCCCCAAGCATGAAGAAAAAAAAAATGAAGTGCTTTATAAGTAACAGACTGGTCAACTAAACCAAACATACCCTAAATAGACAATTGAGTATGCAATCATCTACAGAGACATTATAAAAAACACTGGCTGGGCAAGGTCTAATTGTTGTTTAAAAATGTATAATAATAATAGGGATCCTAGGAATCCATTTGCCATGGAAATTAGTCAGATAGCCAGTTCTTAATCCATTTAATATGTGCTGTATTGATATTGTACTGTGTTAATTTTGTAATCAGAATATTTTGGGGGCACTAAGTCAAATGACTTACAAAAGTCTAAGTGTGTTACATCTACGCAGTTACCTTTAGCAGCCAAACTTGTAAACTCATCAAAGAATGAACTCTGGTTTACTCGATGAAACCTATTTTCATAAAACCATGTTGACTGGTGTTAGTTATATTTCTGTCCTTTAATCCTTTATTGATTTAATCTTATCTCAACTTTTATTTTGCCCAGGATAGATGGTTACCCAGATCATCCCATTTGCCATTTTTGATTATTGGCACAATATCAGCACTCTTCCAGTCTTCTTGAATTTCACCAGTATTCCAAGATTTATTAAAAATTAATGTCAGTGGGCTGGAGATCTCTGCAGACGGCTCTTTTAGGACTATTGTGCAAGATAACTATATGCAAGTTATCTGGGCCTGCTGATTTTAAAAAGTTTTATCCCTACTAAATGTTGTTTAATACCCTCCTTAGTTAATAATGGATAGGAAAGTAATTCATTATCCTCATGTGATACAAATACATCATCCTGTTTCTTTCCAGATACAGAACAGAAATATTAATTGAACAATTCTGCCTTTTCAGCATCATTAACAATTTTTACTATCTGCATCTAATAATGGGCCTATAGCACTTCTAGGATTTCTTTTGTTCCTAATATAGGTAGTCCTTAGCACTGCCAACCATAGACTTTTTCCCTGATGTCTTCAGCTTCCCTTATCAATTTTCTACACGTCATAACTTTTCATTTATATTGATTGATATCTATTTCTTTTTTCCATTTGTTATACATTGCTTTTTTATTTATAATTGCTGCCTTCACTTTGTTACTGAACCAGGATGGGCTTTTAGCTAAAGTTATCTTCTTTCTTTATTGTGTAATTGTGGCTTTTGGCCATTTAATATACTCATTTAAAAATTCCTGATTTTCAGTCACATTTTTCTATCTTAAATTCTTTCTTCCCAGTCAATTTCACTCATCATTTTCCTTAACTTTAGAAATTAACCATTTTGAAGCACCAAGTTTACATACTACTCTCTGGGACTGTCCTCTCTTTGCCCAAATTGAATGTAATCAGGTGATGATCATGTGGTTCCTAATCACTGGACTGGAAGTGAGTTGTTGCTTAATTCATCTTTATCCATCATAGTGAGGTCCAAAATAGTTACCTTGTGCTGAATACTATATCTTTTGTTTTAGAAAATTATCATCTATAACTCAGAAACTCTGACATTTTTCTATTGGCTACATTGAAGCTAGGGAAGGGTTGTATTTGTTCTTTCTTGAGCAATAAGAATTAGGATTCTGTATATGAATAACTGTGCAAATCATCTTCAGAGATCTAAAGAACATCTGAAAAATCTTTGCCAAAGTTTAATTCAGCCTGAATTTTAGTGAAAAACATCAGCTTGTATGGGATTTTATCTGTTAAGTGTTTGGATACTGTTCATGACCCTAACACCCTGTATAGATATAGCTTGTTTTTATTTTATGGAAAGATGGCAACTCTTACGGAATTAAAGGGATAAGTTTAAGTTTTAGAACCAGGAATTCACATGTGGGGAAGAAAGGGATCAGTGACCTGAAAGGAACTAGAGTAATAAGGTCACACACAATTCACTCAGCAAGGGGCTTAAAATAGCCCTAATGGCTGGGCAGACATGCCAAGGCCTTTTTTAGCCTGCTGTTCCCTGAACGTATTGGCATTTTTCTGACCCCACTACAGCTTCGTGCAGCAGTGGCTTCATCTTTCCAGAAAAATCACAAAGGGGGAATCACTGTCTAATGCCAACAATCTTCACTCATTTGAATGGAAGAATTCTTCATTTTTGATCAATGTTTAAGGCATGGAGGAAAGATTTTGTGCTGAGCATGTGTGCATCAGGTAGACACCGATTACATTTCCCTGGCCATTTTTTGATTTCTCTTTCATGCACAGACTCACATCTTGGGACTGCCCTACCTGCCACACAACCAAATTTCCACCCAACCTTGAGCCTGCTATTTATACCCACAAAGTCTGATTCTTTTGGCTTATTTCACATGGTCGGATTGATTTAAATGGAGTTACCCTGGTGTAACTCACAGCAAAATCTGACCCTTTAGCTCCATCCTCCACTCTTTTATATTTTCCCTTCCTTCCTCCAAACACCATCCCGTCACGTAATCCCTTTGCCTTCATTAGGAGAGGGAGCATTTATTTAGGCGTCTAAAAAACCCAGCAAACAAGCCAACATACAAAAACCAAACTCACAACCTCTCCCCGCCCTTTAGGGTGAGGGATTTCCCCTGCCTTTCCCTGACGCTGTGAAATCTCCCCGCCAAGGCGGTGGCTTCCTTCTCCGGGGATTAATGTGGAAGCCAAGGGCTCTCTTTTCTGACGCACGATTTTTACCGGCTGTTTCCAGCCAGCCAGTGACCGGTTTTTGGCGGCCCCCTGATTTCACACTGCCCCGCGGGATACCAAACCGGGCCTGGAAACGCCCTCCCCCTGCACGGGAGAGGGACCCCCGACGCCTGGGGGGGATTTAATCTCGCTTCTTGCCGGCCGGGCGTGGGAGGGCGGCGCGAGCAGCTCCCTGCCCCGCCCCGCAACGCGCCCAGGGGCAGCCACCCGCGGCCAGCGGCGCCCCGCTCTACGTGCCCCGGGTGTCCCTCTGGCCGCTTGCGGGCAGGGCGCCAGCCCCGCCCCGCCCCGCCCTTAATAAGGGGCCGGGCGGCGACAAGCGGCGGCAGTAGCTGGGGCCGGCCCGGGGCCTGGGCGGAGCCCGCCTGCTCCGCCTCGCTCCTGCCACCTGCTGCAGCCATTTGCCAAGGGCGGGCTCCGGCGCCGGGCGCGGCGAGACACCTGAGCCGGGCCCCTCAGCCGCCGCCGGGACAGCCGCGCTCGGGCCGCGTCCAAGAGCAGCAGCAGCAGCCGCCGCCGCGCCGACTGCGGAGGCGAGATGGAGGGTAAAGGCGGCCTGGGCAGCGCCGGCTCTTTCCTGGGGCTGGAGCCGGGCCTCCCCCGCCCCGCCCGGGGCCCGGCTTTCGCGCCTTCCCGCGCCGGCAGCAGCGGGCGGCCCCCGGGGGCTGGGGGGTCCCCGCTCTCCAGCGCTGGGTCCCGGGGGGTCGGGCTGCCGCCTTCTAGGACAGCGGGGGCTGCCCCGTGGCGCTCGGGTGCGGACTTGCCCCGGCCCTTGGCCGGCCCTGAGCGCCGGGCGGCCGGCCCTGCTCCGGGGTTGTCTCGGGGCCCACGTGTGAAAAGTCGGGCCAGGAGCGGGCGGTAATAGGCGCCCACGTAAGGCAGCCCCCGGCTGGGGGGACTGTCCCTATAAAAGCAGGAGCTCCCGTCCCCCAAGGGGCCTCTCCAGGAATGGAACCAGCGGCGGCGCCAGTGCTTGAGTCGTAACAAAAGGGGCCGAGGGCCGGGCCGTTTTTCGGTTACATTCACAGTGGATGCAGCCGAGGTGCCGGGGCTATGAACGGCCAAGCCTGGAGGGGCCGGGGGTCAGCCCTGGCACGGGTTAAGCGTCAGCTAATGAAAGTGGGGATGGGGCGGCGGGATAATGGAAAAGTTCTGTGGGGACGTGGGCCTGCCCCGCCTCTGGCCTCCGCACCCTGAAACTTCCTGTGGAGGTAGACAGCAAACACTAGCAACTACCCCCTCCTGCTCGCTGTCCTGTGGCTGGCCAGATCCTGCGCAGAGCTTGCAGACATCCCTCCCTGCCTGAGCCAATTTAGCAAGTGTTCAGAACAAGGCCAGCCAAAAGGGGGAACGCAGTGGGGACGCACAGGCAGGGAAAATGGGGCCAGGGCAGGAGGGCACTGGGGCTGGATCATCTCAGTTAGCAAGACATTGGAGAATTACCAGTCACTGTTTGTCAGGAGGGGGAACAGGACACCCCCCAAATTGCCTTCTCCTTGATGGGCATGTTGGAGGCTGCTGCTGTTTTGTGGGTGCACTGAAACAGGAGCAGTAGGGTCTGATCCCCCCCTTCCCACTCTTCCCCCTCCCTGCCTGCTCCCCTTGCTCGCCCCAAGGACTCTCCGGCTGGATGGGGCTCCACATGAGTTGCCTGGCACAGAGCAGCAATCTCAGAGATGCCCCCTGACTCAGCTCTGCAGGCGGTCTACAAAGGAGAAGTAGCCCCATGGAGCAGAGAGGCAGCTCAGCCTGCAGCCAGCCACCCTGCTGCTTTCTCCCTCCCCCTGCTGCACAGACACATTGGGAGTGCTGCTGCCAAGGGGAGCTGCTGCCTCCTCCTTGCTGTTTGGCATCCTGGCGAGCATTGTCCCAAGAAATCTGGGGAGGGAAGGGGCATGTGACTCTGCGTGCCACCTTCTCCTCCCCTCCCCCCCATTATGTCATATGATGAAACCTCCAGGAATATATCCAATCAAAATTGGTAATCCTACTGAGTGCACCTGTTCCTGGGTCTGAGTGCACCTTTCCCTGCCTAACCAGACTGAAATGTCATTTGCTTCTGGAGCTGGGAGGGGAGGGCGGTGTCTGGAGTGAAGGTGTCTTTGGGATTTCACAGGGGAAAATCTGCGGCAGTTCTGAGGAATTTCCTCCAGATAAAGTTGTGAAAGGGAGTTTGCTGGTCTCTTTGACGTACTTCTCCTATAGCAGGAACTTTCACAGCAATTTAGGGAACCCCTCAAAATGAATGGGTGTTGGAAATAAATAATCTCCTTTTATAAAAGTGCTCCAGTAATGTATACCAAATCCTTTGGGATGCTATAATGTTTTGAACAAGTATTATAGAATACTGAAAGGCAGATTTTTTGTTAAAATAAGTGCTCTTTAAAGATCAGTGCTTAGTCCCACCACCCAACCTTGCACTGGACAAAAGTATACACAGAAATATAATGATGCTCTTTGAAGCAAGTATCTTAGGAAAGGAAAAATAAACCCGTTGTATAAATGCATTAGTAGTTACACCAGAAAGTAATTACAATAGTACACTGACCTATATTAAAAGGAAGAAAGCTGTTAAATAAATAGGTGATGGACAAAGCTTAAAACATAAGTTTATGACCTTAGGGGTAGGAAAGACCTATTTTTTCATATAACCGTGATACCTTTCATGATGTTTGAAAAGATAACCGTCAAGGGCATAGTCTGGTGCCTTTATACATGAGGTCAGTGGTTCCCAAACTTTTCTCTGCCATGGCATACCTTGATACCATTTAATTATTTTGAAGTACACCACCATATAGTCTCCAAATGAATTCATGGATATTCATTAGCCAACTCAGAAATTCCATGGCACACCTGCTCAGGCCTGACGGCACACCGGTTGGGAAACACTGCATTAGGTTACTGCAACGCCTCGAATTTGCAAAGATTAAAAATGTATAATTTACTGGTTTCTTTAGTGGAAAAAAAAACATTGTCATCATCATCATCCTCTCCTTTTTCTAGTGCTGAGGTTGGGTAGAGCCAAGGTTATGAGAAGATTCCATCCGCATTTGTTTTAAGCCACCATTTGAGTCCATTGCAGGGGGTGGGAGAGCTGCCTGGATGGTTTTGAATACTGCTGTCTCCTTGAACATCTAGCAGTGTGGCCAAACCATTATAGTTGGTGCTTTTTGATGATTACAGTCATGCACTGTTCTTTCAGTCTTCTACAGATGCCATTTTTTAAGTCCGTGGTTCTCGACCAGGGATACGAAGAGGTCTTCCAGGGGGTATTGAGCTCATCTAGATCAGTGTTTCTGAACCTGGGGGTTGTTACCCTCAGGGGAGTTTTGGGATGGCCTTAGAGGGGTTTGCAAGTACAGGGCCAGCATTAGAGGGTGGCATGCAGGGCGATTACCTGGGCCCCCGTGAAGCTCACTCATCCCTGAGTGGCAGGGCTCGGGCTTCAGACAAGGCTAACAGGTGAAAAACAGGCTCAAGTATCACACTGAAATGTAAGCATAATATTAATGTTCCAATTGATTTATTTTATAATTATGTGGTGCAAATGAGAAAGTAAGCAATTTTTCAGTAATAGTGTGCTATGACACTTCTTTGTATTTTTATGTCTGATTTTGTAAGCAAGTAGTTCTTAAGTGAGGTGAAACTTCTGGTATGTAGGACAAATCAGACTCCTGGAAGGGATACGGTGGTTTAGAAAGGTTGAGAACCACTGTCTTAGGCAATCTAGCCTTGTCACCTCTATGATATAGTGCAGACACCTCATTGCAAATGTTTACAGCTTTTTCTCCAAAGATGCTTTGCCACTCACTGCCTGTGTTTCACAACCATATAATGTGGGTAGATTGAGCATTGTGTATAATCTGGTTTTAGTTGTCGTGGCACTGATTTAAGGTTTGAAACATTTTTATTCAGACACACAAACCTACTGACAGTAGCTGCTTGACAGCTGACTGTCTGCTTGTTCATGTCATCTTCATAGCAGTTGTCATGTGTTATGATGGAACCCCTGTAACAGAAGCTATCTACTAGTTTGATGTCTACAACATTAATGACTAGCTTAGCCTGTTTCTTGATTTTTGACATTACCATTAGTTTGGTGTTTTGTTCATTCATTTTTAATCCCCAGTGGCCCGGTTTCTATTCTGTTAACATTCAATGAGCTATGTTTGCAAAAAAACAGATACTATAGAATAAAGCTGTTGTACATTCATACTTTATTAAAATTATAAAGGAGACAGGGCCGGGGTGGACTATTGCTAGTCTGGAAATTTAAAAAATGTGCTTAGGGATGGACGTTCCACCTCTCATAAGATCAAGAAGAATATTCTGGATCAGTTCTCAAATTTTTCCGTACTGTGATCCTGTTACAACAGAAAAACGGTTTGAGAGTCTCCTTTCTTCTAGTCATAAAGTAAGGGTGACAGACCCCTGAGAGTTGGTTGCAGCCCCCAGGTTGAGATTCTGTGTCTAGATTTCCGTGTTCCAGGAGCTCATCTTGTTTACATTGATTTGGGTTTAAATCTTGAGCATTTTATTTGTGTGGGAAAAAAAATACTTTTAGCTGGAAGCTCCAGATTCTTATTATTTAAGAATCGTGATTTTGTTGTTGTTTAGATTGTCCTAGACTGAATGAACTTCATAAAGCTACATGACATTTCTGGTATGTTTTGAAATATGTTGTAGTGTACACTGTAATTCAAGACATCCTACTGTATGAGAGAGACCCACATAGAACTGAACATCCTTGAAAATTATTGATATCAAACATAGTTAATTTTAGTTTTCCTTACCAAGACAAAACTAAAAATAAACTCTTAGTAGCCACTAATGTATGTGTCACACTCACTCAAGTGCCTAGCTAGAGGGCCCAGTGCTCCCTTTTATTGTGCAATGGTATTTATACTCAAAGGTGGCCAAAATGTGCTGCTAAAATTTAAATAAGGGGCTCCCTATAAAATGATGTCTGGTCAGCAATGCACATGACGTTCCTTGTGTAAGAGACTTCCCTCTACCCCATCAATTCTGTGCTCTTTCTCCCCACGCATTCTCTCTCCTCACAAAAAGCATGTTACTTTCATATTCTTCTCCTCTACCGAAGAATCATTCCATCCTCCATACCTCCACCATCTCACGTAGTACTTTTTTGACCAACTATGTGTCCCTCTACCCATTACTTGACTTGAAGGTCCTCTAAGTTGTTTCCCTATCTGGCAGGTGTTCTTCACAATAGCAGTGGTGGTGGATGGGTGGCTCTGTGACTTCTGCTGGTGGCAGTGGTTGCAGGCATGCTGTCCTGTGGACTTAGATAGTTGGGGCCAGGTCAGTTGGGCAATGGGTTACCCCAGTCATGGGCTAGGTAGCTGGTTGGGGAAGGGTTCTCCTCTGTTCTGGAGGTGGGATGATCTCCCCTGATTGCTTGAGGTCTCCTATAGCATGTGTGAGTTCCTTTCCAGTACCAACTCATAATACGTGGGGCATGTGCAGGCATCAGTGGGAAGAGAGGCGGGGTGCAGTAGCTACAGGACTCCCTCTCAGTGCAGCAATAGTATGTCTCTCCTTTTGCACAACTGCAGTGGTTAGCAAAGTGGAAAGGGTTGCAGTGGTGACATTGGTTCATCTGTGGTATGTATCTACTCTAATGCCCTCACAGCAGCTACTGCAGTCACAGAAATTGTGGGAGCACTCAGAAGGGACTGAGCATTTTAATGAGCAGAGCCAGCCTTAGCATTTTTTGGACAGGTGGTGAAACAAGTTCAAACGACTTGCTGTCAGTTGTAACCCAATTTTTCTCCATAAATCATGACCCCATTATGTACAGGGCCAACTTAATGATTGCGGGGAGGTTCAACAAGATGATTCTTTGGGATAGACCCCTAATTTAAGTAACATATTGTATGTAAACTCTTGTGTTTGTGTGTGCATGTCTGCGCACATCAATTAACTTTTTCAAGTCTGTCTTGGCAAGGAAAAGGCCTAGAAACATACATATTTTTTGAAAACGTGAAAGCTGAGATCCTCCTTCATGAGCTTTAAAGGATGAATCTATTCAGAAGATTCTCATGCGAACGCCCTTTAGCCCATCAAATAAAGCAGAATAGAATACAAAATCACAGAGGACAAGGAGCACAGCTTATGCAATAGGATTCCTTTTAATTCTGAACTGCTGCTGTATGAATAGTACGTGTTTGGGCAGCCACACAGTATCAGCTGCTGCTGGCAGAATGGAGAGAGGAGTCCCAGGGCATCATGTGGGATGCTTCCATCTGAAACTGTAATGTACAACCTAGCAAATGCAGCAGAAGTTAAGGCTGTCTGACGCTTATGGCAGTTTGACTGGAATAAGGACTGCAGGATAAATCCCTTTCTGAGTCTTAAAATCTTGTTTGACAAAAGAGATGTGACATTCTATGTTAATATCGATTGCAAGAAAAGAAGCATATGTTTCCAAGAAATCAAGATAGCATAGAATAAAGCTGTTATATATAAGTACATTCATACTTCATTAAAATTATAAAGAGTTTTCAGGGCATTTAGTGAATGTTTAGCAAGATGGCTTAACTTGACATTTGAGAAGCATGATAAATAATGTCTCTTATTTAATTAAGATATCTTGTCAATTACATGGCTAGAAGATGTCACATCATAACGCACAGGAATCTTATTGCACATTAACTCTGTTCTTATGGCTTATTTGACAATTTATATTTCATATGCCTGATTTCCTCCCTCCTTAATGTAAGCTGTCTTCTTATTTGAAGGGCATTTAGATTTCCATCAACATTTACAATATGCTTTTAAACAGGAAGCATGGAAAATTTAAATACACATTTGCATTTCTGTGTGTTTTTTAAATATTCAAATGCAGGACAGTAACTTTTGAACATTTTATCCAAAATATACATAGAACACATTTTTGCCTGCAACTTTGCAATAACAAAAAAAGTTAACTTCCCAGCAGTGCTTTTTGTTTTATTACTTGCCGTCACGAACTGCAGAGGTTGTGAGAGGCAATAATTTGTACAGCATCAGAATTGGCTATTTAAGAAGGATTGGTCGGATACAATCAAATTGAGCTGTTTTTTCTGTTTTTTCCCCTTCTGTGCACACAGGTATTTCTTATTAGCAAGAATGGGGGTTTACGTATATGTGTAGGGAATTTTGGATGTCCTTACACAAATGCAAGGAGAATAGGGAATAAACAGGAAGAATTGGAAGTATTCGTACAGAAGTGAAATTATAATTTAATTGGTGTCACAGAACAAGCAAGATAAAAAGGGAGGAGGTGTTGGATTATACATCAAGAACATATATACTTGTTCTGAGGGCCAGAAGGAGGTGAGAGGCAGACCAATTGAAAGTCTCTGGGTAAAGATAAGTGTGTGTGTGGGAGGGAGGAGGGGGGAATAAGGGTGACATCATGGGCCATCAGTGAAGAAGAGGAGGTGGATGAGGCATTTTTAGAACAAATAGCATAAATATCCAAAACACAGGTCCTGATAATGGGGGATTTTAACTTTCCAGAGGTCTGTTGGAAAAGTAATAAGGCAAAACACAAAATTTCCAATAAGTTTGTGGAATATATTGGGGACAACTTTTTGTTTCAGAAAGTAGAAGAAATAATCATGGTGAGAGCTATTTTAGACTTGATTCTGACCAACAGGGAGGAATTGGTAGTGAATCTGAAAGTGGAAGGCAGTTTTGAAATGATAGCTTTCATGATTATAAGGAATTGAAGAGGTCTAATCCTTCTTTGAATGCAGGTGCGTCACTGAGGCTATGTACACACTGACGGCAGCAAATTCTCTGCCGTCAGATCGAGCTTTCTGGATTGATGGAGCGGTCAGGAAAGACCTGCTCAATCAATCCAGAAGTCGACGTACTTAAACCACCCTCTCAAGTGGTGTATCACTGCATTGACAGGAACGCATTTCCCGTCGGCACAGCGCAATGAAGACGCTGCACACAACGGAAGTTAAGAAGTTGACGGGAGTTATGCAAACTACTCTGTGTAGGTTGCGTAACTCCAATCAACTGCCGCCGAATTCTCAGGTAAGCGTAGACCTGGCCTGAGTTAAGTGCATGGGTGAAGAGAGGAATACACCTCTGAAAATGCAATGAAATCCAAACAAGAAGTAAATAAATACTTAAAAAGCAGAGACAATTTTAGTCTCTCAAAATTTAAAAATATGATCATAGAAAATTCAAATTAATCTTTTTTTAGTAGGGAACCAGCTTATCAAATCTAGAGGAGGTGCATTTTTAACTGAATAGCTGTTTTTCAGTAAATATGTTTTTGATGATGATTATGAAAAACTTTCTAACTATGGGCAAGCAACAATAAAACAGATGTGCTTTTTGAAAAAAATCAAAGGATCATAAGTTTATTTTGAACACCTTCAAAATTATTAGGTTGCTGAGCAAAAACTTATTTTTTAAGGAAGCAATAACTATGGAGGGACCAGCTGTGTGCTGGTCTGTTTATTACTCAGTTATTTCAGAATATCCGTCTGCTTACCTTTGGTTTGTGTGCTGCACCCTGTGCCTTATCCCAACAGCCCAGCCTTATGGAAAATTGGGCTTCCTTCTAAGTGTTATTCCCCTCTACTGTAAAATGGCAGAGTCTTACCAGGCATGGTTCTCTCTGACACTTCCTTACCTCCCTTAGCTATGTGAGCTCTCTTGCCAGGATGCCACACTGACCCTGTCGATCTTCTGAAATGTCTTTTTTCCATCAAGCACTGTTGAATCATACAGTATTGTTGCTGTCTTTGATGTGAACATGTGGTGTTACAAAGCTGTGAAACTTGGTGAAATGAGACAACAGGCAACAGCACATCATGTATACTGACATTCATCTAATACAGACCAGTTTTCCATGATGCTCCAGTGGATAGCGGAGGAGTCAGAGGGTATGTCTATAATTGATTTGGGACCTGCGGGTAGGAATGACCAATCAAATTGTAACTACTTGAACACATTAAGGACCTGAAAGTGTCATATGCAGTAATTTTCTTTCACTCACATGTTGAAAATGTATATCTGCTTTTCTACAGAAAGGAAAGAGGAGGGTATTGATAGTTCAGCATAAAATACTCATTTTGGCAATATTTAATTTAAATAAGAACCTTTTATGTCTGATACGCTCTCTAGAACATTTGCAGATATTAAAACGTTAGAACACATAAGCGGGCAGCATCTCTTTGAGGTCAGGGAGTTAGGATTTCTATTTCGTACTTAGATCTGCTGTTTTTCAGATTTGTCAGATGAATTCCTCTTTTACTAATTGGAAATATCACAACACGAATCACTTTTTCAGTTACTTGGTTGGGACATCAAAATGTCATTCTTAAATATTAACATCTACTCCTGAGCTCTGGCTGCAATGTAGAACCCAGCTATTTTGTTTTTGGGTATTTTTGGTTGGTTGGTTTTATTTCATTTTTAAAAATGTTCTGCTTGATACTGTCATGTTTAGTAAACACTCAGCAGGCAGGTTGTTTGGGCAGAGACACAATACTCTGTAAGCATTCAAGTCAGACTGTCTCTCTCCAGGATTCTGGAAACATCCAGGGGCAGAACGTAGCTCTTGATGTGGCTGCTTTGTTTCAGTCTGCTTGTACAAAGCAGGTACAAAGCTTCTTTGGCTGCTTGACCACAGATTACCCAACAGGGAAGAATCTTTGAGTGGCATATGGCTGGCATAGCCATGTCTACATTATCTCCTTTTAACCCTTCCTGTCATACTGGGCAAATCAGGTATGTGGCTTATTCAAAGTATAGTTGCACTTCACTGATTGCCATCTACTGGGACTGCTTCTTGGGGCCATTGCAGCCAGGCACAAGTTAGCATAGTCCAGAGCCTGCTCTATCCTATGTTCAGAGCCAAGGTGGCTTCTTGCCAACTCTGGGATTGGTAAAGGAGGCCTAAAGCATCTCAGGCTTTGCACCATAAGGTTCATCTTTGCATGGCTGTGTGCAGATCTAGTATCTAGACCAGGGGTGGGCAAACTATGGCCCGCGGGCCATATATGGCCCATTTGAGCTTTTCATCAGGCTCTCCAGCTGGGCCTGGCCAGAGTACAGTGCCGCTCCCCCTCCCAGTCCCACCCATTCCCCCCTCCCTTCTCTCACCACATGGGACCAGCAGCACCCTGGCTGGAGCACAGTGGCCACACCCCCCACTCAACCCTCCCACCCCTCTCCCACCCTATGAGCCCAGCAGCACCACCCTATGGGCCCAGCAGCACCCTGGCTGGAGCACGGCAGCTGCTCCCCCCTCCCAGCACCACCACTCCCCCTCTCCCAGCACGTGGCCCACCATATAATTTCATATCCAGATGTGGCCGTCAGCCAAAAAGTTTGCCCACCCCTGATCTAGACAGAAGTTAGAGCATTCAAAAGGCAAGCATCCTGGCCATGCCCTCTTTCCTCAGGCCACGTCCTTTACACCAGAAGCAGGGAGGAGGTGTGGTGTAGAGTTGGCATAGTGTCTCCTGCAATACTTGAGGATCCCCTTTGGGTCATCCATCCAGGGCATCCCCTTGGGTCATCCATCCAGGGCATCAAGGAAGCTGTACCACACCATTCTGGCTCCCATAACATTTCAACTATTTAATACAAGAAAGAATGTTTACAATTTTCAGAGGTTGAATCCATGATTTGAAATCAAAATCTATTTAGGAATGAATGCAGATGAAGTTATTTAAATGAATTTGTTGCAATTTGTGATTTACTTTTTGGGTCAAATCCACTGTATTTACTCACTTAGTCAATGAGACTATTTCATTAGCAAACTGAGCAGGATTTATATTCAGACAAGCAGTGCCCCTTACAGTGCAACCTCTCACCCATCCCTCTCTGGTTTTGTCTCCCGCAAGCAGTAAAACTCCCCATGACATTTTATTCTGCTCAGATAAATGCTGTTAGAACGTGTCCAGCACAAGGCTACAGTTTTCCTTTGCAGAGTGAGAATGTAGCAGCAAAGTTTTTTCTGTTTTATGCAAACACAAAGTCACATATTTAACTGTTAGCAAGGCTTGCATAGTGAAAAGGATAATAACATCAAAGAGTATTTTGGGTTTTTTTGTGGGTATTGTTTCAACTTTAGGCACTCAAATTGCATGCTTCCTTTTGAGGAAAATAATATCTATCATTAAAATGGAATTCTGGTTTGAAAATATTATGCTTTGGAGCTAGAATATTGTAGTCTCAGAATGAAATGTCAGAATTACGGGCTTTGTCCCTGTTCCCACTGAAGCCAATGGCTAAATCCTCAGTTGCCTTGAATGGAGCAGAATCAGGCCCTCCTTTGTCACAGGCCATTTTGAGCAGTCAGTAATCCTTAATCTCCGATTTAGAGCACTTCCATTTGGTAATGTGTTCGCATTCCTTCTAGCCTTGAGCCATGTACCTGAAACTGCATTTGCTGCTGGCGCAGTTTCTTTGCGTCTGCCCTCTGTCCCTGCTTAGAATGCTACCTCCAGATTTTTAAATCCAAAACAAAGATGTTTATCACTATCAAACCATCTGTAGATTGTATGCCTGCCACATAAGATATGTACAGGGGGAAGATGCTGTCTTAGCATGTGGGCTATCTGTGAAACACAAAAGGCTTTCTTAGACCCACTTGTGTGTGTTTTTCAAATACAGTTGTTTAGAAGGGGCTGTGAAAGTCCGCTAGAAATAGACAATAAAGTAATGCTATTTTGACCATGAAGTTTGGAGTAGTTTCTAAAAGGAAAAGTACAGTTAAAAGCAATGGTCATTTAAAATGTTGTATTTAGCTCTGTGGCTTGGAAGAAAGGGTATTAAAAGCACACAATTTAAACCAGCTACCATGTCCTTTAAAAGTGAAAACTAAAGATTGCGCTAAGTCCGGTATTGTCAATCCAAAACATTAAAAAACGTGAGTTGGGCCCCCAGAAGTCATTAGCTTTGCTTAAAAATGGTGAAATTTAAAAGAAAACTACTATCTTTTGGGTTTTCTTTGCCTTCTGTCTTTTGAACTTTTAGGATACATTCTGGTCAAGTTTTCAAGCTTTGCTTTGCAGCCATGAAGGATACAGATTCACTTAAAAACAATTAATAAACCAAAATCTCAGATTCTCACAAAACTCCAGCAGCTGGGGCTTGAAGTAAAACATCAAATATCGCAGGACTTGCTATAAAATTGTAAGAGTCACAACAGTTTAAGTCCACATTTTGGTCAACAAAACTCAAACCCAGTCAACATAAAAAATGTATATATTTAGGGCCAAATTCTTCTTTTGGATGCAACTTTGTGGTTCCTATTAATTTCCATTGAAGCTACCTCTATATGGTTTATTCCAGGCTAGAATTTGGCTCATAGGCCAAAGCAGATGTCTGCAGTCAAAAGCTATTGAGAAAATGGACAGCATGCTGTTCTCCTGACTAATTTAAGAATCTACTGAGGGCCAAGTCCTAAATGCCTTACTTAGTTCTTAAACAGGTAAACTCCCGTTTAAATGAATGGGAGTTTATCTGAATAAGGACTGAATAAAAACGAAGGGCCAAATGTCCCCTGAGATCTGCACATAAATCTAATCCTTTCTGTGGGGGTGGAGGGAGAAGAGGGAAGGAATCAGCTGTCTCTACAGTGTTGTCCTCTGCCCCAGGATCTGCAAATACTGTCTGGGGACTGGAAACCTGAGTGTGCAGAAAGACAAGACTGGGAGAACACCTACTGTTACCCTACAACCAACCCCATGGGAAAGTTAATGCAGAACCCCATGAGGAGTCGTTCTAAAGGCAATAGGATGCGAGAAAGGTCTGGCAGCTGTCTCCATTTGATCTGTGATCTGAGATGAAACTGATGCAGTGGCAAGAAGGTAGCCTTTGGCTTTGGCACAACCTTTGACATCCAGTCCTGTTGAGAAGTTTTTTGGCCCTCATACATCATGTTTTCTGGGGGGCCCACTCCTCCCTTTTCACCCCAGTTACAGATTGGGCCCCAGTACAATTGTACCCCCTTTCCTTACTGCTCATCAGCCCTGCTGACATCTGCAAGTTTTGGGAACGGAAGAGAACCCCTCTACTTGCTCCATTTTTTTCTGCCAGGGGAAAATCCTGTTCTCCAAAAAGAACAATCTGTGGAAAACTTTGCAATAGCTAGCATCTAAGCTATACAAGTGGCATGCATTCCTTCTGTGGCCTCCTCAGATCCTACCACCAGCCCCTGCTCTGTAGATCTAAATGAATTCTGATGCATGTGGGGCTCACATCATCTGTAAAAGAGGGAGGGACAGTATTTTCCCCTGTGTGTGTAAATCCTGTTAACATTTAAGGGGGTCAGGCATACATCAAAGGGAGAACTGAATCTTAATCCTGAAATAATCCCTAATTCCCTCTTCAGTGTGCCCAACGAGTAGGTGTCTTCCCATTGCGCTTTAAGCTCAAGTCCTATAAATATTTGGAAATCTATCAACTTTGTTTTCATAGAGGAAAAACCTCTGAGATTTTTCAAAGCTGGAAATTGTGTATAATAGCCATGCTAAGGTGTGCTGTAAGGCAAAATGGAAATTGACCTACGTGGTTTCCAGTCAAAGAAGGGATGGAATATTACTTGCCTGCTAACAATGTTGCTGTGTTGGATCCCCAAGAGAACATGCACCTTTTTAATAGCTTGGAGCAAGAGGGCATTTTATCAACCTAAATTTATCACTTACGAGCTGTATTCTTCCCTCAGACAATATTAATAGTAAAAATAATACTTTTATAGATGGGCATAGAAGCTTCCATTAAAATTGGTAGGTTCATGGGAGGCCTGACCAGACATTTGAGGTCAGAATTTGGTCTTATTTGTCCGAATAATGAGAAGCAAATAGAGTAGCTACTTTGTGCCTGTGGAAAGTTAATGTCATGGGGATTGACAGGATTTCTTTCAGTCAGTGGACTGACAAACCGCATCCGTATTTCTAGGCTATATGTTGTAATTCTTTGGCTTCCTCCATGTGGGAATGTGAATTGTGACTAATACCTGAAGTGAATGTGCCTCAGACTTTCAGACAGCATGCGGGAAATAAGCAGTCATTTATTTAGACCCACATAAAGGGTCACATGTTTGCTTCTGCTAGAAAGTGCAGATGAGAGCAAAAAAGAACTAAAAATTGACAGGAGAGTTAAAAAGAATGTGGAGGGGGAGAATGATGCTTCCACAGTTTGCTTCCTCACTCCATAGAAGCCTAGACAAGCCCATCTATGGCAGTAGTGCGGGGTCATGGCTAGAAGATTCTTGATCATGCCAGGATGGGACCAGTGAAAAGCTACTGCCTGTAACCCAATGGATATTGGCACAGAGGTTAATGTGGCCCCTGCAGCATTCACGTTTGTTCCGTGCCTGTAGTTCCCTTGTCCCTTTAGAAAGGCCTTTATAATTTTAAAGGCACAAGCAGGAGAGCTAGTCATAGCCCTGCTTCTTAAGGAGCCATGCTGTTAATGGGGTCATGGAGCAATGTGTAGGAACAGCTCCTTTGTGGAGCCAGAGCTTCCTTTCCTACAGATTCCTCCAGTCTTCAACTCTCAGGAGCCTGCCCTCTTCCACCTGTAGGGAGTGTTGAAAAATTCTGCAAGGTTTTTGGAGTTCTCTGTCCCTTCCACTATTGGCTTTACTATGAGAAGAAATGGTAGGGCATGAAGTTGATTTGTGCAACTATAGCTCATGATTAGTCTTGGCAACATTTAATTTTTATTCTTTTATAATTTCAACAGATAATGTTGATGTTTATTTTTATGCATTTTTTCCCACTATTTTTATTAATTTCAATATTCACAGTTTTGGAAAATTATGGGAGGGGATGTCAAATAATAATTATTTAATGGCAGTAGACTATGAGATTCAAAAAGTTAAACCTTTGTCACTGTTAAAATAGAAATTGTCAAGATCCTCTCTTGCCCTATTGAAGTACTGGCTCGCCTGCCATATTTCTGGCTATGCTTTATATCTCTTTTGTTTGATAATCCTCCCTTCCAATGTGAGGTTCCACAGGGTTCTGACACTCCCCTAGACACCCTCCTTTTCCACTCTGTGCTTCCTATCTCTGGGTAACCTCATCCACTTAGCAGGCTTTAACTACCACTTCTGCATCCGGGAGTACTCACTCAACTATCTCGCCACTCCTGGCTGTCTTTGCACAATCTCACATCTCAGTCTATTTTTCTGACATCTCCTGAATGTCTCACCGTCCACTTTATACTCAGCTTAGCCAGAATTGGACTCCTGGTCTTCTTTTATGAGATAAATAAGTAAAATAGATAAGTAGGTGCCTTAGTCAGCTAATGTAGAGTTAGGTGGGGGCTGTGAAAGCAATTGCAAAAAGCTTGAACTTGATGCAATGGAGAAGGGGGAACCAGTGAAAGGATTGAGGGAGAGGGACAAAGGTGGTGAGGTTTATACAGGAGATCAGATTAGATTATTACTATGGTTCTTTCTGGCCTTAGAATCTATAAAAAAGTAGCAGTCTATCCGAAAATAAATTGAATTAGGTCATTTCTATTTTAAAAGATGCTCCTTCCTATTCTAGGGTCTAACCCTGCATTCTTTATGCATGCTAAAGTCCATGGCAATTGTTTCCTTAAACACTGCGTTAATTACACTGTGGTGTGTGTACAAAGTTTAATACATTGTCCATAGCAAGAGAGTGCTTTTTTCCAGCTTATGATTTAGCTGGCTGAATATCATGTTAACTGAGTGATATTTCTTTTACAGTTGATAGTAACAAACTGGAAATATCCCAGAGGAAAAAGAATGCTGTCTTGGTAGATGGCATCGTTCTAAATGGCCCGATAACAGATTCAAAAGCAGGAGAGAAATTTGTAGAAGAGGCCTGTAAGATCATAATGGAGGAGGTCATACAGAAAGCTGCTGATGTAACAGAGAAGGTAAAGCCTGGGAATCTGTTTGAAAATATTTTGTAATAGATATGGTTGATACAAACTTTAGCTTTCCAAGATAGCTGAGATTTATAGCACATTGAACATTGATCTTTGAACTTGCTTTTAGTATGTGGTTAGATTTTGAAATAAAATATCTGTCTAGATTTAAAAATGTGGCAGCATAAACCTTTAAATAGCATAATTAAATTAAAATGTACATTTCCAAGAAAATGTTGCCAACATTACTTTGAAATGCAAAATTTTTTTGTCTTGGGGCCAAATTTACCCTCAGCTTGGTTTCCATGTTCCAGGTTGAGTTTGCAGCTCTGGCAGTTAGAAAAATGATCCTTTTGCTTTGAAGCAGAACAAGTTTGAGCAGGAAGTCTCTGAGATAATAAAAATAGGATGCCATGAGACCATTTTTACCGAGTCACTTTTCAGAGTAGTGCTGCGCTTCAAAGTGCAAGTTTCTTAATTTGAAAATCATTATAGAACCCATTGTTGAATGAGGTTTTATTACCATAACATTTGTCTTCACCTCAGCCAGGGTATATTCATTGCTGGTATTTCCCCTGTCATTAGGTTTGTGAATGGCAGCCTCCGGAAAAACTGAAAAAACTTCTTGACCTGGAAATGAGGGATACCGGAGAGCCCCATCAGAGACTCTTGCAACTTTGCCAGGATGTTATACGATACAGCGTCAAAACTAGTAGGAATTTGAGTTCTAACTGTTACTTTATTACCCCCAAAACTCTGTATTTTCTCCTAAGCTTTGTTACCCTTCAGGAAACAAGGTGATGTTTTGCCATGTCAACATTTTCTATCTGCCTGTAACCGTATGAAAGCATATGAAGGCTTTCATTGACTGTTCTATAGCTGTTCGACTAAATGCTGGCATAAGTAATTCTTCTCTCCTTCATATCTAGTCCTTATTCTAAAATGAGAGTATCATACCTGCCAAGCCACCTGGATCCTCACAGTGATCAGATGGATTTCTGAGGGGGACAAAAATCTGTGTATGATGACATTAAAAAACCCTGCGAGGGATTACCATTGATGTTAATGGGAGACTCTGCTATTCTAAAGTCTCCTGAAAGACACCTTTGGCCTCTAGACAGGTATGGAATATGATATAACAATTTACCAAATCAGGCAGGAGAAAGACTTTTATGAATCCCCAAGACTTTTGCATAGGACTTCCTGCTGTCTGATTGGTGAGTGGTGATGTCATAGTCACTGCCATCTGATGCAGATAAGGCAAAGTTAAGTCACCCTGTTGGTTAAGAGTTGCATTGCATTTACTGTTACCATATAGCAAATAGTCATTTGCAGAGGAAAATCAAAACCGCAATGAATGCTTTAAATTACTTTTTAAATGTAATCAGGTGACTGACTGAGGTATATACTGGCTTTTTCACAAGTGGATATAAATTTAACTTAGAGCATAATCCTGCTAGGTTCTGAGTATCCCCTTGTAAAATGCTGATCAGACACAGATCCTGCTCAAGACAATAGGAGATGAGTGCTCAGCATCTCAGAAAAGGCACCCAGTACCTTGTAGGATTAGTCCTATGCAGGTAACCTTGGTGAAAAACATTCTGTATAACCAAATATCAACAGAAAAAAATGAATAACATCCGTTTAGGAAATAGTGTGGTGTATCAAAAGCCTAGTTAGAATTTCTGAAGCATAGCTACATATCCAGAACCCACAGTGTATTTCAGAAAGTGTGAAGGACATTTAATTCAATTAGTTATGCATTTACTGGGTATGTTCCCTGCTGTTGCTCCAGAATAAAACAAAAAATAATTGTAAGAGTGAACATATGTTTTTGAAGAACGCAGAAAGTAGCAGTGCTCATATGAAGAATCTCTTGTAATATTAATGTGCAGATGTCATTACAATGTCAGTGGAATATATTATCTTTATCTTCATTTTGTAATTTTCGTTACATTTTCATTTGTTACACTGTGCCACCTTAGAAAAGGAATTAAATACAAAAGCAAGATACACAAATAATGTTAGCCTAATTATAAAAGCTAGCAAAAGCTTCAAATTAAGGTTTCTAGTCTGTTATGAATTCACCCTGTTTTATATCTATTTACTATGTGATGAACTACAGTCCAGGTAGTAGCCTGGTCCTTGAATTTATGATCAGAACTGTTAGATTACTTTTAACATAATGTCTCCTTGTTGTTGTTTGTTTAATATTTCAGGCACCCCACTAAATGCTGCCAATTAAGCTGGCTTATACTTTATTACCTTGATTTCTCTTTTTCCTCTATATCTCAGAAATTCGGGTAAAAGAAAGAAATACAGTTTTTAAAAAGAAATCTTTAGAAAGCGTTTCCAGAGAGGTTGGCTTTTTAAAGTAATTCAAAAACAAAAATCTTCCCCAGAGGTTGGGAGGGAGAGACATGAAGAAGAACACACATGGGGAAGATGAAAATTACCTAGTACGATTCCTTTTGTGCCCAAATTCTGCTTGTATTATTCACACGAATAGTCCAACTCCCACAAGTAGTTTCACTGCAGTATGAGAAATGACCAAGGATAGAAAAACAGAATTGGTCAGTCACAACTTTACTTATTACAGATAAGTGCAGGGTTAAAATGGTGAGTGAAATTTAGGAAGCCAAAGGCAAGAGTGCAGAGTGAGACTGCCCTCAACTCCTGACTCACAAGATGAGGCTGTCTGTGTAAATTCTAGAACTGCTCAGAAAATGGTGAGTTTTTCAGCAGAAAATATAAATGAAAATGAGAAAAATTGTTAAATTTTCAATAGAAATTTTTTTTTGAGTGGGGTGGTCCAAACTGAAAGCTGAACATTCTTTCTGTTTTCAACAAAAAGCTTTCAGTTTTCCAATAAAAGATTGAAAATGTTTGAGGAAAAGTTGGTACTTTCTATGGAAGTTTTAGACTAAACCAAATTTTCCTTCAAAAGTTTCAGTAGGAAATTTTCAAGTGGCCCTAATAATTCACTCCTGTGAAGATAGCTAGCATGAGGCAAAGGTACTATTTAAGTCCCGCTACCGCCTTGTTTGAGTGCAGTTGTGAATTTCACCCTTTGTGAAAAGTTTGGCCAATCTGGGGAAACGAGAGAGAGAGTTACATGGACACTAAAAGGATAATAAAAGTAAAATGTTGCTGTTTGCCCACGTAGTGTTTTAATTTATATACCTACATCATGTGGTCATACAGTAGAGATGCTGTTGTGTTTGTTTTCATTTGTTAAGTATACTGGAGTACTTATGTTTCACTTTTCAATCTGCAGATCATCCAAGATTTTTCAATCAGTTGTATGCTGGTATTGATTATTACTCTTTAGTGGCTCGTTTCATTGCAGAAGCATTAAACCCAAGCGTGTAAGTATATCTCTTTTGTACTCAATGGGATGACCCTGGACCACAATTGTAGCATTCCATGGTTTTTTTTTTTTTTTATTATGAATACCTACTTCAGCTTTCTGTTTATATTAAAATAGGGAACTTGAGTAGGAACCTGGGGATAATAACAGAATTTTGTTCTGTAGTACATAGCCATATACTTCGTCAGAAACTTGGCTGAACTGATGGAGCCTTTTTCAGTCTGTGGGTCTTAATGTAGGGATAGAGATCCCCCCATTGATGGGCTTTTCTTTGTTCTGCCTTTTACCTGTACATTTGTTCTTGTTTAGAAAAGTCAAAAAATCAATCATTGATGATACGGGTTTAAAAACACACCTATTGAGATAAAGACTGTCCTCTCAATGAACAGGGTTTTGAGCTCACTTCCACCAATGTAAATCAAGTAAACTTTAGCGGTGTTATTTAGGATTTATGCCGTTATAACTGAGATCAGATCTGCTCCCATGTGTCCAAGGTGCAGCTAGTACTGTTTGGTATGAAATGTTAAATTGACCCACTTTTCTTTCTTGTCCATGGCATCCCAAAGTTACATGCCCTTAAATAAACCTTTCCCATTTTGGGACTGGTATTATAAAGCTGATCCAGAGTTAGGACTGATCTTAGCTGAACTGTCATAGGCATGGCCAATGGCATCCTTCATCTACCTTCAGCATTTGCTCCATATATGGGTATCACAATGAATTTGCACAAATGTTGTATATGTATATGTGCAAGCAATAAGGGGAAAATAGAACTGACGTCTAGCGTCCATGTACAGTTGCTTCAGAGAACCCTTAGTGTTTTTGGTGCCAAACTACAGAAGCCCCAAGAGCTCTTGCAGCTCAGCACCTACAAAAATCTATCTGGTTCATTAATGGGTGTTAGGTTTTCCACACATTTTCAACCTCAATGACTTTTGGTTTTGCTGACGAGAACAACACAATAAAAAAGCACAAAGTAAAGTCTCCATGAGAGAACACAGTGTGTTTCTCCTCTGAAACAGTCTGCACTGAACTGAACACAAATGGCTTTCTGATTGGGCAGGTAGCAATTTCCTTATAGATGTAAAAGGTGTAATAAACAAAAGAATAACTTGTACACAATGGGAAAATTTTCCCATTAGCATGGGTTTTTAGCTGTTACTCATGTAATGTGAGTCAAATAATTGAAATCTCTATGCATTGCTTTGAATATGTAAGGGTTGGTATTCTAGGAACAGAGGAAATTGCTATATTGGATTAATGCTTTGGTATATTGAAATCCGGCACCAGATGCTTCAGAGGAAGATGCAAGATACCCCTTAGTAAATAGATAGGGGCTAAACTGCCACTCAGTGAAGTCTCCTCCTAACCCTTAATAGTTAGAGATTGGCTTAAACCCTGAAGCATGAGATTTTTATCTCCCTCTCAAAACTTGTTTTTAGCATTAATATTATAAACGCTGGATATTCTTGTTATCTGTATGAATGTCCAGTCCCTCTTTGAATCTTGCTAAAGTCTTGATCTTGATGATGTCGTGTGTCCATGAGTTCTGCAGTCTGTTGCCAATCATGATACTCCTATATTTACTTAGATATACATACGAGGTGTCCCCCGTGTTTTTGTTAGTGGAAGAAGCAGTCCTGAAGAGAATGATTGAATTCATAGGCTGGAAAGAAGGTGATGGCATATTTAATCCAGGTAAGAAAACAACCTTCCATATTCCAAACTAATCTATAGAAATTGCAGAGAGCTACAGATTAAGAATTTTGTGATTATTTTACTCATATAGTGTATTCAAAAAAGCATACACATTCAGATGATATAAGGGCTTTGGGCTTTAATAAAGTTATTTCACCGAGGCTTCTAGACCATAATAATAAAAATTCTATGAATCTGTACAGTCACGAGTAATGAAAGCAGCTCTATGGATCAATTTAAAAAAAAATTAAAGAGAATGAATTCTTGAGTCTTGGAATTGGAGCCCATCCAGTTCTCATTAATAACAATAGCAAGATCACCTTCAGTGACCCAAGTGGGCAGCAGGCATAGGCTTCAGTTCTATGGCAGTATGAGCTAATCAACTCAGACTGAAGTTGGAGTGAGATTGATCCATTTAAAGTGGTCATAGTTACATCTTTTAAAACTGCTCAGAGGCACACAGGTTCTTTTCAAAATACATTGTGCAGGAATTCTCCAAGCAATTTATTCGTTGTTGTGGGCCACATTGCATAGTTTACATAGAACCCTGCACTGAGATGTGGGGCCAAGTTGTACCACCTTAGAGAGTGATTGTGCCTTTGGAGCATGTAGGAATGGTGCATATACTGCACCATCCTTCGGTGCTGTCTTCTTTGTTGCTGGCCAGCTCCACTGATTGCTATGAAGGGGACAGCCTTTGAGTTGGTTGTCCTTCTCCAGATGGTAGGAGGGAGCAGGCCCGTGATTGTGCCTGTTCTTTGTGCAAGATGCCTGAAACATGCACCCACAGGAGGGTCAGGTGCAATGCACCCCTGTATTTTACATCTTTATATCCATATGCATCCCATGTCTAACGTGTGCTCATCCAGCACATTTCCTAAAAGCCATTCCCGGTTACTCTTCTGCCAGCAGCCTTGTAATTATCTACATGGAAGCCAGTCAGTGGTGTGGCAGGTTATATCTCTATGTACACAGACTACATTATGCGTGTCAATGTTTATCTTTGTATGAGTGGCTTGAGCAAACTCTTTTTGGTGTGATATTGTTTTGAAATGATATGAGCAGGTAGACCATGAACAATTTCTGGATTAAATTTTTTAAAGGCTACATTCTGATACTTTAGGGGAAAGAAAAAAAGAAAAAAAAAAAAGGTAGCAGTATATTGTCCATGCATTCAGCTACAGGTGCATGGAGAGAATGGAATGAAAGCACTTTATCCCCATAGTCTTTCTGTACTGAATTATTGGCATCAAAAAACCAAGTTGTAAGATTCTCCAATTTGCTTCCTGTGAAAGAGAAGCAAATGTTAAAATATAGTTAGTGGAGGGGATGAGAAATAATTAATCTATCCCACCAATAAGTGGTAGAAAAGTAAATTACCTTTAATGAAAGAAATTGGAAATTTGTGGGAAATTATACCAAATTTGTGAATTATTTGCCCTTGATTCTGTGCATATTTTTGGAAGAACTTCTGGCATATTCTGTAGACTTTTTTTTTTTTTAAAAGCAGATTTACTCAAAACATATTTGAAGACACTAAAACATTCTTTAGTAAATTAATTGTATCTTTATTTTCTAGATTTCATAAAATGGAATTTTTATATAAACCAATCCTGCCTTCAAAAATATTCTGTCTCCTTGAGCTCTTCCATGGCTCTTCCAGATCTTCTTCTAGAGAGAGTCTATTCCGTCCAGTTCCTCCTAATTGTCTCGTTCCGTCCTGGTTGCCTGAGGGACATCTTTCCCTTCTGTGGTCTACTTCCACAATTGAGATAGGCAGACACACCAGAGCTGGTGCTCCCACAATATATATAAGAATGAACTGCTGGCAGGGCTTTCTCTATGGCGACTCCTTAGTTCTAATAATAATTCCCCTACCATTTGGTCCACTACAGCCCAGATCTGTTAACCTTTCAAGCAATCTGTAAAACCTCTTTTTCTTCTCTCATCTCTCAGGCTGTTGAGTAAGGACTGGGCTGTGATGGATATATTTACAGGCTAGTTTTGTGGTTTTAATTTTTGAATTAGTTGCCCAGAGCACAAGATGGATATCAAAAATGACTTATTTCCATTTTCTAAAATATAATAAATGAATGTATTTTGAGTATTATTATTATTTTTTTTTACAGGTGGCTCTGTTTCTAATATGTATGCTATGAACTTAGCTAGGTATAAATATTGTCCTGATATAAAGGAAAAGGGGCTTTCAGGGTTGCCGAGACTGGTCCTGTTTACATCAGAAGAGGTAAAGAAATTGCACCCATCTTCATTATAGACTTTTTAGTAACGAACTTTTTTCTTTTTCTGCATATGCTGGTAAAATTTCATTGTTTTATTGTGTGCTTAATGCTGGCCCAAGCATAATAAAAAGGTTATCAATATTCAGCATGAAACATGGTGGGTGGTGGTGACTGGTGGTGAATTCTCCCTGCACAAAGAAACTCTCCAATAGTGGAGAGTAAGTGGGAGTGGCTCTGCCTCCTCCTGCTGACCTCTGGTGTTGGGAGAAGAAGTGTCACGGGCAGGATGGGGAGAGGGGGTGGTGAAACAGAGCTCCCCTATGCCGGATTTCCCACTGATATAAGGTTTAGCAGGAACTTCCATCAGTGGATAAGATTAAGTTGCTTTGCTTCAGCTTCAGCTTACACTTGGACCAGCAGTCAATGGTCAGAAAGCTACAACTGGCTCACTGCAGTCTCCCTTCTCCATCGGTTGTGAGCACAGTGTGGATGTGGTAGAGAAACAAACCCAGCAAAGAGAATCCGGGCAAAATTGCTTTCCCTGATGCTCGCTAAATGGCGCTGCTTTAATAGCCTGCTTTAAGGAATCTAAAACCTTCTGCCAGATTTAAAGCTTTCAAACGCAACATATGCAAAGCTCAGGTTGGAGATAGGAGTAGGAGGGATGCCCACTGGCACTAATCCTCCTTCCGAACCTCAGCCTGAGGTTAGAGCCTCTTTTCTTACCCCTACGTTTCTGTTCCTGAGACGTTGTCACATTCACAGCCCTTCAAACGAGCTATGTTGAGTATTGTTGCCTTTGAGATTAGATTGGCATGGGAGGTTTAATTATTATTATTACTTCTGTTACAATAGTAGCTAGAAGCTCCAAGGAAGATCGTTTTGCTCAGAAATATACACAAATATAGTAATAGTACAGTCCCTACCCTTAAGTGCTTACAGCCCCCAAAAGCTTACAATCTAAATGGCCAAGGTAAAGGCTTATCATCCCAGTTTTTCAAATGGGAACCTGCACACAGTAAGATCCCATAGCTTGCCCAAGATAAAAGAAAAATTCTGTGGCAGTGCCTGCTGGCCTGAGAACCAGTTTAACGCCTCAACGACAAGGCCATCTTTCTCCTCTCTCTTTGGTATCTAGGGATGAAGGATGT
This sequence comes from Mesoclemmys tuberculata, assembly GCA_007922155.1. Taxonomy (NCBI): domain Eukaryota; kingdom Metazoa; phylum Chordata; order Testudines; family Chelidae; genus Mesoclemmys; species Mesoclemmys tuberculata. The sequence goes on along the minus strand of ML675603.1, from coordinate 66,839,869 downwards.
CAACCTGTGCCCCTTGCCTTTGTTGTGATATCTTTAGTTATTTTAATTGGTATTGTACAGAAGTGCTAGAACTTTTATCATTTTAAGAGGGAGGAGACATCCATCTGTACAGATCCTCATTTTAGACCCATCTTCACCTCTGTTCCACCCAGATTGGCATTCTCTTTCGCTTTCTGTCAAAATAGATTGCCTCAGATATGATTGATTATTGAGGTTATATAAAAAACTGCTTAAACTCAAGAAGCTGATGCACCATAATGTCAACTTTCTATTATTAATTATGTACCATGTTTTGTTTATTTGTATTGAATGGTACCTAAAGACGAGGAACCTGGTGATGGGCACTGTAGAGACATACAATAAAATGATGGTCTCTGCCCTGAAGAGCTTACAGTTGAAGTCTCCACAACAAGTGGATAAGACAAACAGATGGGGGGAGCACAAGGAGACAATGAACATGTACTGCTCTTCATGATAAGCAGTGGTCAGAGCATATTGACTGCCAAACATCCCTTGTTTTATGGCTTAGTCTCAACACTGAGTCTTATATTTGAGCTTTGGCAATATCAGAGATGGTCTGTTAGTGTTGCACAGCACTGGGGTTCTCAGGCTGGCCCACAATGTCAGTGCGGTACTGTTCTTCCAGAGACACACAGACTTTCAGGCCAGACAGGACCATCGTGATCATCTAGCCTGACCTCCTGCACATTGCAGGCAATAGGACCTCACCCACCCCCTCCTGTAATAGACCCAACCTCAGGCTGAGTTACTGAAGTCCTCAAATCATGATTTAAGGACTTCAAGTTATAGAGAATCCACCCTTTACACTAGTTTAAACATGTCCTATGCTGCAGAGGAAAGCGAAAACCTCTCAGGGTCTCTGCCAATCTGATCTGGGGGAAAATTCCTTCCCAACCCCAAATATGGCAACCAGTTAAACTCTGAGCATGGGGGCAAGACCCACCAGCCAGATACCTGGGAAGGAATTCCCTGTAGTAACTCAGAGCCCTCCCTCTCTAGTGTCCCATCACCGGCTGTTGGTGATATTTGCTGCTAGCAGTCACAGATCAGCTCCATGCCATTGTAGGCAGTCTCAATGATCTTTTGCTATGAAGTAAAGTAAGCTCAGATAATATGCACTTTAACTCAAGAAGATAGAAAATCTTTAGATACTTGAAATGATGGTGGTTTATGGAGGACACTGCACATACACCATTGGAAATTCCTTTGCTGGACACTTCCTCAGTGACATTTGAGGTAGCAGCAGCAAAAAAATGGTAGTATCCTGCCTCCCTGAGTTTTTGGTCTGTTTCTGAGCCTGCAATCCATGAACTGAGTACAACTCAAGCTACTGTCCGAAGCCCACTTTTTAAATAATTTTTCCTTTCGTTATATTTGAGTCTTATCTGACTTAGTTCTGGAATAAGAACAATGCAGTGGGCCAGGAAGATGAGAATGCAGTGAAACTGAGAATAAGGGAAGAAAAGAAATGCATGAAAAATTGCAGTGAAATACTTTAATGTCGGTAGCTTTTTGGGGAAGGGTTCCATTTCATCAAACCAATGTGACTTGATCATACATATAAACTAAGTGTGAGAGCACAGTATTAAGCAATCTCTTTGATCCCCTACTGAGATTACAATAGACATAATGAGCAATAAAACAATCTCATAATAACATAATTGCTTTATGTGCTCAGGTTTCCAGACAACTTTTCAAAACCAAGAGAATAATTAATTTTTATTCTATCTTCGTAAGCGCAGGATAAGGTTACACTGTGTTTGGGATTATAACAAAAACCAACTCTTCCATTCTCTAGTCAAAATAATCTTAAGTATCCTTTCCCCGCCATTTTAATTGTACTGATGTTCAGTTTGGTCTTGTACTTTGAATTAGTTTCTTTTTTCAGCCTGAATGATTACAGGTAGAATATCTCCCTCAAAAGAAGACTGCAAAGAACTTACTTAAAATGGGAACTCTAAGCCCTGTGATAAATGGATTGACATTATAGTTTGACTAGTTTCTGTAAATATCTGTACATCTCTTGCTAAACTGATGCTGTGTAACTTATTACATGAGTGCGTTTAGCAAATAATAAGAGAAATCTTTCCATCCAGTATATTTTGGAGACTACTCTTTCTTTTAGTCCAGTAGTGGAAGAACTCTATGCTTTAGCACAACTCTTGTCCTCTTTACAGTGATAGCTTCTGACTATACACTTAAGACCTGTTTTTTGCTCCCATTGAAATCCATGGCATAACTCCCATTTCACTAGGAGCAGATTGGACTCATAAAGTTCAACATGTAAATGTGTCATTTCTGTTTTCCTTGGGTATTCAGTCAGTCATTCTTGTAACAGTGTAAAGGAATGAGTCCTAAAGGTTTTGTGAATGTGTCATGTTAGAAAAGTAAACATTTTAGGATTGACTGATATTAGCTGTTGGTATTTTGTGTGCATTTAGTTGAAAGGAAAAAAAATCGTCCATGTTTTTTTTTTAAAAAAAAAACCCTTTGAGATGATCTATCTCATCAAAATAAGCATGACAGGCTTGAATACCCTTAATATATTCATACCCACACATTAAAGTGCTGTACATTTTTCATAATTATGTTCCTCTGTAAGCATTTGTGTGAACCCTCTGGAAGAAAATGGAATTAATTAACCACCTGGCTTCATCTCCTGTATGATGAGGAACAACTCTAGACATCTTCAGGGTTGTTGGAATGTATGTTGTTTTAACCCCTAAAATAACAACATGAAGGATTCGCTTCTGTTTTCCAGCAAAAGCAATAGTAAGCAACCCTTTCAGATTTAAGGCAAGCCTTAGTCCTGCAATGTGCTGAGAGATGCTGAGTGCCCATCAGTACTATGGGAGATGAATACATTCAGTGTCTTAGAGGTGGTTCTCAGTACCTTACAGGATTAAATTCTAAGGACTTGTCTAAACTTGAAAGTTAATTTGGATTAAGGCAGGGTGTGAATGTAAAGTACAATAGCCAACTGTGACAGTGAACTAAACTAAATCAGAACAAAGCACTCTTATTTTGGAATAAATGTCCCCATATGGAATTATTTCAGAATAACCTCACGAGTAGTCAAGCCCTAGGTTACAAAGATGAAATGTAGAACTGTGATAAATATGAAACTTTGAACAAACTACAGTGCAGAGATTGCTGACTTGATTCTTATTCACACTAGGCCACTTTACACCACTCACATATTGTAAACACCCACTTGAAAGCCGCTTCACACTGTAAAGTGGTGTGAAGTGAAGTAGTGTAAGTGGGAAACAGGTTTGCTGTGTGCACACTTGTGTAAAGTTATTATTATGGTATCTTTTTATTGTCTTGAATGTGGACCATGTTACTCTTTGCCTCATTATCAACTACTATTCAGTGCATGTCATTTGACTCTATCTGTCTTGTTTCTGCACAGCATTTGCAATTTGCTGTTTGCCTTAGAAAATATAGTTAGTGATGTGACTATGGTCATATATTGATGTCATTATATGCCGTGCCAAGTTTCTCTTAGTTGCTTGTTTATTTTTTTAATGTCTTTTTCATTTATTCAGTGTCATTACTCCATGAACAAGGCAGCTTCTTTCCTGGGCATTGGCACGCAGAATGTTTACTTCATCACAACAGATGAAAGGTAAGGAAACAGTGCCACTGCCATGGTCTGATCCTTTTAAAATGCAGTAGTGCTGTAATTAAGTAACCTATTTGAATATAACTGAAAAAGTTTTAAATCTGTGTCCTTTAGAGGTAAGATGATACCTGAGGAACTGGAGAAACAAGTCCAGCGGGCCAGGAAAGAGGTGAGAGGGGGGCAGAGAGAGAGAGCGAGCATGCAGGCTGCGCGTTTGTGCATTTGAATGAAAGAAAGGGGAATAAGAGTGAGCGAAAGTTACAATAGGGCAGTTTATGTACAAATGTTCTTCTTACACGTGCAACCTGCTTGCCACAAATTGTTCAGTAAACCAGAAATTCCAGGAGATATGCTGTACAAAGCCATTAATATTTCCCGAAGGTCTTTGCTAGTATTAATCATGAGAACGAGTAATACTGGACAGAAGGACTCTAGTACAACTTTTCTGCTTGCAATATTCCTTTTGCCCTCAAACCTTTGCAAGTTGACACAGTGAATGTATTGCTTTAAACTGTTGCTACTTTCTTGATTATAATGTAACAGCCTTAACTTGTCTTCTATATCAAAGAAGAATCAGCAAATGTTAGGAAGCATCTGGAACAAAGGCCTGTTGTCATAGCGTGTAGTAAATACCAAATTCCATCCTGCCCAGGGAGCAGAGACTCCAACCAGTGTTTGTTCCTCTAGGGATCCAGACAGCCAGGAAGATGGCCAGGGGTAGCATTTTCAGGGACTAGGCCAATGCACTGTCTGTTTATTTTGCTGTCAGTCTGTCAATCAGCACTTGTTACTGACAGTAGCCTATGAACTTGTTAGCTTGGGGGCCAGAACATGACTCCTAATATGCAGATCATCTCTTCTTGGGTTGGCTAGCTGGGCCTTCCTCTAATACAACCTACTTGTGCATCCAAGCAGCAATGGACAGGATTGAGCCCTTAGTCCTCAGTCTGGGAATTGCATACCAACACCTGGTATACCATCTAGGATGCTAATGTGCTGGACTACACTTATGCCTACTTTCCCATCCTTTGCAATGAAGTCAGAAGTGACAGGGCTATCCTACCTTGCACCAGGACAGCAGAAAAGGCTTTTGATAGAGCTTGACTTACAGGTATATACTTAACCAAAACTGAGAGTTATTTCCCCACCATGCACCATATCGAGTTGACTGACTACTGATTTGTGGTGGACCTAATTGCATAGCATAAAAATTCCTTCTTGCCCCCTTCACTCTCCCAAGACAGCTGAAGCTTCAGAAGACCTATTCACTCATTTTGAGCAGGTGGGAGAAAGCAGAAGTGAAAATAAAACTGGGCAACTAAAAAGCAATAAATTAGCAGGGCTAATAGGGAAAATCGCCTTGCTCAGGTAGGAAAAGAACTTTCCTTTCTTGCCTTGTGAATGGACTGTTGCTACATGTTTTAGGTGCATGTTTAAAATCCTCCAAAAAAGAGTGAGCTAGATCCATTTGTTCTTCACTGATTTTTATAGAAAAGAAAACCTTTTCCTTATTAAAAATGTTTGGGTTACAGATTTGCTTTCTTTGATCAATATTTATTATTGTTTCATTTACCTTGAAATGGGAATGACAAGAGCTTGTAAAGGTTCTCTCATTTCATTTTAGGTTCTGTAAGTATCTCTCTCCTTGATGAAATGCTATTTTATAATGTTTCCACAGCAATATGCCTCAGAGAATCACAGTAAATATTCTTGTGACTCCTGTATACACCAGAGGACTATTTTTTTCCTATCCTGTGCTTGTGGAAACCCATGAGTGTTCTATAAAACATAACAGAGAGACAAAGGCCCGGTCTACACTTACCTTTGTGATTTGGCGGCAGTCGATGGGAGATACGCAAGTGATGTAAATCACTTGCGTATCTCCCGTTAACTTTGCAGCATCTCCTCTGTGCAGCGTCCATACTGCGCTGCATCGAAGGGAACAGCGCTCCCTTCAATGCAGCGCTACACCACTTACAGGGGTGGTTTTCCTGCGTCGCTTCCTGAATCGACTGAGCGTGTCTATACAGACTGCTCAGTTGATCCAGAGCAATTGATGTGATGGTGGCGAATTTGCTGCCGTCAGTGTAGACCTAGCCAAAGTGTTTTGAGGAGATACCTTCTAATGGACCAACTTCTGTTGGTGAGCAAGACAAGCTTGCATAGAGCCCAGACATGAAGAAGAGCATTTTGTAAGCTTGAAACCTTGTCTCTCACCAACCAAAGTTTGTCCAATAAAAGATATGACATTACCCTCTTTATCTATGTAATATCCTGGGACCAACACTGCATAAGGCATAATAGACAAGAATCCTAGGCCTCTTTATTAACAAAATACCACTAGACCTGGTACTTCAGAGCAAAAAGGAAAAGGCTCAGAAAACAGGATTTGCTTGTATATAGTGCCAAGCAGAAAAAAAATATGCTTCCCTTACATACGAAAAAGTTATGGTCATTATCGTGAATTCGTAGAGGACCCATCCTGTTTGCCCTATTCACACAAACCTCTTGTTGGTGTCAGTGGGAGTTTTGCCTTTGCCTGTTCATTGACTGAGAGAGCCCAGCAAGGACACTTTAATAACTTTTTGGTAAAAGTAATGAATACATCGAGTTATTGCCATGGGGAAATATTAATATTTCAGATTAGTTGACTTATCTACATGAGCACTTTTGCCGGTAAAACTTTTGTTGGTCAAGGGTGTGAAAAAACCGTCCCCTTGACTGACATAAGTTTTGTCGACAGAAGCACCCGTGTGGACAGCGCTATGTCGGTGGGAGATGCTCTCCTGCTGAGAGAGCCACCGCCGCTCATTGGGGATAGTTAATTATGCTGGTGGGAGAACTGTCTCCCGCTGGCATAGAGCGGCAACACCGGAGGAGTGGCGCAGCTACAGCAGTACAGCTGTGCTGCTGTAAGGTCTGTAGTGTCATAGGCTTAGACTGTGAAAGGAATGAATTGTTTAGCAGGACATTACAGACTGAGATTTTTGTGAACATATTGGCCTGATTCTTATTTACTCTAAGGCCATGTTACACTGCTCTAGAAGTGTAAGTAAAATTGACTCCCCCCTGCCCTTTTACATGGTTAAAGAGGTGTAAAATTGCTTTAGTGTAATTGTGAATCAGGCCCATATGTCTTCAATCAATATGTAAAAGCAAGTGATAGTTATTTAAAGTGGATTTTAGTTGAAATAAAACATAACATAAAATCCACAAATAAGGCCAGATTCTCAGTTGCTATAAAATGGAATGAATGTATCTACACTGACTTACATCAGCTGAGGGTCTGTCCCTAAAATAAATCAGAGAAATGTCCCTCATTACCTAGAATTAAACATGTCGAAGGCGATGAGAAATCCCCAATGTAACAGTTTAATACTGCTTAGGATGAGTTTAGCTTCTCTAAATAATTGTGTACCTGGTTGCATGTGCTACTCACACTGACCGCAATAAGAGCTGCAAGCACATATCGAAGGGCAGAATTCCGTCTGCTGTCATAATCACCCTGCTAGTATTAAGTACACAGGAAAGCTACGGCAGGGATGCTGAGGCCAAAATGGAAAAAGAGACAGAGAAAATTGCCAGAGACCTCAAAGCTGCCAAACTTTTCACTATTTAGTCTATTTAATCCGTCTGAGAGAGAGCTGGCAGAAGATCTCACAATACGTTTAACCACTGCCTATAATCCGTACTATTTTCAGAAGAATAGGACAGACACAGTGACTTACTGTGGGCCACTGACATTGGGGTCAGATAGTGATAATTGTTCCAGCTGTAGGATATGCTGGCACCTTCTAAGGCAGAAAGTGTTACAAGCTTAGTGTTCCTCAGTGCTAAGCAGGTTGAAGAATATAAGCATTGCAGAGGTAATGCAGGTGGAGTCCCCTGGGAGATGAGGGGTCACTTTCTTGCTTGCTAGTTGAACTAATGGTGCCATCAATATTAGGCAGAGCTACGGCAAACACAGTAGTGACTGGGAAAGGAGTGTGAAATGACAATTCGAGTAAAAAGAGAGATGTCAGCTATCCAACATGCTTTCAGCTTTACAGGGCTCATAGCTGTCAAAACATTGTCTGCATCTAGTGAAGTCCAGCCCATGACAATATGTCATCCTGGAATGCTGGATTTTGAAAGTCAGCACTTTTAAATATAGTACTTCATAGGTTAGCCTTTTACTGCTGAGAAACTAAACTGTAGACACTATTATACTTGCCCTACTTTTCTAGACCTTGTTATATTTTAACTCAGCATGCATATTAGAAGATATGAACAGTACAAGTGACATTTCTTTGTTTTGAATCATTTCACAGGGGGCAGCACCATTTCTTGTCTGTGCCACAGCTGGTACAACTGTGTTGGGAGCATTTGATCCTCTGGATAAAATAGCTGATATCTGTGAAAAACATGGCCTCTGGCTGCATGTGGATGTAAGTTAGTTTATATACCATGTAGTTTGTTAGTATTGCTTCAGCATTGTTAATACTTTCTTCAGCTGCTGAGATATTTTCAGGTACTCAGAAACTAGACTTTAAACTAGAGTTTAATTCCATTTTTTCATTTTTGCATGCGCACCAGAAATGTAGCCAGTTTCTTCACTAAGTTCTGCTTGCTGAAAACTAGCAAAGTGGGTTTTGAAACCTTGTCAAAGTCTTTTTGCAGGTTGCCAGATTGTAATTTAAGAATGCTTCTAAACAGCTTCCCACTCCTTCCTCCTACACCCAAAAGACAAAACCAAATCCCATGCTGTTTTGAAGAGGAGAATTGTATAGAAATATTCCTTCAAATTTTTTCCACTTCTTAATGTGGGCTGGATATAGCACACTTACTGTTTGTTAGATCAAAGTCTGCTCCCAGTGAGACTAACAAGGCTTGTTGTAGTCAATGGATTTGTAGTGGTCTAAACGAGAGTAGAAACTGCCTTGATCACAATAAGTGATGTCTGTCTTCATTTGTGGATTTGGCTTTCCTGTTGACCCACTTAAGTTTTCCTTGACTGCTCTGAATAAAATGTACTCTAATCCTTTTTTCATTTTATGGTAAGATTTTAATCTTATACAAGTGAAAGGTTGGAAAGCTGAATTTATTATCCCTGTCTGAAGTAACCATTGAGTTACTGGTATGAACATGAAGAGTTAATTTTTTAAAATAGTTTTACCTAGAATTAAATCTTGTAGGCCAGATTTTGTCTACTAATTACATTAGTATAAATCCAGAATAAATCAACTGAAGTCTATGGAGTTACTCAGGAGTTATACTGATGTAGTCAGAGGAAAATCTGGGCCTAGATCTTTAGTGAAGATGAAATTGTTTTTTGTTTAATTTTGAACATTTTAAGATTTTTGTAATGGAAATGCCCTGTATTTTAAATAGAATTTTTTAAAAGATATATTTAGCCTGATCATGCTTGCATTTGAGTCATAGTGAGTTTTGCCATTAATTTGATGGATAGGCCCTATGCATTTTAATATAAGAGCTGGAGAAATTGCATGGTTAGGGCATTGCTGATCAAATCTAATATTTTTGATATGATGATTGTCATAGGCCTCTGGTTCCCAAATTGCAATCTGAGAAGTACTTGCTGTGAATGGTCATTTAGTGTAAATGAAGTTTATTCCCAGCTCTTCCATAGAGTTGCTGTGTGACTTTGGCAACTTACTGAACATCCTTGTACCTTCTTTCCAGTTTTACAAATGGGAATAATAACTATTAGTAGTTACAAGGAAGTGGTGAGACTTTGAGAGTCACTGATGGAGAGAAGTGCTGAGTATTAGTATTAAAATTGGATTCCTTCCTGTATATGAGAGTAGGTAATTCAGTGGTGAGGGCATTAGCCTGGGACTTGGGAGATCTGGGTTTAATTCCTTACTCTGCTGCAGACTTACTGTATGATCTGAGGTAAATCACTTATTCCCTCTAAGCCTCAGTTCACCATCTGTAAAATGGGAATAATAGCACTTTCCTATTTCACGGGGGTTTTCTGTGGATAAATATGTAACACGCCTGTAAGATGTGGTTTTAACCTTTCATTCCCTTGAGTGCTTCCACTGTTCCTATCTCCCAGCTATGGCAAATACCATTCCTAACCTTTTGCCTCTGGAACAGATACGGGTACAGATAAGTTACAGACCAGCTGCTCCTCTAATACTAGCATTTCCCATATTTGCATCCGGAAAACCCAGAGCTGGCATTTCTACTTTATTAATGCAGCCGCTCCAGTACACTTATGCTAGTGGAGATTGTGAGTGCTCAGTACTTCAGAATCCAGTCTTGGCATTTTCTAATTGAGGACTTCAGTGAGAAGAGGCGCTGTGCACGTCTGGGTTGTGCAGACACAGTTGTGTCAGTGCGCCTCAGCCCCAATTTAATGAGATTCTGGGACACAAGGCCTCTCTCAAGGCGAGATTACATACAGTGTGCCAAACTTGTGATGACTGGAGCCGCCACATCTAAGTCACTGGCTATGGCCTAAAGTCATATTTTAAATCAAGTCTTCATAAGTGACATGCCACCACAATGTGTTAATCCAGCGCGTAATCTAATTTTATGAATTTGTGTATTTTTAGAGCATGGCAAATATCCATTGACTTAAATGAGGCCCGGATTTCACCCTCAGTGTGCAATTCGCATTTCCTGAAAAGGTTGGGCCAATGTAAGGTTTAGGGGCCTCAGAATCTCCACCCCACCAACACAAAAGTATGGCTCTTTGGCACCTACTCGGCCATCCTTGGGCTCTACTAGTGGCCATATCTCAGTATGCCCCACCCCGGTGTGGGATTCATAGCTAATGGATCTAGGTCTGAGGTTCCCAGATTGTGCGATGAAGAAACGTTCAGGGGGGTGCGGTGGGGCCTGGGTCAGCCCCCATGGAGGATGGGGAGGGAGCACCACCCAGCCCTGCTCTACCCGCAGCTCTGATCTGGCCCCAGCTGCAGCTCTGCTCTTGACCCCTGCCCTGCTCCTGGCTCTGGCCCTGCCCCAGCCTTGGCCCCGCCCATGGCCCAGCTGTGGCTCTGCTCCAGACCCAGACTGTAATTCCCTCTCTGGCCCCAGACCTGGCCCCAGCCTTGGTCCTGTGCTCAGACTGTGGCTGCAGCTGCAGCTCCAGCCCAAATCCCAGCCATGGCCTGGCCCTGGCTCCTGGTGTGGGGGGCACAGGGACTTGGACAAGGGGAAGAAGGGGTGTGATGTAAAAAGTTTGGGACCGCTTATCTAGGTAATTCAGTGACTCACAGACCACACCCCTACCACTCTTCTAGTCCATCCTCAATTGTCTGCATTTTATAGAGTGGAGAAACATTTCATTTGATTATTCAACATGAAGGGGGCTGCAGAATCCTTCTGACTGGCCTCTCTGCTTTCTAGTGTTCAGAAGAACACTTCTTTTGGTCATTCCACAGCTGTGCAGGGATGGGAGTCTGGACTTCACCCAATTCTATCACATGGCTTTTGGCTTAACTTCTAGCTCAGGGGTGGGCAAACTATGGTCCGTGGGCCAGATCCGGCCCCTCTACCATTTCTGTCCGGCCTGCCATGATACCCGGCAATTGAGGAAATTAATAGAATCTTCCTCCATGCAGGGGCGTAGCTACGAGTGAGCCGGGATGGGCCACCCACTTTGAAAGCAGGTCAACCCAAGCTCTTCTTAAGCTACCTTGAATTGGAACATTTTCGGACGGTGGCTTCCCGAATTTCCTGCTTCCGGTCACGTGGCCAGAAGCAGGAAGTTCGGGAAGTGCTTGACCGCAAGTTGTAAGTAAAAGTTTAGCGTTTGTGTTGTTACAAATTTGACACGTGTTCACAAAATGACTTGCAATAGGAATTGCCTCCTAAGATAAGCTTTGGAGAAACGTGTATTCAGTTGCTTGTTCTTAAGTGCAATTACTTTGTTGTGGAAAGAACATAATGGGGTTTCATTGATCTAGTAGAAAGGTGCAGCCCGCGGCGACTTACCAAAATTAGTGGAGTGGCCCCTCTGCAAAATTTATTGCCCACCCCTGTTCTAGCTGGTGACAGTATATACCACCACTATATAACAATTGCTTCATAAATAGGTGTAAAAAAGTATTTTATTTCTATTACTCATTCAGAAAAAGTATCTCTCTTTAATGGGACTCTTCTATGTGGCTTTCTGAAATTTTCCACACAATTTTGTTAGATTTTAATTCCTGGATAATTGTTTCCAGTTCATGCAGAAATCCCTGCCATGTATATTTTAACACAAAAATGCATATGCATTTTTAAAATTGCTTGAGTCCCAATCCTGCAGTGATGTCTGCATGGGTGGGTCCCCATGCCTGTGTGGATCTCCACCTAAATCCCTGCTCTGTACAAGCATGTGGTCTGTCTGTCTGGAGCTCTCTGGAATATCAGTGTCTTCAACATTTGAGCCCTTTTCTTTTTTACTAAATAATTTCTTACAAAAGATTTTGAGAACATTATATGATGTGTGCCCCAGAATCTCCATGCATAGCTGCATGAAAACTCTTCATCAGTGTTTTGAGACTTAGATTCATTGCAGCTGTTAGGTAGTTGGTGTCCAGTCCTTCTCATGTTGAATCCATGTTAAAAATTCTATTGATTTCAGTGATGCAGCATCAGATTGTAGGTGCTGCTGTCACATACTTGCAAATATTATATTCCATAGCAAAAGTTAGTGGTCCAAATTCTGGGACTGACTCTACGACTTACAGCAGGTTGCCTTTACTTGAGACAGTATTGTCATTGAGGTCAGTGGGACTGCTCATGTAAGTGCTACAGAGCGAGAGTGAGATTTGCAGAATTGGGCTGTCTGCAACACCAGTGCAACAAACTTGATTTCAACAGGATTTGGCACAGTGAGCATGGATCACATAAATTTAAAACCAAGTATAGCTTTCACATAAAATGGATTATTGAGGCTCTGTAAAATAAGGCTGTGGGAATAGTGGTAGAACCTTAGAATATCAATATACTAATAACATTGTCTTGGTTATATAAATATCTCAACAGGCATCTTGGGGTGGCTCAGCTTTGATGTCAAAGAAGCATCGCACGCTTCTGCATGGCATTCACAGGTAAATGGTTCAATAGGTCATATGTACACCTGGGGTAATTAATTTGGAAGGGGCACTGCTTATGAATCTCTCTGAGGTTTGTATGTCCGAACTACTTATTTTTTACTTGAAAAGATCACAGGATTTATAGTGGGTGGGGGGGAAATTTCAGAAATTTATTATAGACATTTATACTATACATGGACATTTTTTCACTGTCTACCACTGTGATTATAGGGTAATCATTTGTTTTCCCTCTTTCCTTAATTTCCCAGGGCTGATTCCGTTGCCTGGAATCCCCATAAAATGCTGATGGCAGGAATCCAGTGTTGTGCTCTTCTGGTGAAAGACAACTCTGTAAGTCCTTCTTTTGTCTTTTTAAATGCAACTGGGGGTGTGTCATTGCTGTGTTAGGAAGTGGAGATAATTAGGAAGCAAATAACTTCAAATAACTTTTACTACATTCTCCATTGCAAAGTAGAGAGCTGTAAAAAGAAGTATACAATGTTAGAAAGACATTGATAAATGATATGGAGCCAAATTCACCCATAACGCTAAACTCAACAGTTAAACCAGAGTTGAATTTTGCACATGATGTTCCTGTAACTTTAACTTATTTGATTTAGATCATGGATTAAGCTGCTCTGTCTCACAGATGCAGGATGAAGTGGTCTGCAGCACGCAGGCTGTGTCTGCACTAGAGAGTTTACAGCAGCACAGCTGTACCGATGCAGCTGCCCCACTGTAGGAACTCTCACGTAGCTGCTTTATGCTGACTGGAGAGAGCTCTCCTGTCAACATAATTAAACCGACCCCAACGAGCAGTGGTAGTTATATCGGCGGGAGAAGCTCTCCTTCCAGTATAACACTGTCCACACTAGAGCTTATGTCAGTGTAACTTATATTGTTCAGGGGTGTATTTTTCATACCTCTGAGTGACCTGAGTTATACCAGTGAAAGTGATAGGGTAGACATAGCGACTGATCTTGTTCCCATTGAAGTCCATGGCAAAACTCTCATCCATTTGGATGGGAGTGGTAGGTGTCATTCATTAAACAGGGCCACCTATTGCCTTCCTTTGCACTAAAGAGGGGAGAGGAAACGGGGGCTGCCCAAAGCATACCAAGGCAGAAGCCAGGTATAAGGTATCTCAGAGCACTGAAACGGCTTGCTAGTTTTACAGGCAGAGGGGACTATGTGGGCAGGATAGGTGTGGGGACAAGCCCCTTGCCCCGTGTTGCATGGTTGAGGCAAGGGGTGTCCCAAGTTGGCACTCCCCAAGACCTCTACAGGTCTTATACCTCTCTGCACTCCTTTCTGGGTGCTAGTCTCCTTTCCTTTACCAGGGTGCTCAAGCTTGTAGGAACCGCAACTAAAACTTTAAATTAAAGTGATTAACAATGACAACAACGAAATAGTTTCAGTTCTCACGCTAAACAAAATGAACTATATCTTTGTAATGCATTGTGCGTCTGTGCCTGTATCTGTATGGAATAGGACTGCTATTGCTGGTTAGTTGTTTTTAAAAAACCAACTAGTTAATTATTTAAAACACTGGGCTAATCTCATCCCTGCTATATCTCTATTGACTACAATCAGGGATGAGTTTTGGTGCATACGTGGGGTAAATTGCACTCTGTGACTTTCACTGTGCTGTAGCAGTGTCCAGGATATTAGTGCGTGGCAAGCTGCTGTACTATAGATTCACACTTTGATTTACAGGATGATAATTTGCCATATAGATCAGGCTGTAGAATTAAAAACAAACAGAATAAAAACTGTATTTATTGAGGTTAGTATAAGCTGAAAATTGTACGCCAAATAAATGTCTCATGGGATGAGTTTGGTGTTATATTCATAACCAAGAAGGCCCAAATAAAGGCCACAGCCCAAACAATGTGCAGCTCACCCAAATCAGATCCTCTTGTGCAGGGGAACTACTTGAGTTATTTCCAGCACACAAAAAAACCACCACTCCATGGACATTCAAGACTGGGGAAGACTTGCTGTTTAATGTTCAGTTATTGGCCCACCAGCATTTTTATGTTTTGTGTGTGCACACGTAGGCTTGGATGTGAAAAATATGTACAATTGTAAGGGTGATGGCATTTTCTGCAAGCCCCATGAAAATTTTGGGTTCCTTTTAAAATCTAAATTAAATGCATATTCAAGACACTTTTCAAGCTGATGTAACAGGAGTGCCAGAACCAATTGATACTTGCATCAGCAAAAATCAGTGTTCTTGCACCACACTTCCACTTGGACTCCAGAGACACTCACTGCTTCTGTGAGGAGGTGTCACTGCCCCAAAGCGTCTGGTGTCTCTGTGGACTGCGCAGAAGGAACATAGCTGCATTTTCCAGCATCCCATAGAATTTCCTTTTCCACTGTGTTGTATGAATAAACCTCTTCCATGATAAATGAAGTCCCATGGACTAATGGGAAGTGCAGTCAAGCATCTACCCAGGAGTCTACAGAGTTACCAGCTGCTCACTTGAAGCCAGATCCAGGGAGTACTGAATTCAGTGAAAAGACTCTCACTGACTTCAATGAGCAATGCGTTAAGCCCTTGGCCTCCAATCCAGGACAGATGAAAACCTGTGATTCATCCCATTGCAATCAGTGCTTAAAAGGATCAGTGCTTTGCTGGATTGGATAAGTCCTCGGTTGTTTTTGCTCTATTTGGAAATTGGGAACTGCCCTGAAGGCTCATAAGTATGATTTTGTAGTGGTAGATGGTCCACAGTAGCTTAGGTTTTTTTTCTCCTCTTTATTTTGTTTTAGGCTCAGTCCTTTTGGGTCCACAAGGACTACCAGGTCCATGCATTGCAGTTTACTTACTTTCTCCCAGATCGAGGAAAATTGCAGGGGAAAACATCAAATTTTCCATTAATATGGCAAAAAAAATTGACTTTAGTAGATTTCAAGTGACATGGTAGATTTCTTTTTAAACAGCTTGATTGAAGCTATGTGGTTTGAAAATGTTTAACCAGTTGAGAGGCACAATGTTGTACCTAAACGTGACTAGAATAAAACATCACTAAAAATGTTTTCCCAAATAGGGTGAAAATGTTGTGAATTTTTTTTGAAAGACAATCTTCCAACACTAATAGATCAGAAGTACAGCATTCTTAAAAGGGGGGACAAGGGGAAACTAGAATGTGGAAGCTTTTGGCTAAAAAGAGAGTGGTTAATCCACTGCTTTGATCAATCAGAGTAACTCTTTAGAGCTCTAAATATTCAGAAAGTGTTCAGGAACACCAATCGCTCCTTCCCAGCAGTCGGTCTACATTGCAGAGAGAGAAAATGAAGTAGATACTGGTAGATGAACAGATACTCTCTGAAGTAGAGGGAGTAGGTTTTTTTTTCTTCATTTTTTTGAATTTTAGCCCGCAAAATGGCTGTTTTTATCTACTTTTGAATCTTAACAAAATGCTGTGGGCCAGATCATCAGCTGATGTACATTGGCTTAGCTCCATTGCAGTCAATGGAACTACTCTGATTTATACAAGCTAAGGACCTGGCACTATAATTCTATATCATCTCTCTCTCTAAATGGGTGTTTTATAAATAATGAATGATGTTATCTGCTATATAAGCCAATGTTCTGTAAATTGTATAGAAATTCCGTAATTACAGCACTAGATCAGCTAATTTAACAATCAAGTGTAGATAATGAATAGAATTTCCATTCATTTGTTAAAAATAAAAAACAGAAAATACGTTTATTGACGCCCCCACCACACACACTCGCTTTAGCACAAACAGTGTTGGTTGAGATGAGCAAGGCAGAGAGATTTTTCAAGTATAATTATTCTCCACCATAATTATCAACATATGGATACCTACTCAAATGATTTCTTGCCAATGCCTCTGCAGTGAATGCATTGTCTCCATTTCTTTCTGTCTGGTGCCAAAATACAGCATGGTTTTACAAAAGGCAGATTGTGCCAGACCAACCTGATCTCCTTCTTTGAGAAGATAACAGATTTCTTAGACAAAGGGAATGCAGTGGATCTCATTTACCTAGTTTTCACTAAGGCATTTGATATGGTTCCACATGGGGAATTATTTGTTAAAACGGAAAAGATGGGAATTAATATGAAAATTGAAAAGAGGACAAGGAACTGGTTAAAAGGGAGACTACAACGGGTCATAGTGAAAGGTGAACTGTCAGGATGGAGGGAGTTCACTAATGGAGTTTCTCAGGGATCGGTCTTAGGACCAATCTTATTTAACCTTCTTATTACTGAGTTTGGCACAAAAAGTGGGAGTGTGCTAATAAAGTTTGTGTATGACATAAAGCTGGAAGGTCTTGCTAATAGAGAGAGAGGCTGGGATATCATACAAGAAGATCTGGATGACCTTGTAAACTGCAGTAAAAGAAATAGGATGAAATTTAATAGCGAAAAGTGCAAGGTCATGTATTTAGGGACTAATAAGAATTTTTGCTACAAACTGGGGACGTATCAGTTGGCAGTGACAGAGGAGGAGAAGGACCTGGGCATTTGGTTGATCACAGAAAGACTATGAGCTGCCAATGTTATGTAGCCGTGAAAAAAGCTAATGTGATCCTAGGATTCATCAGGCGAGGTTTATCCAGTAGAGATAAGGAGGTGTTAGTACTGTTATACAAGACCCTGGTGAGACCTCATCTGGAGTATTGTGTGCAGTTCTGGTCTCCCATGTTTAAGAAAGGTGAATTCAAACTGGAACAGGTGCAGAAAAGGGCTACTAGGATGATCCAAGGAATGGAAAACCTGCCTTATGAAAGGAGACTCAGAGAGCTTGGCTTGTTTAGCCTAACCAAAAGAAGGCTGAGAGGAGATATGATTGCTCTCTATAAATACATCAGAGGGATAAATATAAGGGAGGGAGAGGAGTTATTTAAGTTCAGTGCCAATGTGGGCACAGGAACAAATAGATATAAACTGGCCATCAGGAAGTTTAGGCTTGAAATTAGGCAAAGGATTCTAACCATCAGAGGAGTGAAGTTCTGGAACAGCCTTCCAAGGGACAGTAGGGGCAAAAAACCTAGCTGTCTTCAAGACGGAGCTTGCCAAGTTTATGGAGGGCGTGGTATGATGGGGCAGCCTAATTTGTCAATTAACTGATCTTTGATTATTAGTGGTAAATATGTCCAGTGGTCTGATGGGATGTTAGATGGGGTGGGTTCTGAGATACTACAGATAATTCTTTTCAGGTACCTGGCTGGTGAGCCTTGCCCACACACTCAGGGTTAGCTGATCTCCATATTTGGGATCGGGAAGGAATTTTCCCCTAGGGCAGATTGGCAGAGGTCCTGGGGGTTTTTCAACTTCCTCTGCAGCATGGAGCACAGGTCACTTGCTGGTGGATTCTCTGTACCTTGAAGTCTTTAAACCATGATTTCAGTAACTCAGTCATAGGTTAGGGGTCTTTTACAGAAGTGGGTGGGTGGAGTTCTGTGTCCTGCATTGTGCAGGAGGTCAGAGTAGATGTTCATAATGATCTCTTCTGACCTTAGTCTGTGTGTCAAGTGCAGTGAAGATTCTTTGCATCTTATGGCTGGTCAAACTTTTTAAGCATGAACTTAAAAAGACCATTGTTGGTACGTCACATGAAGCATCTGGGGAAGGTATTTTCGTAGTTTCACAGATTCCAAGGACAGAAGGGTCCATTGTGATCATCTAGTTTGACCTCCTCTATAACACAGGCCATAGAAGTTCCCCACAATAATTCCTAGAGCAGATCTTTTGGAAAAACATCTGATCTTGATTTAAAAATGGTCAGTGATGGAGAATCTACCATGACCCTTGGTAAATTGTTCCGATGGTTAATTACTCTCACTGTTAAAAATATTTGCCTTATTTCTAGCCTGAATTTGTCTCAGTTCAATTGCCAACTCTTGGATTGTGCTAGATTGAAGAACCCGTTATTAATTATTTATTCCTCATGTAGATAATTCTAGATTGCAATCAAGTCACCCCTCAACTTTCTCTTTATTAAGCTAAATAGCTCTTTGGGTATGTCTCCACAGGAAAGAAAAACCTGCAGCTGGCCTATGCTAGCTAACTCAGGCTTGTGTGGCTTGGTCTGTTTCTTCACTATGTAGACTTCCTGGCTTGGGCTTGAGCCCGGACTCTAGGGCCCTGTGGCGTCAGAGGGTTTTAGAGCTCAGGCGCCATCCCAAATCCAGAAGTCCACACAGCAATGAAACCACCACACAGCAATGAAACTACCCCACAGCCCAAGTTGGCTGTCATGGGCCAGCTGCGGATTTTTCTTTGTTGTGTAGACATATCCTTCGAGTCTGTCACTGTAAGGCATGTTTACTAATCCTTTAATCATTCTTGTGGCTTTTCTCTGAATCCTCTCTAAATGTCTTTATTTTCATTGGAAACAAATGTGTTCACATTTGACCCATTTGAATTCCACTGACAACCATTCTAAACCAGGGAAGTGGAAGCAGATCTGAAGTGCTGCTGCATTTGAGTCTTAACAGTAAGGAAATTGGGGCTCTTACTAATGGTAGTCGATCAGCATGGGTTCATTATTTATTTGCTCTGCAGTAACTGGCCACAGACCTAATCTGTGCCAACTGCTGTTTGAAATTTCCAGGAGCAGGACCTAAAATAAAAATAGCTCAGTTTAGTCAGGGTTTTAGAAGGAGCCCATAGGAGGTACACAGGCACCAATAGTGCTGCCTAATAGTTAGGTGGTGATTTGGCAGGGTGCCTCCCCTTTGAAAGCACAAGTCCAGTCCTTCAGTATCGCTGCCCCTCCCAGGGGTTTCCAATCCACCTCTTTCGCACAGAGACTTTGTTTGGGTTGGGTCAAGGCCTTTTGCAGCCCGTCGCTCACCTAAGTGAAGACTCCTGGTGTGGTAATGTCCTCTTGGAGTGCGTAGGGGATCTCAGGCTCACCTTCTCCACCAGGCTCCAGCCCAGGGCCCAGTGGTGGGCAGCTACACTCTATACCGCTGCCTTTTCCCACTCTATACTGCTTCCTACCATAGTCCTCTTTTGTTTCCTGGAGTAACTCACTCTAATCAAGCCTCTGGTCTTCAATCTCAGTTGCCTGCCTCTCCTCCATGGGTTTGCACAGGCCTGTATCTCCAGTTCCCAGGCAACAGGCTACTGGGTAGTATTTTCCCTTTAGAGCTCAGAGCAGCAACCTGCTCCCTTCCACACTGCCTCCCTCTAAATTTCTCTGATCCCCTTTTAAAGCCCTGTTTCCAGATTGTGCAGACGTTCAGGTGTGGTTTGTGGGGCCGCCCGGACCGAGAGCTATTCCTTAAACCCTTGCTCTCCAGTGCAACTGTAGTTGGCTCTAAATTAAAAAGAGGGAAAGGGGGAGAAAATATGCCAAAGTGAGAAGTTAAATTTGCTGGATGGGCTAGTTCTAAGTGTAAGCTTTAGAACTATAGTTTTTGATCCTGGTGGGGTTAGCTCATCCTTCTGTGACAGAAAAGCGGAGTATCTTGTGGTTTACTGTAAGAGGGAAAAGAGCTCCCAAATGGGATCCACAACTTTTCTTTTCTTTGTGTGGATATTAATGATCTCATGGCCCTTTTGTAGGAATAAGTTTTCCACACAGCTTTGGCCAAAGTGCCTATTTCTCCTGCCCTGTTGAACAGCATGCTATCTTCTGATTGACTGGTGCCCTCCACTCCAGAGCTGGCTGCACTTCAGCAATGAAACGATTCCTCTATATAATTTGGGAGGCACTTTGGCGTGCTTGGGGATGAAAGATGCTGTGCAAATATAAAATCTGAAACCTGGGAGAATCTTGAGCATTCTCTTTTATTGGGGGAAAGATGGAATTTGGAAGCATTTAAATACTAAGATAGAGTACGTCCTTCCGTCTCTTCTTTCCAGACGTTTCCCTCAGTTTCCCTTCCTTTGGCAAGGTTTCCCTGCCATGTCTCCCCTCTTGAATCAGTTTTTGAGGCAGTGACTGAAAAGAGGACCTTTTTCTAGCATGATGGATTTGCGCTGAATCTTTTCTTCCCCCTGCCCCCCACCACTCCATTGCCTCCCCACATTGTTCACTGCATTCTACTGCCATTTTTCTTTCATTCCTCCCGTGCTCTCCATAGGGTTTGGTTTCTTTGCTGTCTGTCTGCCCCGGCGATGTGCTATGCTGCATGCAAGTGAGCTGGAGGATGACTTGGTTTGTACCCTCACAGATTGACAGGAGGTGCAGAGTTTCTTTAACACTTTGCACTAGTACATCAGCAGGATAGATAGACTGAAAACGGATGGCTCATCGGTATTTCTGGGGAGGGATGGGTGGAACGTGTCTGTCTTGTTTCTGCTTGTGTAAGCCATGCCTGCTTGGTGTGACGCTCTGTCCTCTTTCAGTGGCACCTAGCCTAGCTAGAGAGTCTGCTATAGCCTTGGCTAAGAGCCATGTGGCTTTTAGTTCATGCAGTAGAGGCTCATACGTTCAGCTCAGGGGTCCTGGCATCGATTCTGCCCACTGACGGCTGGGGTCTGTTGGTGTTACGCTTGCATACACTGGTACCGTTTCATTTCCCCCCCATGAATTCATCACTCTGCTCCCTATAGTAACCTTCCCAGGAATTAGCATGTACTCCGAGTAGCTATGACTACTTTTTAAACACTTGCTGGGTTTGCAGTCGGAAATATTCAGTTATGAAGCTGTTCAGTTCTGGTTATAGCAGTGTCTCAAACGACCTTCCATGGCTTGCAAATAGCATTACATATTTAAGTATTTTTGTGATAGACATAATTATTTCCCATAGGAAAGAATGACATGAGCAGAACTGATGCCCTGTGATGTCCTCTGTCAGAGAGCAGGATGGGGTGACTATGCCTGGTGGTTAGAGCAGGAGTGAGCCCTGGGGGTTACAGCAGAAGCCAGAAACCAGTAATTGGAGACACGAGCCAGAGCCAGTGACCTGGAGTGAAGCAAGGCAGGGGTAGGGCTATTTCCAAGGCAGGAGCCATGACAGTGATGGGTAAAGCTGCGAGTCTGTCACAGAGGTTGTGGAAGTCACTGATTCCATGACTTCCAGAGACCTTTGTGAAATTATCCTTTTCAGTTTCTGCCCAGGGCTGAAGCTGTCAGCTTCTGGGGGGCTGCAAGGACCTGGAAGCTCACAGGTGGTGAGGGATCCAGAGCACTCAGCAGGGAGGAGGGGGCAGCTCTCAGCCTTTGAGAGAATCCCTCAACTTAGAACTGCTGCCAGCAGGGACACTCCCCCCTCCGCCCCGGCTCCAAGCTACTGTGGATGGCAGGGACCCAGCAGTGGTAGGGACCCGGAGGCTCTGAGCCACTGCCGTAGTGGGGACCCTACAGCTGTCCACTGGGGCGGGTGGCAGGGGACCCCTGGCTCCAAGCCACCACAGATGGTGGGGAAACCCTCCAGCTCCCAGCTGCAATGAGAGCACCCCGCAGCCATCACGGGTGGCAGGGAGACTCCACAACCCTGAACTACCATGGGTGGGCCGCCCTGCTGCAGCTCCCATCTGCCGTGTGCGGTCCTTCAACCTCAGTTGGTGGACCCCACAGCCTCCAACCGCGGGCAGAGGTGGATCCCGGAGCCCCCGAGCTATGAAAAGGGAGGTTGGAGCCTCAGCGCTGGAGGGACTGGGCTGGTGGTGTTTGCAGGAGCCTCACCCTCCTGCAGCGAGGCTAGGGCTTTTATCCCCTCCCCACCATGGGCTTCACTAATGACCTCGGCATCCTTCCCTCCTTATTTTTAGTAAAAGTCACGGACAGGTCATGGGTTTCCGCGAATTTCTGTGTATTGCCCGTGACCTGTCTGTTACTTTCACTAAAAATAACCGTGACAAAATCCTACCTTAGTCATGGGTGAACATTTTGAGCAGCCACCAAGTTGCTGCTGCTGGATTTAAGCGCTGGTCTGTTGACTCTTACCGCCTATCAGGCAGCTTATCACAGGCCAGCTTCGCTTCTTAGATTGCCCAGAGACTGATTCTGCTGCAGATACTGATTCCTGACCCTCCCTGCAACGCAACTATGTTATATTCTGATAAGGCATTGTCCCGCCCGGCCCCACTCCCACAGCTGAAACACCATGCAAAATAGTGACACACATATGAGTAGGAGCAAAAGCAAACAACACTTTTTTTTTTTTTTTTTTTTTTGGAGTATCGCTACTACTTTTTCAAACTCTAGCATTACCTGTCCTGCTATTGGACTTAGATGTCCATTTGTGAGAGCAAGTTTGCTTCTCCTTCGAGTGCTTGCTCATGTTGATTCTGTGTTAGGTGTATGCATGCCCTCGTGCACAACTGTTGGAGATATTTTGCCTTAGTGGTATGTGTAGGGCCGGCTCTGGCGCCCCCTGGAGCCCTGCATTCATTCCGTGGTATATGAGGTGCTGCTGGCCTTTCATCCCCTGAGTTCCTTCTTTCCACCTGTGCAGTTGTTGGAATGGTTTTCTCTCTTGCATTCACAAGTGCCGAGTGGTTCTTGCTTTGCTAGTTATTGATAGTTCTTGTAAAGAGTTAGTTTGTTGGTTAATTAGTTTGTAAGTTAGAGACAGTGGTCCCAGCATGCCCCGGTCCCAGGGCTTCAAACTGTGTTCTGTTTGCCACAAGCCCATCCTGCGTAATGACCCTCACAACAGTTGTTTAAAGTGTTTAGGAGAAACATGCAAAGGATAAGCGCAAGATTTGCAAGGGCTTCAGGCCACGAACTAAGAAAGACAGGGCCATTCACCTGAAAGCCCTGTTAATGGAAGCCGCGCTCAGACTGGCCTCAGAACCCTCCTTCTCAGACTTGGTGCCGGGTACTTCAGTGGCGGGACGCTCCACATCAGCCCTTCTCAATGCTGTTTTCCTTCACCAGTGATGAAGAAGTGGCAAGAGAAACAGCACGATCAAGGCTGTTCCCCCACGCCAAAGCAGGATAAGAAGGGGTTGGGCAAAGGACCCACCATGGGCGAATCACCAGCCCTGGAGCAGCTAAAACCAGCTTCTCCTCCCAGGGTAGAAAGCCCTCTGAGGGAGCCACCCATGTCTCTTGGGAGTAGAAGGGGACCTTTTCACCTAACGGTGCCTTCGATTCCGGAGGCCTTTCAAGTGGTCAGGAACTTGATGACCCTTACAGTGCCTCTCACTCTGCTGACCTTACTCTCAGCACAAGAGCTGGTAAAGGCACCCTGGGGTAAATCCACCATTGGGCCATCGCAATGGTCCATCACACCTTGGCCAAGATCTCCAGCACCATGGCAAAGGTCTCCGCTATCTCGACCTCGGTCTCTGGCACCCTGCTCCTGTCTCTGACCTGGAGGAGAGACTCACCAGCTATGTATTGCTGGTCTTGGTCTCCCTGGTACTGGTCATTGCCCTGGCGACACCAGTAGCACGGTGACAGTCGCTGGACCCCCAGCACAGATCCCGGGCACCACATGGCCCGACACCTAGTCGCACGCCGCTGTCTCGGCACTGCTCCCTGATTCCGCACTGCAGCTGGCAAGAGGAGCCACTTTCAGTTCCACCTTGGTCCTCAAGGGAGGGAACTGTCCTCCTTAGAGTCAGGGAGAACCCAGTCACTGGCCTCAAAAACATACGTTGGCGGGTGTACTACCATTTAGGGTTGGCCCAGCAGAAGGTCCCTGGCCTCAAAGACCATGGTGTGTCCACTGGCCCTACTGGAACCCATGGGGGATCCCGATGGTAATGGGATCCTACTCACTCCAGTCTTCCGCATCCAGAAATGACATGCAGCACTGACTGGCCTGGTGCGGGACCCAGATTCAGGAGCCGATAATGGCTCTGAACTGTGGGACCCAGTGGTAAAGATGGCTTCCCTTGAAGAGGAGGAGGCACCACTCCCTCCCTCGGCATTACCATTGTCCTCCTCACCCCCGGACAAGGCAGTGGGCGGCCTGGCTCCCCCAATACCACCAGATGATTTTTGGTCTCACCAAGAACTCCTTAAAAGGATTGCACCAACCTGGGCTTGGAGGCTGAGGAGCTCACAGAGCCTATGGACAGCCGCTTTCACATCCTGGCAGCCGCAGCACTGCCTAAAGTTGCACTCCTGATACACGAAAAGTTGCTGCTGAAAGTGGTCAAAACCCTTTGTGAGACCCCATACTCCCTGCCACCAATATACAAAACAGCCAAGAAGAAAAATTATATTCCAACCTGTTCTCCCTCCTCCAAGATCCCTGGTGGTGACTGTGGCAAAAGCGCGGGACAGGCAGGGTCAAGCAAGTTCGACACCAAAGAACAAGGATGAAGCTGGACTTGTTTGGAAGAAAGATTTATTCCACATCCAGTTTTCAATCCAGAATATCCAACCAGCAGGCATTGCTGGGAAGATATAATATTTGGGACTCCATAGCCAAATTCAAGGACTCTCTGCCATAGGATACCAGGCAGGAGTTTGCATCCATCTTGGAGGAGGGCAAGATGGTGGGTAGAGCCTTCCTCCAAACGGTGCTGGACGCTTCTGATTCTGCTGCCAGGTCAATGGCTTCGGCGCTATCCATGCAACAGCTTTCCTGGTTGCAGTCCTTGGGATTGTCTCCGGAGGTACAGCAATCTGTACAGGATCTCCCATTCGAGGGGAACACCCTGTTTTCAGGACAGACAGATACCAGGCTTCACAGCCTGAAAGACTTCAGGGCCACTCTTTGATCCCTTGGCCTGTATATATTGCAGGGGGTCTAAGAGATGATTCCAGCCACCATAGCTGCCACCTAGATATTCGGGTCAACCATGGCAAGGAACCTATAAGAGAGAGGACAGAGATAAAGTGCCACGGTCCCACTTCCTCCTCTGCCGCCCAGTTGGGGGCTACGTGCCATCCAAATGGTCTGCGGCAGGCATTTTGAGGGTGTGTCTAAGGATCCATCCCCTATTTATTTGTTAATAGACTGTTCTCCTTCCTTTTCCCATGGTCTCCAGTGCTTTGTTGAAGTGGGCTCCCCACCCCACCTCCAACTTCAGCACACCTGGACTCCGGATGCAGGAAGATCTTTCCTTTGTCATAAATGCCATGGCGATAAGCCTGGCTTGTCAGGCATTCTTTCCCTTCCTGGCTGGCAAGGTGGTCCATTTCTGACGTACAATACTTCAGCAATGTTTTACATCAACAAGCAAGGTGGTGCTCAGTCATTGCCCCTGTGCCAACAGGCTGTCCACGTATGGAACTCTGGCATGCAGAACGCCAACCACATTGTAGCTTCACATCTTCCGGGAACCAGGAATGCACTAGCGGATGTCCTCAGCAGGTCCTTTTCATCTCATCAAGAGTGGTCACTCCACTCAGAGGTTGTCCGTATGATTTTCCAAAGGCGGGGGACTCCCCAAGTGAATCTGTTCATGTCCAGACAGAACAGAAAGTGACACCAGTTCTGCTCCATCTGCGGGCTCAGCAGAGGCTCTCTGGCTGATGCCTTTCCAGCTGACCTGGGCAGGGATGCTGCTGCATGCCTTCCCACCAGTGTCACTGGTCCACATGGTCCTGTTGAAGATCAAGCGAGACAAGGCGAAAGTGATACAGATAGCCCCAGTGTGGGCTGCAACAGCACTGGTTCGGTACCCTGCTGGAACTTTCTACAGCAACCCCGGTGGAACTGCCACTTTGGCCAGGCATTCTATCTCAGGACCGCGGCCGTCTGCTACATTCCTGCACTTGACAGCGTGGCCACTGTGTGGCTGACTGCAGAGGAGCAGGCTTGCTCAGCGCAAGTTCAGCAGGTCCTCACGGGCAACAGAAAGCCTTCTACCAGAGCCACATACCTGGCCAATGGAAGAGGTTTTCCGGTTGGGCCTCAGACTGGAACCTTTCTCCTCACCTGACCTCAATACTGTCCATATTAGACTACCTGTTACATCTCAAGCATAAAGGTCTAAGTCCTTTTGTCCTTAAGGTTAACCTGTTGGCTATCTTGCCTTCCATCCTCTGGGTCCAGAGTAGATAAATTTTCTCCTATGACATGATGATCAGGTTCTTAAAAGATGGTATCTGAGTTCCACAATAAACAGGATATATTCCTGCCTGTGTTCTTCCCCAAACCACACAGATCCAGTAAGGCATGTTGGTTGCACACTTGAGTTGTTAATGGGCCTTGGCCGTCTACATTGAAAGGACGAAACCCCACAACAGCTCTTCCTTGTAGTGGCAGAAAGGATGAATGGTCTGCTGGTCTCCTCCCAGAGGATCTGCTTGTGGATAACTGCCTGCATCGGAGTTGATGGCAAGAAGGAACTGAGAGGGCACATAGTTGGCAGCACTTCATATACCGTGGCATGAGCATGGGGCTCCAGAAGGTGCCAGAGCCAGCCCTACGGATACCATTAAGACAAAATATCTCCGACAGCCATGCACAAGGGTGCGCGCACACACCTAATAAGGAATGGACCTGAGCAACACATCTCAAGGAACAACAGTTACGGAAGGTTAGTAACTTTTTTTCTTTTAAAAACTGACTTACTGCAATGCAATGGCCATACAAATAGATTACTGTAGGTGGTGTGGGGCCACCCAGAGGAACGTAAGACTATAAGAAACTTTAGAGATTGGAAAGGGTCATATGACTTGAGATTCCGCCTTCTTGCTTTCGTCACCATGACGTCCGATCTCCCCAAAGGACAAAGAGGATACTCTCTTAAATCTTACAAATGTAGGGCCCAATTGTGGTTTTCCAGCCACTGCTCCAACTAGTGGGAATGGAGGAGGAGCAGTACCATTCTGATAAGTACATGGGGAGGGCAGCCATGGTACCACTCTTTCCAAAGTCACAGCCTGATTTTCCTCTCTACAAGGCCAATTTTGCTGGCCAATATGGAGGTGAGACAGTATGGTGATTTGCTGCCCCTTCTGGAAAGCTAGTGAGTGGTATTGATTGTGTCTAGTCCCTGCACAAGCCTCTTTAGTGCCCCTCAATCAAGTCCATAGTCCAATGTCTGAAGGGGAAATGAGGGGAGAAGGAGGAAGGCATATGATTTGAAATGGGGAATGTTGTTCCCTTTTATTATTCTTTCATCCTTTTAACCAATTTTATTCTGTGTGTGTCAGTAGATAACTCATGCCACTTTTATCTCCCTTGGATTTTGGCTTGAAATATTTTCTTCTATTTTATTTCCAGTTCAAGAGAGTTATCTGTGGTATATTGTAATGTAGATTAAAACCTGTTCATTCTATTACAGAAATAGAGACTTTTATTGAAAGTGTTGTCAGACTCCTTGTACCATTTCACAATCAAACTTGCAACTGATGTAGAGAAATGGGATGAAATATGAAATATACCTTCAGTCAGCTCAAATTGAAATTTTAAAAAGTGGATCGTGTCCTCTCTATGTTATGATATTCAGCTAGGTTTCATGATCTACTTAGAACCCATGCAGTATACTTGTCACTTAAACACACATTTGAAAAACCAGATTATGTATTCTGTAGCCAGAGTTTTACTCTATATGCATTCTTAATTGAATGGTGTCTTTCAGACAAAATCCTCCCTTATTTTTTTCCCCATCATGGACAACTCCACTACCCTCCCTGTCATCTAGACTCACAACCTTATGGCCATCTTTGACTTCTCTACTATTTCCTGCTAGATCTTGGCTCTTGCCAAATTCATCCTCCCTTCTTCATTGGCAATATTTATCAAATCTGTCCATTCCTCACTGTCTCAACTGCTGCAACTTTCTCCTTCTGCTTAGCCCTATCAGTGTCCTGTTTGGCCATCCAGATTTCTGCAGTTAAAATCATCTTCTCTTTCTGTTGCTCTATGAAACTGCTTCCTTGAGACACTTCACTAGCATCTTGTCTCATTGCACTTTAGTTTCAGACTTAGTCCTCATCTTCCAGGCTTTTCCCAGCCTCAGTGCCTGCTGCATCTCAGCTCTCCTTTCTTCCTGCTGTCCACCTTGTGACTTATCTTCTGCCATGTCCCCTCTCCTTTAATGCTCTTTCCCTATTTGTAACTTCATGTCTTTTGACACATTTTGTATCCCATAATCCTACAATAGCCACCTTCCTCTTATGCAGTATGTGGCTTCATTCTTCTTCAGATCCGTCCACCCAACTCATTTATTGTGGCTTCTTTTTCACCACTTATCTCCGTTTGGACAGTCTCTACTGAAATAGTCGTGAGAGTCAGAGCATGCAAATCTTTGAGTAAAATGCTTTCATTTAAAAACTGATATTATGATTCAATAAATAACTTCCTGCATGCTACTTTTAAATGTGAAGAGTGGTGGAACTTTGTTAGGAGACCGAAAGTGGTGCTGTATTGATATTCTGCTGGGTATATTTTTATTGTACCAAATGAATAATCTATTCTAACTCATTAGAGGTTGTCCAGTATTGGGGGTGAGGGATTCTGAAATTTGGGGTGAAATCTACACCACCCCATAAGCCCCAAGTAATTGGACTACATGTAAGGAACTCTGTCAGAGCATACCAGACTAGATTCAGCTACCCTTTTATTCACAGGTGGACCATAGGGCTGCAAAACACCTCCTCTGTGACTTCTCTTCCAACCTATGGACTGCAACAGTGGTGGCAGCAGGCCACCATTCCATGTATTTGGCAACTAGTTCTGTGTAAATGCAGATCCAATCTCCCTTCTTTTGGTCTGCTTCCATGGCCTCTTTGGGGCTGATACAGAAAACTCTTCCACAGCTCACAACTCTTCATTGGCAATATGAGGTAAAATCCTGGCCCCATTGGGGTCAATGGCAAAACTCCCATTGACTTCACAGGGGCCCAGGTTTCATCCTGGGTTCTGAAGCAGTAAGAAGGGCCTTGCATGGAACCTCCACACACGGTTTAATTCTATGGTTTTTTTTTTTCCCACTAAAAGTTTGGCATGAAGTAAATAGTGCAAGTTAATTTCCTACTTCCTAATGTTGCTTATGAAACTCAGTGGTTTTTTAAATGCATAGCAGCAGCCTAAACTTTTATTTTATTTTAAAATAGGACCTGCTTAAGAAATGCTATTCTGCCAAGGCCTCCTACCTTTTCCAGCAGGACAAATTCTATGATGTCAGCTATGACACAGGAGACAAGTCTATCCAGTGTAGCAGACGACCAGATGCATTTAAATTCTGGATGACGTGGAAGGCATTGGGAACTACAGGACTTGAGGAAAGAGTAAACCGAGCACTTGCCTTAGCTAGGTACCTGATCTCAACTTTTAATTTTTTTTAATTGACTGATGATTTCATAACAATGTCACTGTGCACTGCCTATCCTGAAACCAGTTTAAACTTTATAACTTTAAAACAATCCAATATCAATTGATAAACTATTGTTACAATGAAATTCATGGTCTATTTAAAGGGAAACCATCAATGTATATTAGGCCTAAAGTTGATCTTCTCCGAAACTGATGTGGTCCAGTGAAGAATGCCCTTCTTATTTTGTTTATCTAATTTAGAATTAGTTGCTGCTCGTTTTTTTGGGTTTTTTTTGGATACCAAAACACAATGGCCGAGATTCTGTGCTATGTTCAGCTGGAAGTGAATTTGTCATTCTCCTCCTGCTCCATATTGCCCCATGCCAGGGACTGTGTATGCTGGGGAAATTCCCTGGGGCCACTGTGGCCTCTTTATGGCTCCCACCTGTAGGGAGAGTGGGTTGTGTTTATTTCTCCCTCTCTTGAAACTCCTTGGTGCAGGCAAGGTTTTAATGTACAGAGTGCCATTGCTTTTAAAGTATGTTAGAATCTATGGCTTCTCTCATTGTAGCAGCCAAGAAATACCATCTCTCTCTTGCAGGTGCTTCCAAGAGGCATTTGCAATTAGTGCTTTGTTTTTAAAATATATGTTTGAACATGGGCCATAATGTTCTTGGAAGTCCGGTGCAGGACTTCGGGTTTAAAAGTGAAGGTTGGAGTTACAATACTGACTCGGGCAAGTGTTCCATCAACTCCACACTCCATTGGTGGCCTGTATCTTGTGCCTCAGAGGAACCTGTGGGAAACCCTGCAGCAGGTTTTTATGGATTAACCAGACCACAGGAAATGTTCCTAAGCCCCATTAATTAGAGCTTCTTTCCTGAAGCATCCCTTCAAAAAACAAACAAACAAACAAAAAAACCTCAACTAGTGTAACTTTGCATGTCCTTAAATTTTCAATCCTTTTATTTTTTTGGAACCTACTAAGTTCTTGATCTCTGTCTTGTAGCAGTGAGTTCCACAAGCTCATTGTGCACTGTGTAAAATTCTCCCTCAGGAGCACTTCCAAGTTGGTGTTACCAGAGGCTCTGAGAAGAGAATTATTTATATGGGTTATTTTATATCGACATTGACCTTTTTAAATAATTTGTTTAACCAAAATATCCTTTTCATTTTATTCTGTTTGTAACCTACCCTTTGTTAATATTTTATTTTTATTTGATGCCAAATCCTGTGTCAGAGAGAATGATAACCTAGCATTTACAGTGGGCTAGTTAAAGGGACAGTTCCTCTTCAACTCTTCCACTTAAAGAAAAAATTTAAAACATTCATTGATTGCCTAAAAGTTTATGTATTACAAAGAAAAAAGGTGGCTGTAAAGGGAATTCATTAAAGGCTAAAGTCACTGTCATGACTCTGCTGCTTATGTGTCCCTAGAGTCTTGTGAATAAATTGCAGTCTTGTGTGCCTTTCAGGGCCCTCTGTTTACATATGCATGCAAAGCACGTCAGTTCCTTCCACTATCAGTAGAAGGATTCAGCCACATCAAGGTCACCGGTGAAGGTCGTCTGACTGAGAATAAACAGATTACGGGTGGGATCAATAACCTCTTTGATAGCTAGGATAGCTAGGAATTGAATAACAATGTGTGGTTTTTGTTTGTTTGCTTGCTTGTTTTTGTTTTTTAATGAAATTGCATTCATCAGATAACAGCCAGCAGTGATATTCTGCTCAGTAGCTGCGTTGCTATCTTGAATTTGCATGGGCACTGACACTTGCTAGCTGAGACATCAGTTTCCCTGGGCGCTAAGCCAGATATCTTAACTACATGACCAGCTGTGCAGCCTTTTTCTTGCTTTGTTACGATAGGACTTACTTTGATGCTGCAAAGATGATGGTTTAGTGTTCCTCAATATGGACCTGGGTTAATTCTGGAGCTAGTCCATTGACCTTACAATTTGAGGGCAAGAATTTTTCCACTGCCAAGCAGAGCTGCAAAGATTTTAGTCTGATTGCTAAATTTAGTCTGTACTCCCTTTGCATGAAACTCTGCCCATTGCCATTTCATTGATTTCTTCCTTCTCTAGAGGTGAATCATGTTTTCACAGCATTAGATTAGATCAGAGCAGAGTGCTCCTGAGCTATTTATTTAAAAGGACCTATTTTTAAAATACTTACAACAGAGTGCTCAGCGAATCACTTTGGAGATTATTTTCCTTACATTTAGTACTGGTGGCAAAGAATTAGATTCCCTTATGATGTAAGTGCATTTCAGAGTAATATGTCACAAGACTGGGATCACATCTGCATGTTGTGTTAGATCATCATTTCTACGGTTTCTGTCACCTCTATCTGAGTAGCTTCATTCACTGCTGGCTCCCTCTCATTTTCTGCAGTGTTAGTGATTTCAAATACTTCTTGTTTTTTTCTGCTCTGTTACGAAGTTGTTAAACTTGAACCAGTCTTCACCAGGATTCAGCCCCTTCTGTGATTCCACAATCATGGGATAATGACAATACTGCTCCACTGTCAACTGTGGAAAGATGTAGGGAGAAAATTACACCACTGGTGCCAAATGGGCCTGGCATTATAAATCAAGAATGATGGATTTTCTGTTGCCTGCCTTTTTAGGCCATGGGCAGCAGTGAGAGAAACATCACATGTCAGTCAGTCAGTCAGTCAGACACCACTTTTAATCTCAGTTCAGAGGGTGGTGAAAAATAAAACCAATTAAAATGCTAGCGGGGGGAGGGAGGGAGAAGAGAGCTATTTTACATTGCTAATTATCTTGTTAACACTATTTTTAAATTGCTAACATCTTTCAAAAACAAGGTGATCTCATATTAGGTAATCCAAAAAAGGGAAGCGCTTTTTGTGTGAAGTGTTATTTTGAATGAATGAGGGAACAAAGGCTATTTCAGTCTAGGCCTCTCCTAAGCAGAAGGTTAATTGTGCTGGGCACTGTAGTTTTATGATCTGAACAAATGTCATCTAGCCAGTAGGTCCAAGTCACTAAACTTGTTTCACTTGAGCCCATAAAAATATCTTCTCCAGAGGCCTGGTGGGTGTCTTTGCCCAGTTGCCAACTAGTGTGCTAGCCATCCCATAAATAGGGCACTACCAAATTCATGGTCCATTTTTGTAAATGTCACGGTCAGAGCATTTTAAAAACCTTGAATTTCAACGTTTCAGATATTTAAATCTTAAATGTCAGGGTGTTGTAACAAAGCCCGAATATGCATTTTAAAATGGCAAAATATAAAGATGTAAAGCCCAGCTCTGAAGGAAATGCAGAAGAAATACAGTGGCAAAACAGTGACACCCCCAATCCACGGTAGCCTTAACCCCCTTTTGGGATGAGGCCCCAGACTGAGAGAGGGTGCTGTGCACAAAAAGTACACAAAAGACCAGATTTCCTGGGGGGAGACCAGATTTCACAATCTGTGGTGTGTTTTTCATGGTCGTGAATTTGGTAGGGCACTAATGATAAAGCACTTTTTTTATTCTGTGCTTAGCTTTGTCAACCTGAACGCTATTGTGGCTGCTCATGATGGCCAGGTGGCAACTAGAATACTAACTGCTGATCTAAATGGACATGGAAAAAGAGATTCAGTTCTGGCTTCATTTTAAGAAGACGGGTGGAAGGATCTCAGCAGCATGCAGCTAGATACAGGATTCAGAGCTGCGCGTTGTTGGTGCTGGCACCAGCCCTTTGTCATGGCAATCACATTGTATGGATATACACTGAGGGATAACCACAAACAACACGGCAACTCCCCATGCTCTGCTTTGAAAAATGTCTGCTCTCTAAGGTATTCTTTATTGAGCCCCTGGATAAACAATCTCTGTGGGATTGCAGCTAACGTGCCAGGCTGTGACAATGAAGCTGTGCTGGTGCTGCCCTTACTGGGACCTTTTCTTGGCATGTACACAGGGCCCAAAAGGGATGTTTTGACAGATTTCTTCCTCTCTGTTGTCTGCTGTTTGTACTCTCTGTATGTGGTGATGACCAGTAAAAAGCAATTACAAGCAGAAAAATGCCTAAGTACCAAACAAAAGGACAGATTTATTTAAATTTTCCCAGACCTTGGCCAGAATCCTGACGAAAGGACTTTTATAGGGTCTGATCAGACTGACTGCACACTCAAACTCATGCTGGCATTACTCATTTGCATTTGCTGACAGAACAAAGAAGAGATAAATACATTCCGTAAACACAGTAGGTATCTAGATGCATGGACTATTGCTGTGTGTGGAATGGGACAATTAACAATATAGTGCCGTGGGAACAGTGCCAGGCCAGCGCTCTGGAGCCAGTGCAGTTAAACAAGACAAACAGGAGTGTGCGACCACCCCCTTCAGAGCAAAGGCCACACAAAACCCCTTATCTAGTGTAGCCCAGAGGACTAGCCTGCTTGCTTATATATATATATGTATATCTTTCCTTATAGATTGAAGTATGATTGTTTGATTATAATAGAGTTATAGATTTATATTAAAGTATTTTAGCTGTAATGCAAGGTACCCTACAGGCTACACATCCTGTATGAAAGCTAAGCAGTTAGTATACATATGTTTGGGACCTTTGGCCCAGATAAGTGATGAGTAAAAGGATAAGAAATATATGGTCATAAGCTTTACCCTCGATAAGTCAGGAGGCATTAAAACAAGGGGGCTGTCACAGATTATGCCCTAAGGAAACTTTACAAGTACTCACAGAACCCACAAAGGGCCAGAAATAACAAAGGTGAGATAAATGAACTATCTGGAACCATCTGGAAAGGATGTGGATATGTCCTTAATATGCACAAACCTGTCAGCCTATAGAATGGGTGATAAATCCAAGTTTGGACTTAGAAGGAGGACCCATATTCTCAGGGTATAAGAAGGGGCAGATCGTGTTACTTGGGGCGATGAATCATCAGCCACTCTTGCTTGAAGTTTCTTTTAGTTAATGTTAAGATTTTGTTCTTCGTTTATACTTAGTGTTATTTGTAGTGTTAGTCGTACAGTTCTTAGCTCTTGAGCATTGCCTACTCCACCCCCCTACTCAAGAGTTGAGGAACCAGACATCTCTCTCTCAACCAGGTCATCAGGGAAGGGTGTGAGTATATTAATCCAAAGCATATTGTAGAAATATATATTATATGAGTCTCTAAAATTAAGGTTGTATTATCCATTATCCATTTGATTATTCATTTTCTTTATATCAGTCATTTGTCTATCTTTTTATGTTATCTTAATAAAAGTTTTTAAAATTATGCAAATTTGACCATCACTTAGAACTTTCCTGTTGTGCACCTCAGGGTCCCTATAAACACTTCTGGAGCCTGGTTCCGGGACAAGAACCTCATTATCTTCTGATCAGCTCAGTTGGCGAGTCTATAACTAACCAAATAATTAAAATACCCAAAATCAGGCTACACTGCCTTTACTCAGGTGATGGCTACACTAGAGATCTTACAGCAGCACAGCTGCATCATTTAAGCTCTCTAGCATAGCCGCTTTAAGCTGAGGGGGGAGCTCTCTCCCATTGACTTAATTAATCCACCCCTCATGAGTGGCAGGAGCTCTCCAGCCAGCATAACACTGTCCACTCACACTTAGGTTGGTGTTATTTATGTCGCCAAGGGAGGGTGGCTTATTCACACTGCTGAGCGACATCAGTTATATCGACCTAAGTGGTTTTGTAGACATCGCCTCAGAAGCAATTAAATAAGCCTGGCAAGGACTTGGCTGCATTCTTTGCATCTGGGGCTATGCATGCAAATATCACATGTAATTACTTTGTGTGAATATGGCAAAATCTAGTTACAGTAGAGCTCCTTTTATCCGAGCCTCCATTCTCTGGCTCTCCTTCTTACCCGAATCACCAGTGCGTGCACAGGATCATAGGAAATTGACATCACCTCCGTGGTAGTGTTACCATGCCATGTTTTCAGCCTTGTAAAATGATTATTGTTACCAAGTGGAAATGTGTAGTACGGTCATTGAATGCTAAATTAAAGATTATTAACAACATAAAAAAGGAGTCACTGGCAAAATTAGCCCAAGATTATAACTTTTTGGGAGAAGCACAGTATTGGACATCAAACACAATGCCAAACAAGTTCTTAAACATGGCGTGAATAATATTGCATACTGGAAGACTATGAAGCAACCAAAGGATGCTGGCCTAGATGAAGCCCTTTATTGATGGTTTATACAGGTGAGAGAGAGGAAGGCATTCTTATTAGTGGTTCTTTACTGTGTGAGAAAGCTAAGAGCTTTAATCAAACTTTAGGAGGGAACATATGTTTCACTGTGAGTTGGGAATGGCTCAGTCATTTTAAAAAACATCACTACGTCCCACAACTAACAGTCACCAAGGAAAAGCTGTCTGCTGACTCGGGAGTTGATTCTGACTGTTCCAAAAAAAAAAAAAAAAAGGCAAGATATCTTAGCTGAGCACAGCTTCTCACTGGAACAAGTTTAGAACCATAAAGAGATTAGTTTGTATTGGAAGATGTTCCCATCAAACACACTGGCTGCCAGAATGGAAAGATCTGCTCCTGGCTACAGAGCAAAGAACGCTTGATGATCCTGGAGTATGCTAATATCATTGCCACACACAATCTCCCATTAACTCATTTGTAAAGCATTGAATCCATGTATGCTTAAAAATGCAAGCATGAATGCTTTGCCCATCATCTACATATCACAGGGAAAAGTATGGACGGACAGTGCTTTTGTTTCGTGATTGGTTTTTAAAATGTTTGTACCAAGCATGCAGGCTCATATGAACAAAAACAACATCTCACTGAAAGCTATCTTACTGCTGGACAACACACCTTTTACCGTGATGACAGAGGGCTCACCTCCCCAGATGACCTAATCTTCTGGGTTTTTTTTTCTCCCCCCAAACATAACATCTCCTGTGCAGCCTATGGACCAAGGTATGCTGAAGAGTCTAAAACGATGCTATAAATGATATAATCTTAATCGACTACTGATGTCTTTGATGAAGCAGCTGAGAATGAAGGCAACATGTTGCAGCACTGGGGAAAAAAATAATTGTTGGTAAGGATGCTGTATACTTGGCTGCAGAAGCATGGGAAGACATCCCTAGGTCAACCTTACAAAAATCGTGGTGAAATCTGTGGCCTGACGTTATTGCTGATACTCAGGACAGTGAACTTGCAGCTGAAGAGACCAATGCATTTGCTGACCTCCTGGCTACACAGTAATAGGCAAAGATGATGTTGCAGATTGACTTGGAAATGACGCTAATGACCCTAGCCATCAGTTACTCTATGATGGCGAAATCGTACAGACTGCACTACATGCTGACAGCGATGATGGAGATTCTGTTGAGCAAGGATTGATGGAAAAAATGTCTCTCAGCAATGCTGCAGTAGCAGGTAACCTCTCCCTTCAGTACTTGTACCCTCAGCTTGGTACCAGCCCCACTGAACTTTTATCAATGAAGTGACTCCATAATCGCACAGTGAAGAAGAGAACCTCACATCTAAAACAACACAAACTGTCAGATTTTTTGTCAGCCATTATAAATGTGAGTGCTGCATCTCCCCCTGTGCTATGCACTGTACTTTCTGCATAGTACACAGTTACCACCATTCATATTTCTGCATTTCTTAAAACGGTTTGTGTATGCTATAAATAAAGAAGAGGGCTGTGTTTTAATGCTTTGTAGTGATTATTTTTTCTTTTTAAGAAAGTTAGACTGATTTGAGAAGTTAAGTGTACACAGGCTAGAGATTGTTTAATGTTACATAATGCACTGACTTTGTAGACCAGTGTTTCTCAACCTGGGGATCGCAGGATGGGTTTAGGTAAGTTGCAAGTGCAGGGCTGGCATTGGAGGGTGGGATAAGCAGGGCAATTGCTTACGACCCCATGCCACAGTGGTTCTGGGAAGCTGAGTTACATGCTTCAGCCATCGGTGGCAGGGCTCCTGCTGTCAAATTTCAGCCTCAATAGGTTGAACAGTTATGAATAACAAATGAACAATTCAGAAACAGAAAAAAGCCAAAATTTGGACAAATTCTTAAAACTGAATAGTTTGACTGTATCTATTCTTGGTACAATATTACTAGAGCCAGTCAGAAAAACTTTGGCGTAGCTACAGGTGGGCCTGGGTGGGCTATGGCCATGGCTATAGCCCACCCACTTTGAAAGCAGGCCCATCTAATCAGATTTTAAGCAGTTCATCCTGCATGTTTATCAGCCTCTGTTTTGCTGTGACACAAGTCTTGTGCCCACCCATGTCAACCAAAAGCCCTGCCAAAAAATCAGATCTTATGGAACCATGTTGCACTGGATATATGCAGTTCTGTTGAAATTCAAAAGTCGCAAGATCAGGTTGATTTTACCATTTCGTTTTAGATGAAAAATATGGAAAAAAGTTCAGACAATATTGAGTCGTTTCATTTCAACATTTTTGGAACAAAATGTTTTGATTTTTTCTGTTTTGTTTTACATTTTTTTAAATTTTGTATTATACAAAATAATCAATGTTGCAAAGTTTCAATTTTATCTAAATGAAACGTTTTGACTGACCCAAACAATTTTTTTTTTGTGTTTTCCTTTGTGGAGAACTATGAAATTTTCGGTTTTCATTATAATTTGGAACAAAACCAAACTTTGCAATCCTTTGTAAAACAGAACTTGTATCTTCCACATAGCTCTAATTACTACTTTAATGATGAGCGATGGAACTGAGCTACAAATTTTGGATCTTAGACCCAAAGTCTTCTGACATTCAGATGGGTTCAGAGCCACCCTTTTTGGTTTATAATTCTGTAGAGATCTGTGCCTGCTGTAATGTTTGGGTCAGGATCCAAATATTTCTGTAATCTAAGATTTTTTGGATCCAGGGTTTTGGTTCAGGTCTGTTTCTGCTTATTACATTACTGGGTTTCTGTTGTTGGTGAAAGAGAGAAGACATATTTATTTTAGTGCATTGCTATTGTAGAATGCCCAGGGATTATTGTTCAACATGAACTATTGTGTAAAAATGGAACTGTGAAGATACTGGGGACTGCTGGGAGAGAGGCCCAGTGCATTGGTGCAAGCTGCTAAAGAATAGGAGAGAGTAAGAGAACTGCTGGCAGTGGCAGGACTGAGACAAATGTCAGAAGTGGCAGTGAAGTGAAATGAGATGTGAGCAATTGTGAGTATTTAATGGAGAACGACTCAGGCTTGGTCTACACTAGCAACTTATGTCACTATACCTTTTTTGTTTGGGATGTGGAAAATCCATAGTCTGAGTGATGCAGTTACAGCGACCTAACTCCCAGTGTAGACAGTGTAGAGAAGCCTTCCCGTCGACATAACTACCACCTGTCAGGGTGGTGGGGTACCTACTCTGTCGATGTCGGTAGCGTCTTCACTAAGTGTGACAGCGGCTCAGCTGCATCTGTACAGCTACACTACTGTAACATTTTAAGTGTAAACGAGACCTCAGTGTTGGAAGAGGAAGCTATATCGGTGGATCAGTGTGGCTCACAATTCTTATACAGATAGGGCCAATGTCTGCTCCCCCTGAAAGACCATCCTTGCGGGCAGCATTTGGTCTACACCAGTAGTTCTCAACCCGCGGCTCAATCAGCACACAGTTGTGGCCCATGTGACATCCTCCAGGCCATACAGGTACTATATATTTTGTGTGGATGTGGCCCATATAACACACAGAGAGCTGCATATGTGGCACACAATGGTAAATGGTACCCACAATGGTAAATAGGTTGAGAACCACCAGATGCCATCTTTCACCAAGTGGCTCCAGTCTTCACTTAGTTTTGGCTGCTGGGAGCGGTTGTATTCACAGCTGATAGAAACTATTTTTAAGCTATTTTAAACTCTTTTTATTCTTAAAAAATCTAGAGATATCCAAGACCATGTTTTGCTACCTGCATATACTATAGATTTGTGACGACTCGTAAACACTGTATGTTTAATTGCAGATACCTAGTAGAGGAAATTAAGAAAAGAGAGGGATTCCAGCTTCTGTTGGAGGTAGGTCAACATACAAGTGAGTTTGTGTGTTTGCCAAATGCCAGTCTATATTTTGGGTGCATATTTAAATAAACCTTGTAAATGGCTGATGCACAGAAGTGTTAAACCACATAATATTGTCCATATTTCACATAATCAGTCTATCCATTGGCCTCGCTTCTGGGGCTGTGTAGGCATTAGGACCTATGGCTTGGGTAATGCTCTTGTATGGCAATGGATAGGGTTACAAAAGGACCACCGTGCCAGAACTATGACTAAGAACTACAGCTGGTTGGAATTTTTTAGTTCAAACTTATGCCCTGAAAGTGGATTCTTCTTTACTCAAAATTCATTAAATAAATAAAGTCATTCCCCTCTCCCCACCATTCTCCCTCTACCCCAACATTTCCAGTGCAGAACTGGCAGTTTTCAACCAGCTATATCGATAACTCTCCTTCCTCCCCCCCTCAGCCCCAGAATTTACTCCATGGTGAAGTAAATTGGTGTAGATCGTGTTTACTGAGACTGTGCTGAGCAGCAAGGCCTCAGCTCTGTGGCCAATGACAGCTGCTCCTGGGAACATCAACGAGGGGAGTCTATTTAGAGGAACCTTCAGAGGATTTGTGTGTGCGTAAATAAGTGACCAGCAACGAGGGGGGACAGAGCAGAGTAGACAGGAAGATGGGGAGTAACAGAATGGGAGGGGAATGGGGGAGGAAAAGGAGGTCGGAGGAGGGGACAGCAGAAGAGTGAAGGGTGGAAAGAGAATTAAAAAAACAAGTGAATTGTTTAAAATGTGTATGTGGTTTGTACTTGTGCTTCTTTTTGTTGATTATTCCATTAACGATCATGGTTGGAGTGGAAGCTGAAAAAAACTCAAACATAAATTTTCCCCAGTAAACTTCCACTAACCCTGGGGAGGGGGTAGCTGCCCGTTTTGGGAAAAGGCTGCCAGTGACCCAGAAGTGAGAGTCCTGCACTGAAGGTGAAAGTTTGGGTTTGTGCAAGGAAACTTATCAAGAAAGTATCTGGAGCAAAAGAGCCTGAGGCTGGGATTGGGCAACGATTTATTGTTTAGAGGCCCCAGAATG
This sequence comes from Mesoclemmys tuberculata, assembly GCA_007922155.1. Taxonomy (NCBI): domain Eukaryota; kingdom Metazoa; phylum Chordata; order Testudines; family Chelidae; genus Mesoclemmys; species Mesoclemmys tuberculata. The sequence continues at coordinate 66,798,988 of ML675603.1, read as the reverse complement.
GGACTTCTAGAGAGAGTGAGAGAGAGAGCTTCCCCTTTACTCCTTGCATGAAGGGGTAAGATTGCTCACGGCCCTGAGGGACGTACTGGCACCTGTGTAAAATGACATAGTAAAGCCAGTTTTTCTTGGACTTCTGTTTACTCTAGAAAAGGTAGAGTATTGCTTGCATAGCCAGATGGTTAACCTGCTTGCATAGCCAGATGGTTAACCATAGCCAATGAAGGAAGGGAAACTGAGGCATGGCTGCATCTGATGAAGGGAAGATAAGCCCCTGGCTACATGCACCCTCTGCCCTGAAACAGAACTGAGACTGAAACCCCGTATTAATCAGCTGGAGTTTCAACTCATGAGGAAACTGCGGCATGTCCAGGGCTTGGCCCATTCCTATTAGAGAAATACGGCCTTTTAGAGCTGAAACTCATTTTGTTCTTTGGCAGCAGGTGGCAAGTCTGCTGATCTCTTGTCTTCCTGCTATGAATGATATTCTCCCTTGCTGATCAAAGAATGTATTAAATGCAGTTGACAGTGAAGCAGCAAATATGAATAGTTCCCAGTGTCCTTTCATGAAAGAGTTTGGCACAGCTGTTAGTCTCCACTTGCTAGGAAGGAGGTCTGGGACTGTCAGCGGCATTAGCATTGGGGCAAAATGATGGTGTGATCCAGCTATCTTCCTATTTCAACCTTTGTTCCTTCTTTTTCAGTCAGCATCAGTAAGAACTCTGGGAATGCTGGTGGTGGTTGGGGGGGGGGGGGCCTGGCAGCTGTATTTTTTAATCCTCTCCGTCCTCAGCCTCCCTCAAGTAGAGCTCTGAATTGCGAAGACAGGACAGGTGGTAGTTACGGAGTGTTTTGGGGAAGTTTCAATAGGATGAGGGTACATTAAGTATTTCTCCAGATGGTGCTGTGTCCTTCATTTGTCCCAAAGGAAGTTAGGCTGAATCTGTAGGGGACTGCTGGGAAAATTTGTGAGTCCTATATGCAAAAGCCTCATAAGTATGAAGTGTCCTAATTTTAACAAACTGTGAATGGTCATTCTTCTTGTCGGGAGACTCACAGCAAGCTCTGAGTTGAGCATAAAACCTAAGAGAGATGCCCTGGAGTGGAGAGGTGGAGTCTTTATTTCAGAGTTTATGTTCAGAAATGTTGAGCGACTACCTTCTGGACAGGATACATACATCAACCCCAGGAATTTGGGACACTTCTTAAACGCAGGGGTTGGAATTCTGGCATCAGGTCTATCATTATGCAGTGTGAGTTCCAGGTGGTCCAAACAATTGCTGTAACAAGGTTATTTGTGGAAAAACCGGGTTTTCTTAAACCAATTTGTTGTGATTTTTTTGTATTATTATTGATACTTCAGTTTTTTTCATATGAAATGAAAAATTAAGGAAAAATCAAAATTTTAAGTTTTCATTTTGAAATTGTGCCAAAATGCCCACCTTCTCTCTGCTTCCCTTTCCCCCACCTTTTTACCCCTTCAATCAGATTAGAAATTTTTCATCAAAAACCCCAAGCTCAAACATTTTGGCTGAAATTTTTCACAGAAATAAAATAGAACTTTTTGACCTGCTCTAATGAGTATGATGTGACATAAGCATGAGACAAATAAGCAATCATTTTTTCTCTTACTCAGCCAGAGTATGCAAACATTTGCTTTTGGTACATTCCACCAAGTTTAAGAAAAATGGAGGAAGGACCTGCGTTCTGGGAGAAGCTCCATCAGGTGAGTAATACATGTGTACTAGGTATATGGCTTACTGGTTTATTATGATTATCTCTTCTGCCAGGCAAGAAAGAGAAATAGTTCCTGGATGTGCTCATCATCAACCGATCAATAGAATGTTATTTTAATCCTTAGATAGATGTTAGTAGGATTTCTAAGTTTATTATGCTTTCTATTTAGACAAGGCTAATTAAGTTTCTTTTCTTCTTAATGTGTATAGTGTCTTGCTTTTGTTACAACTATTTGGTTTTCCATCAAAACGGTTAGCAGGAGGCGGTGCTGAGGATATGAACAGTTTTGTCTGTGTCTCTTGTCTAGACAGAACATTCATTACCTATTTCAGACATTGTCCTGGGGACTTGTCTTGCCCTATCAGTGGATAATGTAAGAGAAGACGTGCTTAAGAATACATTTCTGGTGTTAAGCAACCCATAAAAGGAATTAGGAATACAATGGAAGAAATTTAATGGTGAACATTTTGGTAACTTTTGTCACTCTGATGGAAAATTACTAACATTTTGAAAATGTTCTAAGTACTTTGATCAGAGTAAATTAACTCTAGAGGAGCCCACAGTTGAGATTAATTAGAAAAGTACTAGAAACTGATATATTTGTGTATTATTGAATAAGAAACTCTGCAACAAACTGAGCCGAGCTGATTGATCACTTCGTGGTGGGTGGCTTGTTCTGCTTTTTCTTTTTACATATATTAACTACACACTAGAAATTCAAGGTGGAGCGAGGATATGTAAATCCTAGACACAGCTAAGAAGCCTTTCTGCAGAGCCCAGTTCTCCCCATGATGCTCACTAGACAAAAAGACTCCCCTCTGAATTACACCAGGATACTTCTGTCATTTGGGATGAGATTTTCTCTCCTGCAAGTATTTTATTGAAAAGAAATTATTTATTACCTAACATTTATACAAGCCCCGTAAGCAAAAATTGGCCAGTTGCTCAGCTGGTGCAAGTCAGCATAGTTCGGGTGACTCCAACAGCTGAGGATTTGGCCCAGAGTCCCTGCTCCAAGAAGCTTACAAACTTGAGGTACACTATGTCCTCAAGCAGCGTGGGGAAGAAAGATAGGTTTTCATCTGCCGTATTGCAAGACACCATACATGTTGGGTCAGATCATGATGACCTCTTATCACAAGATGCTTCCTCTCCCCTCCATGCGCAACTGCCAGTGTCCTCTTACTGCAACAGTGCCTCTGTGCCCCTCAGGGGCACAACTCTGAAAAGGGGGCATGGAGGAGCATAGAAGAGGGGAGGTCATGGCCCTCCACCTTTCTCTGTGTCCACTTGTGTAGCAGGGCTGGTGCACTGGGGAGGAGGGATGGGTTAGAGATGGAATTGATCCAGGTCCCTATTGCACGTGGACAAGTCCGGGTGGAGAGAATGCATTCCTGAGACTTTCCAGTGCTCCCCCTGGAGCAGGGCAACTCCACGCTCCTTCTATCAGTGCTGTGATGTAAATACCGCAATGTGTATCCCATTCTGTTAGCTTTGTTAATTTAGCTTTTATAAGATTGGAATGAGACTGTGGGTCCTGGTAGAAGGTGGGTTGTAAGAAGGAATTTGAAGGAGGAAAGGGAGTTCACGTACAAAGGAAGGGGAGAGTGTTTTCCTTCACCTTCCCAATAAACCAGGGGGTGTCTCTTTGGTTATTTTACTTCTCCATCTCCAACACTGGAGGGGCCAAATGTGGGACACAAAGTGCAACCAAGACCCACAATGAGAGAGAGAAGCAGTAAAGAATATGGCTGAAAGATTCAAACATCGGGGGGTTAATGTCTTTAGCATCAATATGTTAGTTCCATGATTCAACATTGCTGATTTAAATAATAATTTACAATAATTAATCTAGTAATTAATAATAAACTAATTATTAAAAAGGTGGAAGAAAAGAAGGTAATAAGAAATGCAATCCTTGCCAAAAAGGCTTAAGTACTACATAACTGAAGATTTAAGGAGCTTGTTGGATCATGTCATCAGAATTCAGTGTGCATACGATTTCTTTCTTAACTGCTGGCACTTCCTGAATATCCACAGTACTTCCCTAAAATGAACATTAAAAATTAATTTAAAATACGTTTTTCATACTATACTTAAACCCAGTAGTTACTCCATTTAGACAAAGATCAGTCATCTACTTTTTCGGTGATCTGCAAGTCTGTGAATAATTAAGTGAGGATGTATCTTAGAAATTCCTTGTGCAGTTCATTGATTTATTATACTGCATATTCAGCAATAGAACTCAACCTTAGAAAACAGTTTTTTATTTTATTTAACTTTTTTGCTTGTGATAAATGCTCAGCTAACAGCACTGGGACCGTATCCTCAGCCTTGCTAAGGTCACTTTGTGGCCTTAGAGTGGTGCAAAGTAACCTTAAAGCTTTCCTGCACTTTGGGTTTACGCCAGACTTCATGGCCCACGAAGTGCAGGACGTGTCAGGACTGGCTGAGGTCGTGGCATGATCTGATTATGATGTCACGCCTATTATTGTCCTGCACAAACTGTTATCTCTCTCAAAGCATTTTTCTGTGCAACGCTTACTGTAAATTTGTACAGAATAATAAATTTGCTCCTATAAATGCAAAAATCTCTCTGTGTAGCAGGGAGTCCAGGGAGGGAGTGAGAATGGACATTCTGTATCACTGGAAGCAGACTTGGTACTGTCAACAGTAGATCTTCATTGGAGGCTATACTGAGGCATTTTAAAGAATGGAACACGATGGTGGAGGGCGGAAATAGAGCTACCAAACATTAGTAATGTAGTGAAATGGACTTTATTTAGAGCATGCAGCCCATCTACTATAAAACACTACAATATTTTCAAGATTACAGTAGCAGCTAGAGGTCCCACTGAAAATCAGGACCCCGTTGTGCTAGGTCCTGTACACATGCACAGTGAGGGAGAGTCCTTGTTCTAAAGAGCATTCATGATTTTAAATGCCTCTTGAGTGCCTAGCACACAGCACAAACCTCAGAGCAAACTACGGATTCAAACCAAATGCTTTACACAAGATTCTGAAAAAATAAAAGACAATGATTGGAGGGATTTCTTTCTTCAGGCATTTAAAAAAATACAAGTGGAGTGTCCTGGTAAATGGTAAGCTTTTTTTTTTTGCGATCAGCTAGGAAATTAGTGTGGATTTCAGTATGCTTCTCACTGCAAAATAAGGGAAATTGCTTCTAACCTGGAATTGATGTAACTCATTGGATGAAGTGATAAGTGTTGAATAGCTTTGCTACTACTGTATGTGCCCCAGGTGGTATTTTCGCTGCTCATTCTTTTACGAGCACACTGTAAATAGGTACGATTTAAAACAAAGGGAGCCAGTGGAATACAGATCTAATTGAAGACACGATGAAGAAAGAAAACAGAAAATTTTGGTGCTCCCTTCCACATGGGAAGGGGTAGGGAAAGAAGAGTGGAAATTTAAACCCATCCCCCTCTGAGCTTCAAGTGGTATCATTTCGTAACTGTATATATCCATGTGTATTTGTATTCACAAAGTGGTCACGTTCTGGATTGCTCTGTTGGCATGACCCCAGCAGCACACAGGAGAAAGAAACTGGCTGCATCGCTGCAGCAGAGGATTCTTGCTGCATTGGAAAATATCTCAAGGCACTGAAATTGAATGGATGGTTCATGGTCATGCCACCTCCGCAGCCTCCTGTCCAGGGATGTGTTGGGGGAGAAGGGGTTTGTAAGGGGTGCAGCTGGAGTATGTTGCTCTCCAGCTATCCCCTACTGATCAATGACATTGCCAGCTGGTGTAGTTTAGAGGCAATTGCAGGCTGCTCCAAATTCTGCTGGGATTGGTACAAAAAAAACAGCACCAAGAAAAGGAAGGAAAGTATTTTCTCTTGGCTGATTCCCTATTCTACTGGCCCATTGGAACCAGTGCTTAGCAGAGGATCTGGGCCGTAATTTTATGTCTTCAAGTGGAATTAAGTTTATCTCAGTGCACTGGGCCATTGGAACATACTGGGCCCTATGTAAACCCACAAAACTGGGCATAGGTGATATAATTGGCCTTGAGGGGTTCTTTGCACTGGTGTGAATTTCATCTGTACTGTATTTCTAAACAATATATGTTAGAGTATCACATTCCCGTCACATAAGTAGGGCTTCTATACAAATTTACTTTAATTAGTTCCAATGCTGGCCTTTTGTCTGACAGTTTGATTGGATTTTGCCTTTTTGTGTCTGGATGCTGTCCTTTTATAGGTGTGGTTTTTGTTTTGTTTTGGGTCAAGTTTTACGAAAATTAGTTTGATTATATTGAATGATCAGAAGGCAAAGCATTTTATGAGTGTAAGATGCTTTTCCGGCACACATATGTAGCTGTGCTATAAAACCTGGACTTTGGTGTGTCATTTCCCTCTTTATACAGGTTACCTCCTTCCCCACTCCTACCTGCCTTTGCAGAAAACATGTTTTCAGTTAGCGGACAGCGAGATTTGCAAAATAGCCTGTTACACGAGTAGTGTTCTGATACATTTATAGAATGAGAAGCTGTCTATCAAGGCAGAAATGTAAGGGGGTTGCAGTTGTGTTGCCTTGACAACCTTCAAGTCTTCATCTAATCAAATACAAATCAAAGGCCCAAATTTGCATTCTTTATGTACCCAAAATACCTCTTGACTGCAATCAGTCTTGAGTGGGCAAGAAATACAAGACCTAGAATAATCTGAATGGCTATTATTTATGTTCATTATTTATGTTAGGACGGAAACAAAACAATGGCACAGTTAACAGCTGCTACATTAAGTAAGAGGGCCAAGTCTTTGCACAGGCAAATGATCTGTTGGTATCACTGTGAGTTTTGTCTGCATATGGGATGCAGTATTTGGGCTCAGAGTGTTGTCTCTGACTCCAAAACTTTCTTGGTATAATATCTTAACTTTCCCTTCTTCTCATTAAGAAATTAACTTTAAAAATGTATACCATGGGAGAGTAGGTGTTGCAGTCCTCATTCTGTAAACCCTTGCTTACATGAGTAATTCTTACTCTCAGCATAGTCTCATTGGCTGTAGAATCAGAGTCTGTGGAGCCAGAGTCCTCATATAGGGCCTCATCCAACTCCCATAAAATAAAAGGAGAGATTTGCATTGAAAACTGTAGGAGGTCATCTAGTCCAGTCCCCTGGACTTTCATGCCAGGACCAGGCATTATTTAGACCATCCCTGACAGGTATTTGTCTAACTTGATCTTAAAAATATCTAATGATGGAGATTTCACAACCTGACTAGGCATTTTATTCCAGTGCTTAACTACCCTGACAGTTAGGAAGTTTTTCCTAAGTCCAATCTAAAATGCCCTTACTGCAATTTAAGTCCTGTCTTCAGAGGCTAAGAACAATTTTTCTCCCTCCTCCTTGTAACAACCTTTTATGTACTTGAAAACTGCTACCATGTCCCCCTCAGTCTTCTCTTCTCCAGACTAAACAAACACAATTTTCCCTTGTAGGTCGTGTTTTCTAGACCTTTAGTCATTTTTGTTGCTCTTCTCGGGTCTGTCTCCAATTTGTCTACATCTTTCCTGAAATGTGGTGCCCAGAGCCGGACACACAACTCCAGTTGAGGCCTAATCAGCATGGAGTAGAGTGAAAGACTTACTACTTGTGTCTTGCTGACCACACGCCTCCTAATATATCCCAGATTGATGTTTGCTTTTTTTACAACTGTATTACATTGTTGACTCTCATTTAGCATGTGATCCATTTTGATCTCCAGATCCCTTTCTGGAGTACTCTTTCCTAGGGAGTCATTTCCCATTTTGTGTGCATGCAACTGATTGTTCCTAAGTGGAGTTGCTTGCATTTGTTTTTATTGAATTTCACCCTTTTACTTCAGATCATTTCTCCAATTGGTCCAGATCATTTTGAATTTTAATCCCATCCTCCAAAGCACTTGTAACCTCTCCTGGTTTGGTATCATCTGCAAACTTTGTAAGTATACTTTCTATGCCATTATCTAAGTCATTGATGAAGATATTGAACAGAACCAGACCCAGAACTGATTCCTGTGAGACCCCACTCGACATGACCTTCCAACATGATTGTGAACCTCTGATAATAACTTCATGGGAGTTGGATTGGTCTAATAGTCATATCTGTGATGGATTGGGAGTTGCTATGTAATAATTTAATAAAACTGTGTGTTGGGGTGTTTTCTGTATGTCTATATTAGTTTAATGCAGCTGCAGAATGTCTACAAGAACAGGCAGGAAAGGAAAGAAGGGCTCAAGATAAGCCACTCCTCCCATTGAGAATTGTTAAGGGACAATGCAAGGACTACTAGCTTTAAATATTTTGCTTCCCCTTCAGCTAACCAACAGAACTGGTTTGAACCAGGACAGGAAAAGGCCTGTGAACACAGGAGATCAGAAGACAAGTGGGTTTAAAAAAAACACTCTCAAGAATGTGGAGTAGTTTTCAGGGGAACCAAACTAATACATAGTATCCCACTGGGGTGTCTGAAAAAGCTAGACCTGCCAAGACCACCATCATGGGATGGAAAGCCCTTAAGTAAGCTGTACCTAGACTGTTAGTTGTTTTAAACTCATTTAAATGCGTTCTTCGAACTGTTAGAATAAACAGTACTTTGGTTTAAGAAGGCTGTCTGGTCACTGTAGTCGCCACTGGTCACAAAAGGGAGACCTGCTGAGGTCTAAACTCAGTCATATTGGTTGGGTAAGCATGGTTGATACCCACTGTACTGTAGCCCGGAGCCCAGTCTAGGAGTTGGGGAATTCCCGTGACAGGTAAAGGTACAAGATCTGACATCTTACTACTCAAAGACCAGGAACAGAACAGAGATTCACCTAGGCCTATGACTGTGACAATAGCCAATATTATGATGATAAGATGGACTTGCGCTTAGGAGTGTGTGTTTCTAAACAAATCAGACTGCTGTTTGTCTCAATGATACAATAAGTACAGGATCATTTGGTATGTCAGTTGTTAAAGGTACATTTTGTATTTTGTAATTAATAGTACACCATGTACTAAGTAGATGAATAAACTTGTGTAATTTAGCCACAGAAATTACTATTAGTGTGAAGCAGGGCAAGCTGAGGTCTGATAAAACAAAAAAGGAACAGTACAATACCATATATTGGAGAAAATTACAGTCTTGTTGAAGTATCTAGTAATACTAGTTAAGGATCTGCATGCTTTCTTAGTTAACACACCTCTGAAAATAGATTTATTATGTAACTCAGCTGTAAAATCTGTTCCAGACTATTTAATTAAAGAAAAAAAAGCTTAGCAAGCATTTTTTTTTAAATGTCAAAGAAATCTGGTCATTTGAGTGGTAAAATGTAAAAATAGCATGGTACTTTTTCTTCAGTAATTCAAAATTTACTTCTCTGTTTGCAGCATAATTTTGGATATAACCAGGGAATTTAAAATTGCAGTCTTAGACATTCTTTCGTGCACTAGTAGGAAAAAGAAGTGGTAGGCCAAAGGACCAGAGTCAGGTGTAAGGTCGAACAACTACTGGAACTACTAACCAGTGCTTCAATTCACAAAAAGTATGAAGTGTTAGGCTCTGATCAGTAAATACTTAAATATATGCTTAACTTCAATGGGCCTATGCATACGTTTAACTACATGCATCTGTGTGTTAATCTCTAATTAACATTAATCTGTATGTTAATCTCTAATTACTCGTGGGACTACCGCTGGCAGAATCCTGTTGGAATTGAAGAGAATGGTGAGGAGAGGGAAGTAAGTTAATGAGAATAATGTGTGAGCATTTTTAAAGTTTAACAGAATGCAGTAGACGTGAGCTAGAAACACTTTGGATCCATGTAAATGCTTTCAGGGCTGACACACTCCTCTAAGAAATGGTCCTGGACCAGAATAAGTGTGTAGGGAGGTGGGGGGAGGGATGGCATGGAAATTTGGCTGTAATCCTTATGTATTGGGCCTGATCTTGCTCTCACATTAGTCTTTGCCATTGACATCAATGGAAGCAGGATCGAGCCATCTGCAGATATAGTGTGAAATTCATTTATATCCAAAAGGGCTGGTTTAAGGCCCTTCACACAAATCAAGCCTTTCATTTGGGCCTGCATGGGAGGAATAGCAGCCATTCACTCATTGAGAGCCACGGAAGATGTCTTTGTGTTGGCCCTGGTTTGGTCAGTCAGGCCAAGGGTGGTCTTGGGAAAGTGCCTTTGGCTCCATGGCCTAGAGGGGCTGCAGCCACTAGTCTAGTCCAGAGGTGGCTGTTGTAGCTGGGGGGAGAACCTGTGTTCCACACCTTGTATCTAGGTTGGGCATAGATTTCGTCTTCCTCATCTGCATAGAGCCATATTATGCAGACTTTGAAGTTGATTTCAGTGTAGCTGGTGGTATTGGAAAATCTTCTAAAAATAATTGGGGGCCCGTTGTGCCTGTGATGGGGGGTGGCTGTACTCACAGCCAGTTGGCGCCACCTCCTGGTCACTCTGGGGATTAGCTCTGCATGGCCAACTCCGCTTCCTGTGGTGACACTTCATCTCTCTCTCTCAATCAATCAACGTGCAGCTCCTCTTTCTCTCCAGGACCTCTGGCTTCCTCTCTGTGACTCAGCCCTCTGCCCAGTGTCACTCAGCATGTTCCCCCTTCCAGGATATCAAAGTCTTCTAGCATGAATTACCCTAGGCAGTCTGTCGCCCACTGCCTGGGCTGTGCCACTTTCTAGTGGCTGGTAGGGGACCCTGGGCCTGCTCTCTACTCTGGATTCCAGCTCAGGGGCCCTCTCATCAGCAACCAAGGTCTGCCAGATTAGGGTTGCCAACGGTCCCTTATTACAAGGGACATCCCTTACTTTTTCATCTCTGCTCAACAAGATTGAGAGTTGCCGAATGCTGCAAAAAGCAGCAAGAAATACCCCTGGTGAATGTAGGTGAGTACTGCTTCTTATTAATCATAATAACAACCCAATAATAATAAGATCGGATGGAGCAGTGGGGCAGAAGTGCTAAGAAAACAGTTCCTTATTTTTTAAATACACAGTTTGGTGCTGTGTTCGGTCATGGGACTCACCAGATCCCATATCAGTTACTGCTGTGCTTGTGCCTTTTATAAGCTCTCTGACTCTTCTGCTGCTTGGCCTGCCATGCAAGGAGGGACTGGTAGGCTTCCTGGAACAATGGCATAGTCTCCTGCATATCCTTTTGTTGCTCCCCTAACCATTGTAAGGTCTGCTCCATCACCTGAACTCTACAGTTGGCACCGGTTCCCCTGTCTGGTCCTCTGTCACCATGGTTGGGGGAACCACAATCCCTGACAAGTCATCACGTGTAACGGGCCAGTCTTCATCACTGTCCCCTTCCCTGCGGAAACCACATGGACCTCGGGTGTGCTGTCAGTGAAACGTTATTTCAATTCCCCTTCACAAATGTCATCACAGTCCCCCTTCTGTTTACAATATTTGCCAAGCATTAGGCCCTCTCAGCAGGACTTGAGGGGCACAGAGGTCTCCCTGCTCTGAAACCCCTGTATGATTCAGCTAGCCCTGTTCCTCCCCCTCTTCCCCTGCACTTCCTTCCTGAGCCTCTTTTATAAGTCCTGGGCTGATGGGGGGCAAGTGAGTTTTTTCCTCTGATAGCCAACCAGCCTGATCAGATAATTTCCACCCAATCAGCTTCTCCTGGGGCACTAATTAGCAGCTAAGTGACCACCGGTGCGGGCTGACATACTCCCAGCACTCTCTCACAGTTCCTTTATGTGGCAAAACCCATAATGGCACAAAATGGTCAGGGACCTGAAAGGCAGAAGGAAAACTGCAAGGGAGGATAGAGACAAAGAAGAAATTAAAACACCAAGGCCGGGGAGACTGGCAGAGACAAAGTAAAAGACCTGAGTTGTAGTGTGTAACAAGGCTGGGACTTTGATGGTAGTGGTGGGACGGGATGGGGCGGAAGGTGAACCACTGTAGGAGATATTGCTTCCACTTCTTGCCCTGGACCCTGTAAATCTGATGTGTAGCCTCAGTAAAACCTTGAAAGACCCAATTCATTCATACTTTCCTTCCAGATGTTGAAAGAACACCTCCACAAAACATGAAATACTGTTTGCGGATGATGGTGATAATAGCATTACGTTTAAAAACAAAACAAAACCCTTCTGGATTTCAAAATCTTGCAATGTGAACAGCTGTAATGGGGTGTTTCCTACCAGAAAGAGGGTAAGAACCATTTTATTCAAACTGAAGGACCACAGACTCCAGGGATGCTGCGACTCGGTAGGGCTGGATTCTTCACTTGCTTGCACTTTGTGCAGTTCCAGATTGTGTTGCCTGATGGGAAAGGCATCTCAAGCTGTGGACCAACATTCTCCTATGGGTGGCTTCTTTCTAAGGGCTTGTCTTCCCAAACAGTGCTACAGCTGCACCAGTGCAGCTGCGCCACTGTAGCACTTCAGGGAAGATACTACTCTGCTGACGGGAAAGCTGCTCCTGTTAGTGTAGTTAATTCACCTCCCGTCAGTATAGTGCTGTCTACACCTGGGGGTAGGTTGGTATAATTACTCGGGGGGTGGATTTTTCATACTCTGTGTGATGTGGTTATGCTGATACAGGTCTGCCGTGTAGACCTGGCCTTAATAAAATAATCTCTTTCCCCAATTCCAAGTGAATGCAACATTTTACCAGGTCAGAACAATAGAATTTTGCACTCACTTTGTACATGTGTAATGTACTATAGAAGAAAGGCAGAAGAAAATCAGACCTCATGTCTGTTCCAGAGAAGTGAGTTCTCGGACAATCTTTGTCTCTTTGTACAGAAAATGAGACCATGGTAGAATTAGTTTACCCTAAGGAGACAGCCACTTTCCTGAGATATGATATCCTCCTTCAGTCTGTTTGTTTCTGAAAAGTTAGAAAGGTGGATTGCTTAAGTGCTTCTAATAAGGAAATAATGGTGGTTCTGATTCACTGACTCTGTTACTCCATTGCTTTCAATAGTTACCATGATGTAAAACTGGAGTGTCACAGTGGTAAATCAGGGCTTGGAGTATCAGAAGTTATTTGAGGAATGGAGTGAAAATACCGTATTTTTCGCTTCATAAGACACACCTGACCATAAGACGCACCTAGGGTTTTAAGGAGGAAAATAAGAAAAAAATATTCTGAACCAAATGGTGTGCTAAAATATTTAATAAAATATACCACAATAATATTTCAAAAATCTCAGCAGCTGGGGAGGGGGGATATGTGAGGGGTTCGGGTCAGCGGCTGGGGAGGGGGGGGTTAGATGACGGGTTCGGGTCAGTGGCTGGGGAGCGGGGTTAGGTGAGGGGTTTGGGTCAGTGGCTGGGGGTTAGGTGAGGGGGTTAATGTCAGAAGCTAGGGAGGGGGGTTAGGTGAGGGGTTCGGGTCAGCGGCTGGGGAGGGGGGGTTAGATGAGGGGTTCGGGTCAGCAGCTGGGGAGCGGGGTTAGGTGAGGGGTTTGGGTCAGTGGCTGAGGGTTAGGTGAGGGGGTTAATGTCAGAAGCTAGGGAGAGGGGTTAGGTGAGGGGTTTGGGTCAGCGGCTGGGGAGGGGTCGGCAAGTTGCAGTGCCAATCCGGCAGGGACCGGATCAGCAGCTGCAGAGGGAACTTGAAACACAGCGGTTCCGCACGCCGCCGTGGGAGGTATGATTACGCTTCTGCTGGCGCTTACTCTGCACATGTTTACCGGCGCCGCCCCCCCACCCGCGCCCCGCAGCAGCTAAAAAAAATGAACACTCGCTCCATAAGACGCACGGGCATTTTCCCCCCACTTTTGGGGGGAAAAAAGTGTGTCTTATGGAGCGAAAAATATGGTAGTTACTAGCAGAATCTGTTGAAAACAGGAACAAAGAAGAAATTGGCATGTCCTGGATTAGCCAGCCCCATCCACGTAAAACACCAGATAGCCAGAAAATAAAAACAGCACTTTTTAAAAAATGCTAGTGCTGACGCTATTTTAAGAGCATAGGAAGCTTGTGTAAACAGAAGCTGAATCTGTCTTGTTAGCTAATCCTCAATACATCCTTGAGTGTTAGGTAACTAATGAGGTAGTATTTTACTGATGAGGAAACTGAGGCAAAGAAATCAAGTGGTTTGCTCCCTAGCTAGAGCTGGGATTAGAACACGAGTCCCTGATTCCAATCCCAGTGTGCATGCTTTTACTGATTTGTAATACTTGTTTCAAAATAGCTTAATAATAGCAACTCTTGGAAACATTTTGCCATATTGAACAGCATTGCAGAATCTGCTTGCTATTGCTGTAGAGATGAAATGACACAAAAATTACATGTTTTGCCCTAGAGATTCCAGGAGGATTTCAGGAATTGCTCATCATACTTTCCAAATATGATTTTTATCAGACTTATCTAGAATAAACATTACTATTCACGAAACGAAGGTGGTGGAACCAGGTTAGGAGTAATGGTGACACTAATAGCACTGAGTTAAAACACATTTTTGGAAGAAAAATTTGGATAACTACATCTCCTGCATTTGCCAGTTTTTCCTCTGATAAACATAGTCGATGTCTTAGTACTTACTTTACTGTCAGCTACATAAAACCTCCCAAAAACTAGGGCTCCCAGGCAGCAGAGGATTTTGTCTGCAGTGTGATTTTGCAGAAAGTCTTTTTTTTTTTCTCCTCATTCCTGCCCTGTTTACAGTCAAATATCTTCCATTCTGAGGCTTTAGGTATTAGCCAGTGTATGGTGATATTCTCTGCATCATTTGTCAACTTGTGAGAGTGCATCTGGATTCCTGACTCCACTTGGTTCCTTTTGGCAAAACAACATAATTTTTGCTCTGCTTAAATCTGGTTACTTAGTTTTGCATTCCTTCATTCCCTTTTGAAGTTTTAAAATATCAGTTGGTGTTTAATATGATCTTTCATGCCTGCCCTTATTTTTTCCATGGGAAGACTAGATTTCAGGTGTGTTGGCTCTATTTACTGCTGAATGGCCCTATCTTCATGAAGTGTCATTATGTTCCTTCATCTCTTTGCACCTCTTCGTTATGCAGTGGCTTTCTCCAGGCTGCATGCAATGGAAGAAAAAAGTTTGAATTCCGTGCTGAACTCCAAGCCACAGCTTTTTGAATGTGTCACAGATAATGTTTAATAGCCTGTGGATCAAAATTAAATCCAATATACAGGGGGAACTCAATAATTGCAGCATCCCAGGAATGTCTAAGTACTGGAATCTTGAGGTCACTGGAAGCTTTATTCTTTTACCTGATTTTACCTGAAAAGGACCTTTTTATTTTCTTTTAACAAATAGAGGTCAGATTTTAACACAGAGGTGTAAAGGCCACAACTTGCTTTGCGGGAAGAATGATTCCCTCCCCACCCCCACAGTTTTCTGTGCATAAAAGGTGATGTTCGACCGAGAGGCTTTGGCACAACCAAAGGCCCCCAGTTCAACAGAACCACAGCTGCCTTCCCCTGTCAGAATTCACAGCCCAGAGATGGGGTAGGAAACAGGTTGGCCGGAGGCTTTGGTTCTTTCTTATATCTTGACCCATTTTGCTGGAAAAATCCTGGCTATGTCAATAGATCAGGCAGTTTCATGAAATACGTGCTCTACCATTCCTTCATCTGAGTTGCAGATTCTAGCTAGCACACAAGCAAAGATGCAATCTGAGGTGTCTTCAGGTACTACGTGTCTTGTTTACAGCTCCTTTGTTATTTCCAAATAGCTAACCTGTGGGCATTTCTCAGAGCCACAACACGTTTGAGTTACAAATACATAGCAGAATTTCATAACTTTACACACACTGTCGATATGCACGTTATAACAAGATAATAGTATTCAGCAGGTTATAACTTTCCCAGTGATACCTTACAAGGCATACTTTGTACAAGATTCATCACAGTTTTTTAAAGTGGTGACCAAGACACTTGTAAGCAAGACATAAGAAGTAATTCTTCCACTCGACTCTGCGCTGATTAGGCCTCAGCAGGAGAATTGTGTCCAGTTGTGGGTGCCACATTTCAGGAAAGATGTGGACAAATTGGAGAAAGTCCAGAGAAGAGCAACAAAAACTATTAAAGGTCTAAAAAACATGACCTGTGAGGGAAGATTGAAAAAATTGGGTTCATTTAGCCTGGAGAAGAGAAGACTGAGGGGGGACATAACAGTTTTCAAGTACATAAAAGGTGGTCACTGGGAGGAGGGAGAAAAATTGTTCTCCTTAGTCTCTCAGGACAGGACAAGAAGGAAGGATCTGCGTAAACTGAGCGTGCCCTTTGCTCAGTCTTTCTGCATTGACTCCTCAACATAGGGATCCTTGGAGGGATATCTGGGGATATGAAACTGGGTCTTCAGTTACATGTGTCCAATAATCACAGTCCAGGAAATCAAGGAGCAGTCATAGAGGGGTTGCAGGGATGCTCAGCTCTCTGCTTATGGATTCCACTCCCCCAACTCTCATGTAGTCCCCCACAAAAATCTTGCCTAGTGATCAGTATCTGTGCTTGGGTGTGGGATGGGAAAGGGGGTAAACTTCACTGAGGGAGTTTTTTAAAAGAGAATGAGTGAAGGAAAAATGCTATTCAGGAAGAGTTTGAATTAAAGGGGGATTCATGAACAGAGGAGGTAAATGTGGGGAATGATAGATGATTTTGCATGAGCAAAGTTTGTTTTGGTTTTTTTTTTTTGTTAGTGTTACCCTTATATTCTGTTCTTCAATTATCTGCAAATAGATTGTGGCTTTTGCCATTTTGTTCACTGTTCACAATTGCTCAGCAGATTAACTATTTTTTGGCAGCAAAGCCTGTGGCTTTTCAACTGTTGGCTGTGATTATTCCTTCTAAAATTTGACATTCAATATTGCAACCGTGGAGGGCTTAAATGGGACATAAGTGATGCACGGGCCTTGTGTAGCCCCTCTGCACTGGTCGGTTTCACCCACAGTGGAAAAGCAAACATGGCTGAAGCAAAATTATATTTAGCATTCCCTTAATGGTTAGTGAATAATTTTTCTCACTAGTTGCACACAAAATGACTATGTAATACAGATTGCAATGGTCTCTGCTCATGTAAAGGCAGTTTCTCACTGCTAGTGTGTGGTAACAGGAGGGTCTTTGGTGGTTTAAAATATTTATGAAGTTACTTAAATGTCTGAAATAGTAATTATTGTAAATCACAATCTTATAAATGAGTAATGAACACTCAGTTGTCCATTGGGTTCGGCTTTTGAAACAAACCTTTTCTACATTAAGAGATACATTGCCTCTGATTACAAACCTTTTCTCTGTATTAGTGTCATTATTAATACTGTACCATAGAGTTCTTTCCCATTTATACGTAACCACTCCATTGCTGCCCTGTCAGCTCAGCTGATTGTATCTCTCTTGTCTGGGGTAATAGGCACCAGGTATATGCTGAATGTGCCTGGTGCATCCTAGTATTCTATTGGTTTCATTCTGTTAATGAATGATGACAATGCATCAGGCGTGGTGGAATGCCAGTGATGAAAGGATTAATTATACATTGATGATCTGGATAATTTATTTTCTCCTGACTGTCTGAGTCCCTGTAAAAGCTGCGAGGTTCTCCCACCTGTAAACATGGAGAACCCCCTCATCTGCCAGAGGACTAGATAGGACTCCCTTTGAAGCTTCTCCTTTATCATCCACAAAACAGTGACTGTTTAAACATGTGAATATTCGCTTTTGTTTCCCTCATCTCTTCGGGGAGGATCTGTCATGCTAGCCCAGAAAGTGAAACAAGGACCAATTTTGCCCCTGAGTAATTCCTTTGGGGAATGACTGCATTGTGATGTTACACCAGAGATTAACTTGGCCCTGGAAATGGTACCTGTTTCTCATGTACAATACCGCAGAGCACTGGCAGTAGGCCACAAGACTCAACTCTGTTACGTGGAATTTTTAAAAGTGAGGGCAAAAATATACCCAAGCTACTCATGTTATGGGAAAGATGGTTTAACTCTGTATTACATAAAGGCTGCAGTTGCTGCTTTTAGCCACTGTCTTCAATGGCGAGCATGCAGAGAGACCAGGAAGGCGTGTAGGGGGTTCTGGAAGCATTCAGTCTTAGCAGCCAAGGAATGTCTCTGGGGTCTATTGGGAAGCAAACATCAGAACAGTAGCTCACCCTCCAGCCTTATGCAGGAGGTGACATGCATTCTTTTCTGGAGATTGCAGAAGTGGGATGGGATGCGCACCCTTTGAGGTGTCTAGTGTGGGCGGCAATTCTAGGCTAGTACAGTGCCTGTGCTTGTGCTCTGACAGTGGAGGGGCTCTGCGTGGAGGTGGGGAGGGAGGAGAGGCAGGCAGTTTTTTTGCCTTGGCCCTCCTTTGGGCAGTCTATCGGGCGAGACAAGCTCTCTGTAATCTTACAATCTGTGTGAAAACAGACTGTGAGTAACTTCACCTTCTTCCACTTGAAAGTTTGAAGACAACGAGAGATGGAGAATCTATCATTTCCCTTGGTAGTTTGTTCCAATGGTTCATCAGCGTCCCTGTTAAAAACTTGTATCTAATTTGCATGGCTTCATCTTGTAGCTGGCAGTTCTTGTTATGCCTTTCTCTGCTAGATTAAAGAGCCCTTTAGTACCCAGTATTTTCTCCCCATAAAGATACTTATGCACTGTAATGAAGTCACCACTCAATCTTATTTTTGATAAACTAAATTTATAGAGCTCTTTAAGTTCGCTGTAAGGCATTTTCACCAGCCCGTAAATAATTTTTGTCGTTCTTGTCTGCACCGTCTCCAGTTTTCAACATCTTTTAAAAAATGTGGTCACCAGAACTGAACACAGTATTATAGCATGTCCTCTTCTGTATTTCTACTCACTTCTCCCCTGTTTATACATCCAAGGATCCCATTAACCCTTTCTACCACAGCATCGCCTGGCAACCTCGTGTTGAGTTGTTTGTCCATTCTGACCCCTAGATTCTTTTCAAAATCACAGATTTCCAGGTCACAATCCTCCATTCTGTAGATATGCCCTGCATTCCTCCTTCTTAGACATAATCTTTGCATTTCCCTGTATTAAAAAGCATTTTTGTTGCATTGAGCTGAGCTTACCAAGAGATCCAGATCACTCTATCTGATTGCCCTGTCCCCATCATTATTAACCCTGCACCAATCTTAGTGTCACCCACACATTTTATCAGCTGTGATTTTATATTTATTTCCAGATAATTGATGAAAATGTTGAATAGCATTGGGCCTGGTACCAAACTCCACGGAACCTCACTAGAAACACCCTTGTTCAATGATGACTCCCCACTAACTGCTACCTTTTTTTTTTAAATGTTCATTTAGCCAGTTCTTAATCCATTTAACGGGCAATTTATTGAAATTGTGTAATGCTAATTTAAATCCTCTTGTTACTGAGGTTTTTTTAAAGTCAGAATGTCTTGTGGTACTAAGTTAAAAGCCTTAAAAGACTAAGGGCCAGATTTACAAATGTATTTAGGTGTTTTACCCCCCCAAGATTTAGGTGCCTGAGTTGTGTTTTTAGGCACAGCTGAGATTCACAAAACTCCTACTTGGCTGCTGCCTAAGCCTGTCTGTGCTTAAACTTACTCGGTGCCTAAATTTTTGTAGTAAAAGTTTGTTAAGCGCCTATATTTTTGCCTCTGCCTGATGAGGAGAAGGGATTTGAATGGGCATCTGTCACCTCTTAGGTGAGTGCCCAAACCACTGGGCTATAGAGTCATTTAACTCTTTTGTTGGCCCAATTAATATTTCATTGTTTCGTTATTTAATTATAGTAGAACAACTTCAGAAGGAGAGATTGAGGGAGACCCACATCAGAACATCCCATAGCTTGGTGGTTAGCGCAGTCATCTGAGAGGTGACTGATTCCTCTTCAAATCCCTTCTCATCAGAGGGAGGACTTGAACCAGTGGTCTTCCACATCCCCAAAGGATCATGACTGAAGTTCTCATCCTCCTTTCCGCCTTCCCTCCCAGCTGTTTTGGGTGGAATTAGGTGGCTTCTGAGCATGCCTACTGGGTTAGGCCTCACCATGTGAGTTAGGCAGAGGGGCACCCATATTTTCCAGGCCATGAATTGCTGGCAGAGATAGGCACCTCCCTGTAGCCTGGTCTTAGGCACCTATTTCTGTGTAAGGGAGGGTGGGACTTTAGTACACTCCTCTCATAGGCATTTCCCATCTGCTGTCTTAGATGACTCCCTGCCTAGCGTGCTGCTTTGTTGATCACATTCTAAGGCGCCTGGCTCTTCCCATTCATTGTTTAGTGTTATGGTGCCTTACACAGGCTTTGTGAATCACAATGTTGTTTGTGTGATTTTTTTCTAGGTCCCTAAGAGTTAGGTGTTGCAACGCTCAGGGTCACAACACGTAAAGCCCAGATTGTTAAAGGATTAGGCATTGTTAAACTTTATCAACCAAATTTGTAATCTCATAAGAGAATTACATCAAGTTGATTTGACAAGACCTATTTTCCATAAACCATACCGACTGGCATTAATTAAATAGCTATCCTTTCATTCTTATTTGAATCCCATTTCCGTTTTTCCATTGTTTTACCAGGGACAGAGGTCAGGTTAACTAGCCTATAGTTGCCTGAGTCATCCCATTTGCCTTGTTTGAATAGTGACACATTAGAGCTCCTTTGTCTTTTGGCATTTCCTTAGTATTCCAAGATTTATTAAACATGAACATCAACTCATTTTAACAATGGGCGAAAGATGTCTTCAGTCTGCTCTTTTCAGACTCTTGGATGCAAGTTATCTTGGCCTGCTGATATGAAAATGTTTATCTCTAGTTCTTTAATGTCCCACTTAGTTACTAATGGAGTGGAAAGTGCTTCATCCTCCCAACTACCAGTCAAGTGACTAATTCATCTTTATCCCTCATAGTGAGGTCCAAATGGATACCGGGTGTTTGGTGCAATGCCTTGTGTTATAACATCCTGCCTCAGGCAGAGGTAGGACAAGGAGCTATACAAAATGTGGTAGCTGTTTCTGGGGTGGGTGCATGTTGGAGAGTGTTTGGGGGTGCTGTGTAGTGAGTGGTATGGAGGGAGGTGCTGGAAGTATCGGGGGACGACGACAGTGGGCTGTGGTGATAAGTGGCTCGGTCAGCATCAGTATTAGCAGTATTTCTTTGGGCAGAGGGAAGCAGCAGCAATTGCAGAGCTGGATGTGTGGCATTTCCGCAATGGGCTGTGGAAATGCATGGCCCCTGTCAACCCTGAAAGGCAGGGCCTGTGTTTTGTGAATCCGTTTCTTCAACACTAACCTTGAAATTTCTAAGTCAAACCTTATGGAAAATTCCATATCTCTGGCGTGAGCTTCCCAGTGAAGCAGTCTCTCAGTTGTGATTCATTTTGCATGCCAATTAAAAGCTGGTAAAGGATCTAAACTGCTTTAGTGCTTGGGCATACAGTATGTCTTGAGATCTATGCTGAATCTTAACAGCTAGACTTGTTTTCAGAGCACAGCGATCCTGATATATAAACAGTACAACTGTAGATGTATGTACAACTACACATGCTTTTTGGGATGAATCTTGCAAAAATACTTTACAAAATATCTAAAGCTAAAGCTGGTAGTGAACTAGTAAGACCATAGGGGGGCACCAGAACAACAGGAATAGGTTAGAGCTACTAATTAGTATACACACTATTAATGTCTGCTGGGCGCAGTCATGCAAAATCTATTTCTAAAAAGAAAAAAAAAGGTTTTCTTCAGTTCCTGCATGAACATAATTTTCACAGATGTGTCCACAGTGTGCTCTGTTTTCTGAGAAGACAAGCTGTTGTTAGGGAAGATTCTACGGTACGTGTGAATTGGCTCTGACCTTCCAAGAAGCAATAGCTGCTGTGCTTTTTGACAATCCTCTGTATAAAATTACACATTACTTACAGGATTTAGCACAGAATATATATTTACTTTGAATATAGTTATTGCTGAGAGGTTGGTCCTCAGTGATATGTGAAAGCATGTTTGTAAAGATACACAATTCTGTATTCACTGGGCATGTGTATCCATTGAGAGATTTGAATCCACGAATGTTTGAGAAGCTAGTATACACTTTTAACTGTAGACATTTGAATGGTCAGTCCTCCAAGGAAGAAACTACTCAGCCCTTATTACAACTTAAAAGGATATACGGAGAGGTCCCTTGTGCCCGATTACCATATCTCGTTTTCAGCCTGGGTCGATGTTTGGTAATGACGCCTTTTGTGGCCATGGGGAGCTGACATGACATGACATCTAATGGGAAGTACTGACCTCCCTGCTCCAAGACTTGGGCTATCTGTGGGCCAGCAGCTCTGGAAGCTGCTCTTTTATATGGAAAGATACCAGTGTCCTCCTTTCAGCCATTCTAGGCTCATTGCAGGGATGGAAATTTGCAGCTTCCTGGGACATGCTTTTCCGATTCCTGACCCAAGATTTGTACTACTATTGCTATTTGACATGGGTATCTAGCACCATAATACTATAGGCATTGCTGCACATGTACTGTAGATACAAAAAATGGTGCTTTGTTCAGAGAATTGGAACAATCAGAAGAAGCTGTGCCTTGAAGGAATATACCCTAGTTTTCATGTTGAGCCCAGTACATCCTAAGACAGGACTTTAGAGAGTTCAGTGCATGCTTGGTGAACCCTCATTCAGAGCCGAAGTGATCAGAGGTGCTCTTAGGTAATGATTTTGCCATTGACTCTCAGTGCTTTGTTTAAGGAGACCCTGGTAACATCTTTTCTGAAGGGAGTGGCCACTGGCCATAACCTGGACCTACTTAGCCAATACACTTAGAAAGGGTTACCCATGCTTGCCTGACTCACCTATCTCACTGATAAGCCTAAAGCTGCCAAGGATGGTCACCCACGGTGAAATTGATCAGAGGTCCTTTTCAGGTTTGTTGTGTTACTGACGCACCAGCTGCGAGGTAGTGTCTCTGATGTACAGATCTGCATTGTAGCTGGCATGAAGCACAAAAAGGACACACATTTTTAATAGTAAAAAACACTCGAATGCATTTTGTAAATTAAAAATATTTCAAATAATATATGTTTCTGGTAGAATTTGTGCAAACGTATAACAAGCAATGAATGTAGGAAAAAGGTACCCGGAGAAGGAATAATTAGAAAATAAGGTCATCGTAGAACATCTGGCTTTCATTGGACAATGGTGGGCATTTGGAAATGCCTTGTCTTTCTTTCAAACTTACTCACCTTTTGTTGGGGGTTAGTTCAAAAATAAGATAAAGAACAGTTAATTGTATGGCTGCTTAATTTCAAATCAGGAAGTCACTCCCTACATTCATGCAATTCCTTAATTCACTCACTAGATGGAGATCAAAAGCAATCCAAGTTGTTTTTATCTCCTCTGCTTCCCTAAATCTCTGTAAGCACAGTAGAAAATGAAAATACATGGTACTGACCATTTTCCCTTTCAAGCTTTTAAACTTTTTTTTTTTTCTACCTCAGAATCCTCTTAGAGAGTAAACTAGAAGCAAATGTTTTGAAAGGTGCTGTGGAATTGTTACATCATTGTGCTATTGTTATGGCCATTATCAAGTTATTTGATAAAGCCAAGGAAGTGCTTCTGCCACTGTCATCCAATATCCATGAAATGTCTCATGACTTAAACTGGCATCAGATTAGTATCTTTTCCACAATCTTGGAATTCAAATATACCAGTTTCCACTTAATTGCCAAAACCTGTAACCCAGTCTGACCATAAAAATCTGCTTCCATGTGATAAAATATGTAGAGCTGGGTAACAAGAGGACATGTGGATTTATACAGAAAGCTTGGGGTTGAATTTTGATAAGACTCAAAATGAACTGGTGAGAAACATTTTGTACTGCCAGTTCTGAAGTTATAAAACCTATCCCTATAATAATGCTCAATCCTGTATTTTGAGAGCATTACCCATTTTTAAGGGAATGAATGAAAGATGAATTCTGGATTATATAACCAGAAAATGTATTTTATTACAGAGAATCAACTCAAGATTTTCCTTTTGGTAAAGGCTGGAAAGTAATTTTCAGGTATAGAGCTTGTAAAAGGCGTTGTGTGGGATGGGGGAAAAGATTAATAAATACTGTCAACAAATTAAACCATCTGGAAAAAGTCAGTGAAAACTGTGAATGTGTGATTTCAGGAAAACACACAACATCTGGGCTGTCAGATCCAGAGGGCTACTTTATGGCCTATGCTAAGCCCTGTGGTGCCCCTTGAAGACAAGGGGTTCGTAAAATTGCACTAAATAGGCAGCTGGAAATTCCCCTTCGAGTGGCTAAGAGTCGGCGTAAACAGCTTTATATAACTTGGATGTGCTTGAAATGAGAGCGGGTGTGGCAGTGTCTGAAATAGGCTGCTCTCCTGTAATCCCTGGTTTGTGTAATGACCGCTGAGAGGATGTTCCAGTGTGTGCCATTGAACCGTGACTTTTATGTGCTATTTTAGCAGCATTAGTTTCTGACCATTTTCATGGCAGTTCTTGGGTCTAATGTGTTGGATTATTTTACGTAATTTAGAGCAGTTCTGAGGCTGCTCTAAATAAGGTTGCGCGCTGTGCCAGGGATTAGGAGAGCACAAAGCCGTGCTGAGCGAAACTCTAGTGCAGCTGAGGATCTAGTCCAGAAACGTACTGAATAGACGGCACTTACATCTTCAAAATGAACTAAATCAAAATCCCTTGTAATTGTGGAGAGACCAGAAATTAAGATAAAGTTTGTACAGAGAGGTCAGTGACATAGGTGAATTGGCTGGGCAATGTGATGGAGGTAACGGATAAGTATCCACTCACAGACAACTGTAAAATTTAAAAATAAATAAAAGGAAGTTGGGATGTGGATACAAAATATTTTACAGTGGAGATCTATGTAGCTGTTGGGAAATACAGGGTAAAGCAAGATTCCAGGCTGATGAGCACATGATATGATTAATACACTAGTGTTTTTAATTCAGACAGGTTATAAAATCATCTGGGTGGCTTAAAATAACCATTCAGAGTTTCTGGAATGTTAATAGGGCCTTATTCTGTAGCCTCTCTACTTGCAGAGTGGCTCTATAATTGCCCCATAACCTCTCCATACCCAAAGTGCTATGCCATGTAATAGTTGGGTTTTTTTTAACTGGGAGTCCATCCTGGGTCAGATTTACAAAATTAGGCCTCATAATTGTATGCATACATTTGCATGCAATGAGTACGTACATTCAAATAGTCTGTGTGCATACATACATCAGGTACTTGCAGCTTGGCCAACTGTACATATGGGGAATTTGTGTGTTCCAAACTTCGTAAATCTGGCCGTGGAAATGGAAAGAGAAATGGGCAAGGGTTGCTTAGGTTCTTCCTGCTAAGAGATGGCCCTCAGACTTAAGTTGACCTGTAAACTTGGTGTTAGTTTCACTTTGATTATTTTAAGTTAGTGACCTCTGACATGTGAGAGTTATAGAACACCTGATTTTCAGAGCACTTCATCTAAAGCTTCCTGTGTGTCTGGTTTTTTCCCCTTGTGCTCTGGACTTGTTTCATATTTAAGCTTCTTGAGTTTGAAAGGCACAGTTGTCTAGTGATATGTATGGGGCCATGGGCTTTCCTGCCACAATCAGACAGACTGCATGTTTACATAAAATGCTCCAAAGTATCAGTTCCCAAAGCTGCAATGAATAGGGCCAGGAAATAACTCGTTGGCTAAAATATTGCAGGAAAGGCATTGGAAACATCAGTTCAGTGCACACACTGGCTGAGCTTCCATGATGCCTCAAGTTCCCCCAATCAGTTTGGTCTCTAGACCTCCTGCCGTTGGTTGAATGGGTTAATGACTTGGGCCCATGCAGTGTGTTCTATAGTCTGTGAATACTGCCACTAGCTGCACTGCCTTCTGGTGGAATTTCCATATATTACTTTCAGGTCTGTGAGAAACATACAGTGTTTGGTTTTGTGAAGCTAACTTCTCCCATGCTTCTGTTTGAAGAGTCTGGAAGGTGTAGTGCAGCATACATATGAATGGGAAAACATTGCTAGGAGTTAGTGTGGTCCAATGGATAGGGCATTGGCTTGGTAACTAGGTGACACAGATTCTGTTCCCAGCACTGATACTGATTTATATATGATTGTGGGCAGCTTAACCTCTGTGTGCCTTAGTTTCCCCTTCTGTATAGAAAAGCATATTTATAAAGTCCTTTGGGATCTACAAATTAAAAGCACTGTACCATGACCCAATTACTCAATTTTCATCTGTACTAGGGACTTGTTGCCTCTTTTGGGAGCAACTTTCTAACTATTTGTCCTCCTCCCCCCACCCATAGTGCATAAGGAGTAGTATGACCTGGATCCAAGAGTTTTAAGATAGAAGTCCAATTAGAGAGAGCTTAAAAATGGTGTAAATCCTTGGCTATGTTGCTGCTGGGTTAGAATGGAAGGGTCATCTGCTGTAGCATGAAGGAGCAACTCAACTCAGGGGAGCCAATAAAATATACAAAATTAAAATTATAGTAGCAAAAATAAGCATTTTCATTCCCTAGCATTTAGATTAATTGAATATTTAGATGAAATTATCAGAAGCCTATGCAGTAGTAATGCGTATTGGCACAGAACTCTTGGGTACACTGAATCTAATGAGTTTTAATAGCATGGGTTTTATAATATACGGATTAACATTTGCTAGAGCCAGATATCAAGATTCATTGTTGTTCGAATAAATATTGACCCCTTGCTTTCTGGTCAATAAATCTTGAGTTTGGCCTCCAGCTAATACATATAGTAGCACTTCTTTGTTCCCTCGCACCAACGTCGGAGTGCATAGGTGCTAGAACTGGTTAGAGGGTGCTGTCGCACCTCCCAGCTTGAAGAGTTCTATTATATTCAGGGTTTACAGTTTGTTTCAATGACTGTCAGCACCCACACTATAAAAATTGTTCCAGCACACCTGTCAGAGTGTGTGGAGTTCAGTTGCCTGTCTACTTGGATGTAGTACCTCAGTGGAAAGCACTACTTCCATTCCTATTACAAAAAGGATTGGGGGTCTAATCCAACATCCTTTACTCAGACACAATTCCCCTTAGATTTGCTTGGCTAAAGGTTTGTAGAAATATTCAAAAATCATTGATGTTGCCAGAGAAAATGGTGCTGCATGGGGGTTTTGCACTTGAATTTTGTCTCATGTTTGTGTAATACACACCTCAACATTAAGATGCATGCTGATGATACCTGTAATGTTTTTTAACCGTCCAGCTTTCTATTGTGATCTGAGGTATAAAGTCTTTTAGAACTTTGCATTTTACTATGTATTTAGGACACCTAAAAATAGATCCCTTTTAAAAAAAATATAAATAATTTCTCAATAGGATTGAAATGGAATAAGTTTCTTCCCTATGAACAGACAGTAGATATTTCCGAGCACTCTATAAAGAGATCTGAGTAGTCAGAAATATCCAGAAGCATGTAATGTGGTTATAACCTATAGGAATTCTTCTAAAACTGATAGAAATCACTAGAGAATTATCTTTTCTGCAGAATATTTAAGCTATCCTACAAAAATTAATAGAGAATTATGTGGGATTTTCAAAAGTGCTTAGTGTTGGTTTAACTCTGTTCCCATAAGTCAGAGGTGAAACTACCTTTGCTTCAGTGGGAGCATAGTTAGGCCAATTCCGTTTAACTGGAAATTCTTGCCCTAAGTCACTGATATATAGATTGATTTAAAAACTCTACGGAAAGATTATTGTTCTCCATTAAATTGTACGGACCTTTTTGATAAAGGAAGGGAAGTTTAGCAGGCTATCAAAGGCAACTTCTCTAAACTAGGTCATAACTGCTTTAAAAGATCATTGGATTGTTCAGGCAATCCTGCACACACAGATTTTTTTAAAAAAAAATTAATATAGGTAGGGTTTGTTTTTCTAAATTTGAAAGTTGGCTGATAAGTTAGGTTACTCAGCCAGAATAATGCATGGTGTTTCTATTAAGGCTTGCTTTTATCACATATTCAGTAAAAATACAACTTCAGTGAAGAAAGTCACCAAAAGCAAGAGTTTGAAACTATTTTACCGTTTTTTCCTTTTGGTCTCCAACTTTTGACAAGTAAATGATAAAGGCCCTGATCTAGCAAAGCACTTCAACATGTGCATGACTCCCTCCTCACCTCCCCCACCCCTCCCAGATCATGAGATCAGGGCCCAAAGCCATACAGAATTTGTAGTGAAATTTAGAAAATTGCTGCATTGGTGATTTAACCGCCAAAGATGTTGGCAGTAGAGCTAAAACTTTTGCAAATTGGCAAATTTTAAGTTGAAATGCAAAGCCCAACTTCCTGAAGGGTTCAAGTCTTCAGTAAACATTGAAAGGAAAGGTTCCTTGTGTTGTAAGCTGCCCCGTGGCACTGTGCCAATGGGAAAAAGCTAGACAACATTCAGTCCAGTATTTTCTGCCTCGCTGAATGTTGACTGAAAACACTGGGTGGGGCTATTGGGGAAGGGTAAGAGGACACTGCTACATCTGACATGTACAGATGCAACAGCAAAATCTGAGCACAAGTTATATCAACTTGCACGTGGAAAATCATCAAGAATAATCCCAAAGTTTTTCCTGCCTGAGTTCTCACTTTCTCCTACCTCATAAGGCCAGCACAGATTGCTCCATCCTGGGTGTTGTCATCTGAACTATAGATCCCTCCCATCTCCACGTCTTCCCACCACCATCACCAGCGCAGGGTCTGATGTGGCTCTTGAATTCCTGAGGCTCAGCACCCCATCTTTGCTCATACTCCTGATGTGCTGTCCCCTAGTACTATTAGTCCACTCCGTCACAAGTAAACACCTCTGTTTCCAGCTCCCCTGTCACCTGGCAGAAATCTGGCTCTTTTCCTACCTTCTAAGAGTCCCTCCCATTTTCCCACTCCCTTCCCCATCGTATGCCTATAAATCTGACCTTCTCCTGCTAGAGCCTCTTTCCATCCCAGCCACCTGCCATCACCCAGCCTAAAGTAGCTCCTTTTCCAGTTTCAGGACCCGCCCCACTGTGCCATGGGATATGAGAGGAACCAGGCTGATGACTGCACGGGCTCTTTGGCTTCTTGTAGAGCTTCAACCATTTTAGCAGCATTTCTGCATAAGCAAAAGTTGGGTGAGGGAAGAATGCTTTACAAATTGTGTCTTGTGACCAATGCTAATTTCTGTCCCAAGGTCCTGGCCAGAGGAGCACTTTGCCCTTAGACTTTGAAAATATAATACAGAAGTCACAGAAAATCTCAGAAAAATTGTTCCCTCATATCCTCCAAACTCCCCATCTCTCCAAAAGAAGATGATTTGCTAATACATTTTTAAAAGAACATTACATGTAAATTTCTGCTTTGTGAATATGGCAGATACCAAAGCAGGTTTCAGAATTCCTTTGGCCCCTCGACCCCAAGAGATGTGTAGGAAAAGGGGATTCTTGCAATTCTGTCTCTAGACTGAAGTGCTGCACAGTGAACTTTAACTTTGCATTTTAAAAATATTCATTAATATTTATTTGTTTATATGGAGTACTAGAGAAATGAAAGTGTAAAGCTTTTGTTTGCTTAATTAAAATATTCATATAGCAATGCTCCATAAAACTAAAATTGTTACTACTCCTACTTACACTAAAGCATTAAAGACTTTATATGATCAGTTATAATGTATTTAATGACAAACACACTAACTGCATTTAATAAAATTGTTTGAGAGCAATAACAATTATTCAGGAACCCATCTGGTGGCCAGTCTCTCTGCCTTTACTACAAGAAATGAGCAAGATGCCCTATGGCCAGTCCTGCGAATGGTTCTGTGAGCAACCTTAACTCACATGAATAATTCAATTGCCATCAATGAGTAAAAGATTAGTAGAGGGGTTGCATGTATGTCAAGGTAATTAAAGTCATGGGGCCAAATTCAGTCTTCATGTAACACAAGTAAAGGTGATGACATTACACCAGGGCTAAACGTGGCCCTTCATAGTTGACATAGGTTGCTTGTTGCAGGGAATCCTACAACAGATCTGGAATTTCGTTAGCTTTATTATGTTTCTGTTCATTTATCCATTTCATTACATCTATACAAAATGTAGTATAGGTTATTAATGATGAGTACACAGTTTTTGTTGTATACTGCATACAGTGTTTGGTAGATCCATTTTTCAGTGGGAGCTTTTGAATGCATTAGGTTTATTTTTCTGGTGATACATTTCAGTTACGTTGAGTATGGGGTAGATTGTAGCATTTAGCTGCTGCTGCCGCCCATAGTAAAAATCTAGTTCACAAGCTGTTCTTGGAGAAACAGAAAGGCTTCTGGTCTTCCCCTATTGCACTCTCCTCCCTCTCCCCAGTGCAAGCTACACCCCATTATCAGATGCTGCTCCCCTCTCCCCTGCCACATGGCCAGTCAGATTTGCTTCCTGCCTCTTCTCCATCCATAATCACCCCCTTTCAGGTGAGCTGCTTCCAGGATTTGAGGAGCATCTTGTTAGAAGTCCTTGGAGGGCAGAGGTTGCAGTTTTGGCCAAACTCTTACACAGACTGTATAGGAAGAAAGGTGGGAAGTTCCTTTCTCCCTCTCCCCCTACCCGCAGCTCAGCTGTCTAAGGGCTACCCACAATCTAGCCCCATAAGATTAACACTATTGACCAGAATTTTGAGAAGGGCTTGTGTATCTTTTGCTTATGCAGTTTGTGAAAGGCAGCAGGTGTAAGTTCTTATTTCAGCAATTCCTCTTATCCACCCCATCTACCCACTCAAACTGAAAACAATGTACAATCCATGAAATCTCATATATCTGTGGGTTGTTTTGTTGTGTCAAGCCATTGATTGTGCATCGTTTTAAAGCATAGAGACTTGTGACATTTCTCATGGCAGTCGTGAAGAAAAATGTGAGCTACATTGCACTGTCGATAGCTGAATATAGTTCAGGGAATGTGACGCCTTAGCACAATCTCGATCCTGCAGTCAGATGCAGGCTGGCAGACCCTTGTGCCTTCTCTGAGCCCTTCTCGAGAATTCCGTGTGGAATGGAGGAATTTGGAGTAGAATTCTGTGCGGAATGGAGGAATTTGGAGTAGAATTCCGTGCGGAAGGAGGGGTCTGACTGCCCATTTCATGTCAGGATCAGGGCTTGAAACACGAGTCTGAGGAAGGTAAAAGAATTACAGGTGAGAGAGAAACACAGGGGCAATGATTGGTTTTGGTTTTTGAGGCTGCATAGCGTTTTCTCTGTGAAATAGGGTGATCAGATCAGAGAGTCTTGCCCATGGAACCGTCCACTTTTTTCCCTAAAGAGAAACTGCCAGAAACCTCCATGAAGGTCATTATTCTACTTTACAAGGTAGAAAGGATACAAAGAAGCTGGCTTTGTTTTAATGTTCATTTTGCCTTTAGATCCAGTATAAAAAGATGAAAAAAGGCTCATTACTATTCTCCAATCCTTACTGCAGTTCAAATACAGAGTGTGCTACACATGTACCTTATGTCTGAAGCTGGCTCATGAAAATAGAATAAGAGTTCTTAACCATGGGGAACCATTCCAAATTTCTGAAGAGACACTTATTTTTCTACAGGAGAATTTTTTTTGGGTTTTGAACTTATGTCACCAAATAACAGAAGTTGCTTACTGTAATGTACACACACGTTGCATTGTGATTTTCTTTTCCCAATGGAGAAGGAAAACAGAAGTTCATCCCTATGGATGCAAAGGAAAAAAAAATTTCTTTCTTTGAAGATAAGTTGTTGTTTCATTCCTGCATGAAAGGATCTTCTTTTACTAGTATTGAAAAATAGGAAACCTAATCAGTAAATGCTAGCTTACTACAATACTCTACTGCAGAACCTCCTGTATGCTATAAAAGCTTTTAAAATGGTTATTTACAAAAGCATAACACGTAACTGTCTTGCTACTGTTTAAACAAATCAGAATGTTTTTGTCTCTGAGCTATACATTAGTGGCATTGCTAACCTCTGAGGTTTCACTCAGTGCCTAGACTTTCCACATGGCTTGTTAATGAAAGGATGATAAAGCAGTACATACAGAGGACCAGGAATGGGTAAGAAAACAATAAGGGATCCACACAAATTACCTCACAATAGAGAAAAGTGCACATTAATCTATGACAAAAGTAGATGTGGGAGTCTGCTCCTGGGAAACTGTAATTCACCAATGTGCGCTTTAACAGTAGTGAAAACCATGCACACAGCTGGAAGTGCTGAGTCAGCTGCACTGTCCCTCCTGCCTCATCCTTTTTAAAAATGAGTACCATAAATTTAAAGCATTTGTCTGAAAATGTGAACTGAAACGAATCCCTTCACAGTAAATGATACATCTCACTTTTGAAGGGGATTCTTTGGGGTTCCCGGTAGAAATATTGCAGCTTAATCAAGGATAAGTAAAATACAACATTGGGTAAGGCCACACAAAGTAAGAAGGTGGTGCATTAGACAGCTATGATGATTTGCATAAATGAATGGCTAAAACAATTGATTGAAGCAAGCAAAAGCTTAGCCAACCTGCCATACCCTGTTGGTCAAGAAATTGGTATAATTAATTGATGTTCCTCGTCACAGAATGTAACGAGTAGGAGGAGGACGTACAAATCACTTTATGCAAGGTGTAGCACCACAGGCCCCAGATCAAAGTACACAGAGAATGTTCGGGGCAGAGCAAAAATACAGAGGCATCTGTTTCTCGCTTTGATTCTTTAGTAGCTCTGAAGAATGTGGAAGTGGTTTACTGTTACTCTGACAAACGTATTTATTTCTCTGTTTGTTGTATGGTATGACACGAGGGAAACGCTGGCGCAGTCGTGTTCTGTAATAATTTATTAGTGGGTTAGGGCTGTGGGCCCAGAACAAATTCTAGACAAAAGAAAAACATGTTTGGGTTTTTACTGAGTGACTTGGCGACAGGAACAAAGCTGTGATTGGGAGTGCAAACATTTGGTATTTAGATTGTCCCAGTTGGGGTGACAGCTGACAAATGGCCTGGGTTTGTTTTTAATTATCACCAAAAAGAAAAAGCTTTCACTTAAAGTCTGCAACCAATTTTGCAGCACAAAGACGACAAGTTATTAAACAACAGAGAATATGCTTTCTTAGTTTTTAAAATATATTGAAAGAGCCATTGCTTCCAAATATTTATAGTGTGTAGTTAGTGCAGTGATTACAAACAAATAAAATTGTTTGGGTTTATTTGTATCCTATACAGTGGTCAATATATCAACAGCTGTCAACAGTTCATACTGATTGGTATCTTTGATTCGATAGGTATATTCTGTATTAGAATAGGGAAAAAATACTGGCAGATGCGATATGGCAACTGTTTACAAGACCTATTGGTAAATGTTGTTGTTTATGTTATAGTAGCATCCAGAGAAACCATGTGAGATTGGAGCCCCACTGTACTAGGTGCTGTATGAACACATAGTAAGAGATAGTCCCTGCCCAGAAATCTTATAGACAGAACAGTCCAATGATGAGGGTGAAGGAAGGGGAAATATAGATGTTCCCATGATGATGAACAGGCAAAGGGGACAGAGGGTATGTCTACACAGCAAAAATAGGTATACCCTGTAGTAGTGAGTTTCAGATCCCAGGTTATAACAGACTTGGGCTCACACTAAAAAACAGCCTTGTAGACAGACTCAAAAACCTAGAGAGGGTCTGAAAGCCCAGCTCCAGCACAAGCATCTCCAGGGCTGTCGTTGGCCCCGTAACACAATCCCCACATGCCTGATTCAGTTGACCCAGGCTCTGAGACCCACTGCCATATTTGTCTGTATAGACATACCCAGAGTGATACAAAGAGTCTGTGGCAGAACAGGGAATCAAACCTAGTTGTCCTGAGTCTGTCCCATAATTTAACCACAAGACCATCCTTCCTGTCTTGGGCCTTGTTTCAACCCAACACTTGGGTGTGGTCATAAGTGCTTCAAGTTAAGTGGGTGCTTGAAGGCTTTCCTGAATTGGGGGCTTGTTAATTTTCTGAAGATGACTGTGGCTCGTCAGTTACATAGTGGAGTTAGTAACTCATTTTGTTATAAATATCTGTGAATTTGATCCAGTCAAGTCTACCAGCAGGCAGTTTTTCATAACCAAAATGGCCAAATACATAAGGCAAAATCATGAATTTACTCTGAATGAAAATATGCCTCCTTTGTAGCCAAAACAGATTTTTGTGGTCAAATGAGGCTGTTCCATGTATAAACTTGTCTTCTGTATTGCAAAATAACTAAGGCAAGAATGGAAAATGGTTCACATTTTTGTGAAACCATGAAAATACGATCTTTCTCCAATTTTATCAGCAGGGAGATTTTTTTTTCTCTTCCTGCTACATGTCTAATGCCAAATTCTACTGCAGTGTTAGAAACTTTGGAAAGATTCATCGGGGTTGTATCTGAGCAATTGAAATCCTTCACAGTAGATCTGACAGTGTCCTGCTACTTTCCAAAAAATGTCTCTTTTGTGGATCCGTAGAAAATATATGGATTTCACTACAGGTAGTTTTTCTAGTAAAAGCTAAAATCTTTTTGGAAGCTACCATCTTAAGTCGTGGATCTGGAGAAAATTTAGATAGCCAGATCCTGCTCCCATTGAAACAAATGGGGAATTTTGCCACTGATTTCAGTGGGGGCAGAATCAGGTCCAGTACATGCAGATTACTGCTGATGCAAATAAGAATAGTTTTGGTATATAGCAGCAGCGGCTGCTTTACATGGCTATGTTGTAGCTATGGTGGCACGTAGAATGGCCTTCTCTCTTGAACGATCCCTTGGAAGTCATCTTCCTTTGGCAAGCATCAGCATGGGAACGTTTAGGCTTCTTTAATCCCTCAGAATTGAACTTCATTCTGCTCCCTTTTTTAACCGCAGTGAAAAGGTTTTTTGGCAGAATTGTTATAACAAACCTGTCACGTTCAGCAAATAGAACGTCCAGTACATGTGATGGCGGAGCAGCAGATGTGCTTTGTACATTGGCTTCATAGCGTGACTGTGATGGGACATGCCCTCATCCCAAAGACAGTAAGCCTAATGAGCATCCCTGCACTCAGGCAGTGCTAGTTCGGTGCTCCTGCAGAGCATGTGTTGCCAGAGAAGGGAAGATGAAAAAGGTAGAGCTGGACATGGAGCAAGATGAGAAAGTTTGCCCAGTAGAGAGGTTAGTAGGGAAACCTGATAGCCAGGGGACCAAGCCCACGGCAATGATCAGCCTTCCCTTCCCTCTACCACCTTTGTTTAGGGCAGACAGACATTGCAGCCCTAATAGGGGCTCTGGATGTCTGCTCTCTATCAGTGCCCTGATGGACCTGAGGAGCAGCGCCGGGGACTGGCAATAGTTAGATTCAGAAAGGACCCTGGAAGTGAGACCCGCTCCTGCAGGGAACAGTGAGCTTGCTGAGGAGTGGCAGTTCTGGAAAGGTTCCAGGGGCAAGAGACATTAAGGAAATGAAGGCCAAGCTCAGGCTAAGAGCCAGTAGGGAAGGTGACACTTCACAATACATTATGGGGACAGTCCTTCAGTGGTGTATGAGCTTGCTGTAGACTGAGAACTGTCTGGTTTATCTGAAAGATTTGTAAAACATCATTCAACCAAAGATACTAATGTTAATTCTAGTACTGGAAGACACTGTAGCTTTGTAAAACTCTTTCCATTAATGCTTATTACACTTCCTGTGAGATTCCTGCTCAAACTTCGCAGACAGAACAAGCGTGTCAGGAATTTTCTGGTGCTTTATGCTTTGATTTAGGCTGGAAATTCTACCAGAACAGTTTTTCATAAACTATTTCAACATTTTTTTCCCCCATGTATTCATCAGTTTATAAATGATTTCCATTGTCTTAGTTCTGGGGTGCCTGACATTAATTAAAATATAAATAAACATGAAAGTCACAAAATACAGGCTCTCAAAACTCCCATTGGCTTGAATGGGAGCTGTGGAAGCTCAGCATATAACAGGATTGGGCCCATGCAATAGAGTGCATTCAGAGATGGGGATGAGCGATTTGAGGCAGGAAAAGACATTGGAGAGAGAATTAATTTGAAAATATTGGACAGTGTTGTCTAGAGAGGAGTCCCATAAAAGGAACTGTGATAGAAGAGTAAGGAGTGATGTAGAGAAACTAATTAGGCACGTCTCTTTACCATATAAAAGCCAAGGAACAGTCAGTAAAATTGAAAGGGAATATATCTAAAGATAATGAAAGGACATTCTTTTTTACGCTACTCACAGTGGTTAAAATTTTGTCCAAGAGTTTATTAGGATTAAAAACAGTTAGGCATATCAATGAGAACATCCGCAGTTACTTTAGAAAGTGTATCCTTTATCATGGGATATAAATCCTCGTATGTCATAGCATAAGCCAGGGATTAGAAAGAAACTTCCATTATAGGTAGGTTATTTCATAATTGCTCAATATGCAGCTCCTTGTACCTTCCTCTGGTGCATCTGGTACTTGTTATTGTCCGAGACAGGATACTGCACCTGAAGGAAGACTAGTCTCATCCAGGCTGGCAATTACTGTGCTGTATTGAGGTAAAATGAAGAGGTGTTATATGCCTGTTGAGAAATTTCTGACCTGTGGAGAGAATTTCTTTCACTTTTCACAGATATTCACCCACAACCAAGGAACATTAATGCAGTGGGGATATTCTGGACAGTAGCATAGTGAATCTGTCTAATCAGAAGAAGAGAGCCGGATTACTGTTTTCTGTAGCCCAAACACATCAAATATTTTGCAACCAATAAAATAATAAAATCACAGTCAGGTAATAGGGAGTCACTCCCTTACTACTTATTTATGAGTTGATGTGATTTGGAATGATTAGTACGAAACAACTGACCAAGCACCCTTATCTTGATCTTGTTTTATTTTTCATTAGAATAAATCTGATTCATTAAGAATAAACTTCCATATTGCTGAATACGAGGAAGTTTATAATAGGCTGAGTGACTTAAGGGGGAGCCTAGCAGTCTGGCATGAGTGCTGTGGTTAAAATATCAGATGTTCAACCTAGCTACTTGTGAGATTTCACATGACACTGGAACAAATGCCTGAGTTATTCATCCATGAGCGAGGAAGTTGCTCCAGATGTTTAGGTTTTACTCGTATAGCATTATCACTGTGGATGCTTTGGTAGTTGGTGTAATAGTGGATGACTTTGAATGGGCATTTCTTCAGCTTCCCTGACTTAGAGGATCCTAGTGTCAAAACTCAGGGATGCTGAGCACCTGCATCTCTCACTGACAGCTGCAGGATTTGCAATTGTTTGACTCCTCTGATACCTTAATGCTGGGGCTGAGTAGAGATCATTTGTAAGTCACTGTGCTTGAGCTCAGATGGGAGTTTTCACTATTCTAAAGAATATTAAATACCATCAAATATGCCAATTAAAGAGCTTAGATTGTGTCTGTTAAGGCACAGCCCTACATTGGAGTCATCTGGAGCTACTTCATCTCAAGGAGCACTTCAGGGAGATGCAGTCGTTCCCAGAGATCACCTCTAGTAGTAGCTTCTTTAGATCTGCCTTGTCTTGCACTGCAGAACTGGAGCAATTCTACCATAAAAGGTCTCCGATTGAGTTGTCGAAAGAGCTAGAGAACTTAGAGCTGGTCTATGCTGATGGCAGTGGTTGAGGGGAGATATGCAAGCTACATAATGTAGCTTGCATATTTCCCGTTGACGTACTGCGGCGTCTTCACAGCGAAGCTCTCCTGTTGATGCTGCCTTCTGCCTTTCAGGGAGGTGGACTAATTGAGTCGACTAGAGGGCATTCTCAGATCGACTCAGTGGTTCCACACAGACCCGCTCAATCGATGCCGCTGCATCGATGCCTGAGGCTGCGGCAGTATAGACGTACCTTTAGGGCTAAGGATGTCTTTTGCTTACTGTTCTGAGACCATTCCTCTGAAGTGCAAAATAAAGAATTTGATTTGCAATTTGAAGAAAATCCAAAAGTAAAATAACTGGAAAGGCTAAGCAACCTCACTCTTACTACATTGCTTTCCCAGGGGTCCATTCTGTTAGGTGCTAAGGAGCTCCTCCCAGTAATTTAGCACCCTCTGCTCCCATTGAGTTCAAGACATTGGATCAGGTTCTATAGACTAAGGATCTGATTTCCAGGCTGTTGACTTCTAATAGTTATTTTTGGGTGGTTGTCACCTCTGAAAATCAGGTCCTATATAAGCCAACCTTTAATAGGGTCTGTTCTGAGGCTTGTGTTTAAAGTGTGTGCATATATTCTGCTCCCATTTTTCCTCAGTGGAAAGGATCCGTGGTGGAATTGTCACAACAACCCAGCCATGTTCATTCAGAATATTTAATGGCAAACCAGCAGCTCTACTTTATAAGTGGAGAGTGCTTGGCTTCAGAGTATGCAAAGGGAAGGAGACACTTAAAAATATAGTGTAGGGGCAGTCCTTCATGGGCAGTGTGATAAACTGGATAATATGAGTGATTTTCTACCTCTAATTTCCACAACACCAGGATGTTTATCCCAATATTGCTGAAGCTCTCAGTGTTTCTGCTTTCACAGTCTCTTTGTGTGCAGTTTGGGATGGTGGGTTATGGAACACACTGGAATAGCATGTGCTGAGATAAAGGGAATCAATTTCAGGGTATAAAAGAAGAAATAACCATGATAGAACATGAATACATACTAAAATTACCCTAGGCATTTGAGTCTTCTTGGAGAGCCTGAGGATATTTAATCATAAGGATACAGGTCTGATACCTTTACAATGGGTAGTGCCTTTTTCCATGAGTGTGATTCCATTGGGTCCACTTGCGGAGTACACCGGGAGTTGTCTCTCTCCTGTATTTCGGTGACAACCAGCACAGTGTCGCCCTAATCTTGGGTGAGGCTTTTTGACACTACCCTACTACAAAGAGTTACTCAATCTCAATGCAGTATAAAGTACTAGTGAGAGTGGAAGGGTTGCACTGTTACTAACCTGATGTAATGGTAAAAGGGATCAGGACATTCAAACCAAACTGGAGCATGAGAATGTCCATCATGCTAAACATATTCTGTGTTGGAGAGGACATGTTTAGAGCAAATAAATACAAAACCCTACTTTGTCCAACTCTTAACATTACCAATTGTGCAAAGACAGTTAGAAGGTCCAAATCCTGACCCAGTGTTCACACTGATATTATTGAAATGTCTTGTCAAGAAAGAATTTGATCCCAAGCGTGGAGGCTTCTGCCACTGTTATGCGGGGAATTACCTATCTGCAGTGTGACTTCTTGCAGAGGACAGTGAGTAAGGATGGCTCATGTTGCACAGCCGTATCCAGCAGTCCTTCAGGGGAAGTTTTTCCTGAGCATGGACTAAACGAGGTTATGTCGAGGCCATGAGCTGGAGTTGGGATTCCCCTGCTTGTGAATACATAATTCATACTAGCTCTCATTGAGCTAGTGCCAGTGTAAATAAATAGCCGTGTAGCCGTGGCAGCACCAGAAGCTACAATGGAGGCATGGCTGAGCCATGCCAACTACATAGTGCTGGTTTCCGGGGTGAGTTTATGTTCTGCGCGGCTCAGCCGTGACTCCACTGTCCCTACACCACTATGGCAGCTACACTGCTATTTATCCTTGCGCTAGCTCAGTGAGAGCTAGCATGAGTTGTGTGTGCACCAGCTTGGAGCGTAAACAGAGCCTGAGACCAGCATGATGTAGCTCATGTTATAAAACAACCGAGTTCAGTGATCCTTTGCCTTATTTGTCACGCAGTTAAAAATCCAGGCTGGGAGGAGGATGGCTTTGCACATATTATATGGCAGAGTTATCTTTTGATAACTTTTGTTTCTAGGGACTTGTCCACATGCTGCAGTAGTTGGCAGCACCGGGGCGTGACTTCTAGTGCTCACCAGCATGTTGTGCGCTAACTGGCCCACGTGGCCCCTGCTGGCGAACACTAGACGTTTCCTAGTGCACATTAATGTAGTCCTCTTTGAAACAAGTAAACATTGATGCATGCCCCCAGGATCAACATGGGGCAGTTAGTGTGCACACTCCTAGTGCACACAAGAATTGACATCTCTTCGGTGCAGACTAGTGCACCGTGTAGACAAGCCCTAAATTGCGCACACGCTGCAACGACAAAATAGAATTGCGATCTCTTCGCTTATGCCAAGTTGTACCTTACACCATGAGTAGTCCTACTGGCTTTTATGGGACGTGATGCAAAGTTCTGTTCAGCATGATCGCAATCTTGGCCCTAACCCTTTTGACACTGTATTGAATTTTCAAACGCTCATTGTCAGATTTGTTGTGGTTATTGTCCTCTGGCCCCTAGATCTTTATTAATTCTGATTTCACTACTAATCTCTCTCTCTTTTATTTGTAGTGTTACGCAAAAAGACACACTTCTGGGAATACATTGCATTCTGTACTGATATCCATTGTAGTCATGAACTTCATTCATACTTGTGTCACGTTGTGGACTTCAATTAAAATTCTAACTATCAATCTTTTTTTTAAAAAAACACTACATTAAAAAAATAAAAGGAGATTTAGTACAAAGACAAGGAGTGGGCAGGGGCAAATTAAACTAGAGCCAAGAATATTCCTTCTTTGAATCCAAAATTGATTTAAAGCCAAGAACATGTTGAGGATCCACAGCTAATCTCGCATGGAGATACTAGAAGGGTGTCTTGTAAAGTACATCAATTAATCATGAGATGTTTACATCAGAACAAATTGCCTGAGAGTTGCCTAGTGAAATGTGTGTGCACATGTGCCATGTAGAAATAATGCTATTAAATAAAGGTTGGCACCCTCATTTTTCTTTTGTGGATCCAGTAGCATTTTCTGCCACTGGCTTTTAAAGTTGAAATAAATTGCTGCTGGAACTGAATCTGGATCGTAGCTCTGTTTTCTCATCTTAAAGCCAAAATCTCACCAAAAAGGTGGAGGGAAAGGTGAAGGCTATAGTAGGATGTAGAAAAAGTACAAACAATTAACAAATTTTTTTAAAAACTAAAAATATTAATTGGGCCAAGTCTTTTACTCATGTTCGTTAAGAGCTTGGTCCTGCCAGAAGATGAGTGCCCTGGTCTCAGTCCAGCACAGAACTTAAGAGCATGCTTAATTTCAGGCACATGGATAGCTCATTGGACTCCGTGGCACTACTCACATGCCTAAAAGTTAAGTATGTGCTTAAATGCTTTCTGGTTTCAGAACCAGAGTGCTCAGCACCTTGCAGGATTTGGTCATAAGGGCCTTCTTCAGTGAGTCTTGTTCATGTTTACCTTGCACTGGGGTGATTCGCAGGGTAACGTGCTACTTACTTGAAAAAGGTATGGCAGCACTAGGCACCAAGTAAACAATAAAGGCTAGGAGGCGACATCTTGGCCCCATATAAGTCAGTAGTTTTGCCATTGACTTCAGTGGAGCCAGGATTTCATCCTGGATGCTGCATTTAGCTGCTGCTTTCTCCGCCGCAGAGGGGGTGCAGGCAGAGAGCAGTCCCTGCTTTCCAGACACGAATCCTCCTAGCTGAGCCATTGGGGTGGGGGCAGAATCTTAATTCAGTTTCACTACTCATAGGCTAGGCACATGTGGGAAATCAACTGTGACCTTTTGAAGGCTGCAATAATTTATTTCCCCTCGTCCTCACGCCCTTCCTGCACACAGCAGGTGGGGGCGGGAGAGGGAGAAGAAGGGGGTTATTCCTAGAGTGGTGTAGTTCATTCTTGCTCAGGTCTGAAACCTAAAGACACAGTGTAGCCCTAGAAACTGAAACTCAGAGTAGGTGCTGAGGGATTAATAACCAGCTTGGAGAAGTAACCAGACTAGTCATAAAGGCCCCAGGAAACCGTGTGTATTGAGGCTGAGTTATTGCTGTGATATAAGATGAAACAGGCATGGGCTGAAACTGAAAGGTTGTGGGCCAGATTCTGCTCATCATTCACACTCATTTAAATCCAGTGCGACTCCACTGACATCAAGGCCTGGTGGTAGCTGAGGTCAGGATTTGGCCCATGGGGATTTAATTTATTTTTTAAGTGATGCAGTTCCAAGCCACGTGTCTGGGGGGATATTTCTAGAGTGGCTGTTCTGCACATTAGCTAATATGTAGATGGCGTGAGTTATCTCGCAACATCTCTTTCAGTTTATAATAAAATACAATTACAAATAGACGGCCAGAGAGGGATAGGTTTTTGGCTTGATTTTGATGTTTTGCTCATTGCAACATTTCATACTTTGCATTGATAATGCAGCTCATAAGTAAGGCATTTGGTCTTGGTAGTCATCATTCATCTACTTAAGTCACACACCAGAAGTTTAAAGATGAAATAGTCAATGTTTGTACAGACCTTTGAAGCCGTAAATTGCTTTATAGATAGATCTATTCATAGGTCCAATCTCTCTTAGCCATGCTAAGAATTCTTATGTGAGTTGTACCATTGAAATCAGTGGGCCAATTCATGTGAATAAAAGATGACAAGATTTTATCCTAACGTAATGGTTCTCAATCTGTTCCTAACTGGACAACATTTTCCGTACTGGGGACCCTCCTTCCCATTTAGCAATATGGGCAAAGCAAGGTGATCATGACTTCCAGGCTGAGGATCCCTGTCCCTGGTGCTAAATCTGATAGAAGATTACAATTTTAAGTGCCTGTTTTCTTTCCCCACTGTAGGTTGCTCCGGTAATTAAAGAGAGGATGATGAAGAAAGGCAGCATGATGTTAGGGTACCAACCCCACCGTGGCAAAGTCAACTTCTTTCGTCAGGTAGTGATCAGTCCCCAGGTGAGCCGTGAGGACTTGGACTTTCTGCTGGATGAGATCGACTTGCTTGGCAGAGACTTGTAGCTGTGGTTGAACGGCACCAGGCCCTGCTTATATGCATGATGTTTACAGATCAGGAATGTTTGTAGCATACTGGTACTGTATTTTGTAACAGGTAGTTTAAAGCTCAACAGAGAGTGATATTAAGGATTTCGCAGATAGATTATCTCTGGACTTAAGTGTCTGGGCTTAGCTATGACCACTGTAAGCAACTGTTTACAATAGCTGCATAAGTCGCACCCTCGTAACCATTCTGAGATGCTTCTGAGAATGACCTCCTATATGCTAATGGGGCAGGTATTTGGTAGGTACTGGTGAGCAGAGTGGGTCAGATTGGCTGCTAACATATTTGGGCATGACTACATTAACCTCAGTGGGGTCATGCCTGCTTATGCCAGCCATGAATTTAGCTCAGTGAGTATTAAAATGAAAGCACATCTCTAACACAGTAATGTTCAGCTTGGCTTGCATTTAAGGATAAATGCCCAGTTGGTGATTGAATAAAGGCCCAGTGTTAAGGGTTCTGTGGCTCTCTTAATGAAAGCCCCAAAACTAGTAAATTGCCCAGCACAGAATGGGTCCAATCAGCATTTGCCCACCCATAAACATACCAGGATTTTAGCAGAGCTGAGAATGTTGGAATGGATATATTATCGTTTAACTTTTTTGTCAAGAGGAGATATCTATAGTTTCTGAACTACTGTTCATATTTCCTCTGTTTTTAAAGTGCAAACGTTTCCTTAGTAGCTTTAGATGCACGTTAAAATTTGAACCAAAAAATTATAAATAATATATTTATCTTAAAGGGGTGTGTTTTTTATGCAGGGTGGCTATTTATTAAGAAGTGATGTAACAAAGCATTATATTTATCATGATCCCTAATGATTTTCCTACAGTTCTAAAAACCACTATATCTCGTGTGATCAATGTTTAATTCTTTCTTGGCATTAAACTTAAGCTGCTGTATAAGTTAAAATTTGTCTGTGATTTTAGCATATGAATATTGTTGAAAAATAATTGGTGAAATACCAAAAGTAAGTTCTAACTTTTATAGTTATTCAAAATTACAGTATATTTTGACCTAATTTTGTGAGTGAGCTAGTTTAATTGTTTTCTATTTATAAAATGATTTTTTCAATCATAAAAATAGATAGAAATCATAAATGTATCTTTGTGTGGGAGTTCTAGCAGTAACCTTAAGGAAATGGACACATTTTTCACTCTCTAACTTGTGACACTATCTTACTTTGATTACTTTGTTGCATAATCTGTCTTTAAGGAAGCACTGACTAATATGAACTTTTTTTGTAATGTATCTATGTTGCTGACAGCTGTCTTTAAATGCAATGCTTGATGTTTTCATTTTGTATATTGTGGTAGTAGCCAATGTTGTACAACATTCCCAATTCCAGTCGCCAAGACACTAGTGTGGAAAGTTTAAGTAAATCAGCGTAAGTCACACAGGATAGTCAGAGCAGTAGATTGGAATAAGAGCTTGATAGATCTCTGTAGAGTATACTGGGAATAGATAATATTTCTTGATAAAAATCATTGGTACAACATGACCCTTGGTTTCTGCCCTGTAACAATTACTGGCTCACATAATCAAATGCTACCTATGACTTCTGGGCATACCAGCCATTGTGAAAACATAATTTAATACCCTGATCCGGCAAAGGACTCAAGTAGCTGCTTAATGTTAAGCATTTGGCTGTTCAGGGTCCTGTTGCTCAGATAGACAACCAGCCACTCTTTACATTCTTTGCACATCAGTCAAGAGCACCGAGTTATCAGAATTGCTTTGCTGTTGCTTCTTGAAATAAATACTTTAACCATTCTCTTTTTTGACTTAGAAAGAAAAGTGTCAGGATTTTCTGATTGTAGCCCATATTCTCAACTGATATAAACCAGCATAGCTCCAGGGACTTGAATAAAGCTGTCCCAGTTTACACCAGCTGAGGATTTGGTCCTCTGTATTTTCTGTTAATGAAAAGTGTCACCATGCTATTATGTTCATTTTAACAAATTACTGCTTTCTTGTATTTCCGGTGATTGTGACAATGACAGTACACTTATGGTTGTCAGTCTGAAATACCATAGTATACCTGTCGTAGTAGCAGCTGTATTTTTAAGCAAAAGCCAAATAGAACTTTTTTGAATATTTACACACAATATTTCTTGGATTTACACTTGCACTGTATTTGCTTTCTTGATTTACAGTATGATAGAATTAACTTATTTAAGCTCTGTATTTTCTCTGTTGCTGTCGGCTCACTGTAACACCTAAGGTATG
This sequence comes from Mesoclemmys tuberculata, assembly GCA_007922155.1. Classification (NCBI taxonomy): domain Eukaryota; kingdom Metazoa; phylum Chordata; order Testudines; family Chelidae; genus Mesoclemmys; species Mesoclemmys tuberculata. Next base: position 66,754,223 of record ML675603.1, on the reverse strand, counting down.
TAATAGGATGATCCTGCTTCAGGATTGTAACAGCATTTTCTTATAGTAGCTTATTTAGATCGAATAAATACAAAATGTCTATTTTGTAGTCAATGATTTGAATAAAAAGTAAAGTAAATGGCCATCTTATAAAGGCAGGCTGCATTTATCATTGGTAAATCTAAAACCCATACGTTGCCTTTAAAGAAGGTTAATGGGCGAGCGTCCTAGGTGGAAGAAGCAGCACGGGTTTGAGAATGTCATGTGTGTTCTACCCCTGCTGCAGGATTTGGGTTATTAATATGCTTTGTCAGAAGAATACTGCTCATGATATTTTTGATAAACATCTGGCATAAGAAAGGGTTACAGTTACTCTTAATTAAATTATCAAATGCAGATGTTAAATTGTCTTTGCAGCATATAGTAGTTCTTCAAGTGCTTGCTCATATCCATTCCAAGTAAGTGTGTGTATGCCGTGTGCACAGTCATCGGATGACTTTTCCCGTAGTGGTACCCTCTATAGTGGCACCTCCATGGCGCTGTATATATGGTCCTGACAGCATGCTGTCTCTTCAGTTCCTTCTTACCGTGCCATGCTGTGATGGTCATTGGCGCTTCTTGCCTTCTTTTGCATCGGCAAGCATTCTTCTAGCGGTAAAGAGTTATTGAACCTGTAAATAGTAGATTAGAGTTAGTTAGTACTTTGGTTACATTAGTAGTTAGATAAGCTGCTTTGTGCAGGGGTGGGCGGGCGGCATTATGCCCCGGGACTGGGGCATGCCTCAATCCCAAGAATTCAAACTGTGTGGGACCTGCCATAAACCTATGCCAAAGGGTGATCCCCATGAATCCTGTCTGAAGTGCCTAGGGAAAGCCCACCAGGCTGACTGGTGCAAGATCTGCAAGGGTCATCCAAGGACCAAAAAGGATAGGAGAGTCAAATTGATGCACCTCCTCATGGAGACAGCTGTCTGCCCCCAACCAGGCCACTCGGACTCAGCACCCACTACCTCGGTGCAGAGCACGCCAGCCTCTCTTACACAAACTTTGGCACGGAAGGACTCTGCACTGAAGGACCCCTGGCACCGAAGACCCGGCACCGGTCCCATTCTCCAGTGCCTCATAAAAGGCGGAAGAAAGCCAAGAGAGGACACTCACCTACACTAAAGGCTGTGGGAAGAGATGATAACCAGGTGCGTCCCGTGACGGAACACCTGGCATCTTCCCCACCAGGGCCGGCATTGTCAACTTTGGCCCTGCAATGGGTGCCGTTGAGTCCAGTGCCATTGGTCTCACCCGTAAGGAGTCACATTCGAGATGGCTAATGATTTGATAGCCATGATGGCCCAGCAGGCCCCCACTAGGAAGGAGGAGCAGGAATAAAGACCTCGGAGTCCACAGTGAGTAGTGGTGCCGTCTAGGGCAAGCCTGCCATGATTAACACCAGTCGCCCTCTCCCCAGCACTGCTCCCTGGCTCCGTCCTGCTCTGCAGTGTTACCTGGCAGCTCTGGGTTCTTGGGAACCAGGGCATAAAACCCCTACTTTCTCTGGCTCACCTGAATCCCTCCCAGCCTCTGCTTGAATCAGAAATCAAAAGCAATGAAAAGGCAGTGAGACACATGCAAAACCCTCCAAACAAGGGTAATAGGATTAAGACAACTCCCCATGCCTCATCTACATAGAAGATGTAAAAAGGAGGCATCTCAATTAGCACATCGAATAGAAAACAGAAGCCTCATGTACATTGAAGATATAACAAGAATTAGCATGGAGAATCAAACCTCAAAGCAGGAACCACACTGAACTCTGGGATTGGCAAAGCAGGGACGCAGTGCATGGTGGGAGATCTCTGCCCCTGATGTAAATGAACCCACCCCTGCACAGACCCAGCTCTGCAGTTACCAGACCATTCTAGCTATTCATATGCAAAGCACTGAATCTGCCTGATTGCATTGTGAGGGCCCTCAAGGAACAGTGACCAGAGCCAGGAATGATCAGCCTCTATTGTCCAGCATAAAGAAAACCACTCTGGGATACTTCCTTGAGACATTGTTTGCCCATAAACAAACCTGGTTCTACAAAAACCCCCACCCAAGTTCAAACCCCTGTTCTGATGCCTTCATCCAAAAGCTGCATCAGATCCACTGGGACTTCCCCTTTTCCTGACTGATCGTGTTGGGGGCTCTGCCTTTCTCAAGTGCTTCAGACCCTAAGCTGAACAGCTTGCCTCCTGGGACCTCTGAGCTGCATGGAGTGGTGAGATTCCTCCCCCCACCCCCCATCTTCCGCCAACTCATTTTCTCTCTCTTTCTTTTCTTTCTTTCTTTCTTTCTTTTTTTTTTTTAAGTCCAGGTATAACTTTCTACTTTTGTAATCAAATCTAGGATAGCTTTCTCCAATACCCCAACTAATTGTGTAGTATTGTAAGTGTTGGATTGTTTTTCCCTCTTTGTATGATATTACTATTAGTATCATATGTTTTATATACCTGGCAATAAACTGTTTTAATCAAGCTGGTTGCCAGTCTCTCTATCTCCAAATTCATTTACTACTTTGTGTTCTTGGCTTCCCTATCTTGCTTGGCAGCAACGCTTTTTTTACCTAAGCCAAAGATCCCTGGAGGGCCCAAAAATCCTGTGGGGTTTGCTCATCAAGGGGGTTACTGCTAGAACAATTGTAGAGTGAGGGGAGAGGCAGCTGAGAAGTGCTGCTCTGCCTAGCCTACGGAGTCCAGGGGCATATAAAGGTGGCTGCTAAAGTGCTTTGTCATCCCAGCCTGCTGAGTTCAGGGACATATAAGGGGTCAGCTGATAGTGCTGATATCCCGGTCCTCTCAAACGCACTTGGTTAATCTGTAATGTGTGTGTGTGTGTGGGGGGTGGTATTTGAATCTGGGGCTGGAGGAATCCAGCCCTGAAAACCTTAGGTCCTGCAGGATAGCTCCATTGGGAGGGGACTTGTAGCCATATGAACACACAAGTAATACAAGCAGCCCATGAATAGAATCACACTCTCCCTTCCAGGAAGGTAACCCTAGTAAATGAGCATACCTCAAGGTGACAGACAAATCTGGTAACAGCACCGCCATGGTCTCCACATTGGGAGTCTCAATCATCTGGCTCAGAGGCAGAATCTTACACCTCCAGGCACAGTTAGCACCAATTGCAGAGATGCTACTACAAGCAGGAGAAGGGGTAGACCCCCTTCATGGGATCATGGCCAGCACAGGCCCTTTGGGACTTTGTGGTTATACCACCAGGCCCAGGAGTCCTCTTCTGGGTGTTCCTATTCAGTCACCTTACAAGCATGGGCTCCCCTGCCACCTGAGGTCCGCTTATCACCTCACGGCACTGAAGCGGACGAAGACATCGGCGCCGAGGTGAGCACACAGTACTGTGTGAATACCAGCACTGGAGTGGACCCCAACACTGAACTTGACAACCCATCGCAAAGGGAATCCCGTGACCCAGTCAGACAGGAAGATCCAGTTCCACCCAAGGTGTCGTCGTTGTCATCGTCCTCCCATGACAAGGCAGTGGCAGGGACTTCGACAGCGCCACCACTAGTGGATAGCAGGGATCACCAGGAGCTGCTAGAGAGGGTGGCCAAGAACCCAGGACACCATGCAGAGGAAGTGTGGGAATCAGAGGACCCCTTGGTGGATATTGTGGCACCAGAAGACCCCTATAGGGTAGCACTGCCCCTCATAAAAACAGTCCACCACCTAAGACATTGTGACAGACACCAGCCTCTATCCCCCCTATAGCTAAGGGGCTAGAATGAAAGTACTCCATGAGGCACAAATCTCTCTTTACCCACCCACAGCTGAGGTCGCTGATGGTAGCAGCGGCAAACGACAAGGAGACACAAGGGCAACAAGGACCAACGCTCAAGTCCAGGGTCTCAGAGAAGCTGGATCTCTTCGGTAGGAAGGTGTACTCCACTGGGCGGGGCCTCCAGCTTCACTTCACGTCACTATATTGCAAGCGATATTGAGCTGCTTATAATTTCAACTCCTGGGCAACTGTGACGAAATTCAGGGAGTTGCTTCCGGCTGACTCCAGACAGCAATTTGCTGCAGGCATTGAGGAGGATAAGGCTGTGGCAAGAACCTCACTGCAGGCTGCTCTGGACGTGGCAGACTCAGCCACATGGATGATGTCATAGGCAATTGCCATGAGAAGAAGCTGCTGACATTCCCTCCCTGGATCCAGGGATTGGTATGTCACCCTTGATTTGAAGGACGCTTGCCATATTTTGATAGTCCCATCTCACAGGAGGTTTCTCAGATTCCTCATTATCAGTTTCTAGTCCTTCCCTTCAGCCTGTCAGTGGCCACTCAAATTTTTGCCAAGTGTATGGTGGTGGTCGCCACTTTCCTTAAGGACTTGACAAGTATAGGTGTTCCTGTATCTAGATGACTGGCTTGTCAAGGGCCACTCCAAGGAGCAAGTAAAGGTACACATCAACCTGATACAGTCGATCCCCAGCAAACTGGGGCTTTGGCTAAATGTGCTGAAGTCAACCTTCTCTCCAATCTGCAATTTCACACACACAATTCAATCACAATGCACGTAGGAGAAACCACCTTGGACTAGAGAGCTCCTGCTAACATGAATTCCTCTATAGGTTTAGTTTAGTGTCTGATCCTGCAAGATTTGTATGCATGAAATTCCTATTGATTTAGAGAAACCCTGTGTTTGGAGGATCCTTGCTGGATTGGGCACTCAACGTCATAGTCCAAATTTTGTATTTTTATGCTACGAAGACGCTTCTTTGATTTGACAGCACTGTAGTACACGTTTGGATACAATATTACAAGCCATATTGGTAAGGATGCATATTGCCCATAAATCAAAGAAGATTAATTTAGTCTAACTCTAAATAACCCAAGATTATCATACCTTTTCTCATACTTGGTAGCCCCACAGTCCACCCTTACTTCAGTGGGACCGCTCTTGGTTTAGTGTACATTCAGCATGAACCAGAGGGTATCAGAAACTTGAACTAACGCTACTGGTATATTTAAATATGCGTTTTGCAAATACACAGAGGCTAAACAGTCTTATTGGTCACTGGATTAAATAATGATTCTTGAGGTATCCATTTTGAAACCTTTGTACTCTGTAAAATTCTTTAATCGCTTTAAGTCCAGTTTGGGTCTCCCTCATATCCTGGGGAGGTGATGGAGATGAGAAAACACAGATGATAAAGCTCCTTTGTTCTGCTAGAGAATGGATGTCAGCCTATCTAGGTTTATCTGCCCTGAGTATGCCTTATACTTCTCTGGTGCCAGGATTGAGGTTTGTCCTTATTTGCGTCACACAAAACTGAAGTCTTCTCATTTATATCCCTAAGTGCTGCATCAACATGCTCTCTAAATAGCCTCTGACCCTTAAAGGGCATGGCTATCAGTCTCCTTTTGCATGCTCAGTACACCCCCTGCTGTCCAAGCTAGGGGGCTTGTCTGTCCAGAACATTAGATGGGCTGCTCCAAGAAAGATTGGTAAGCATGTGGAGCCGCAACAGAGAAATAATCTGCAGCCCATTGCATACAAAATTGTTTTTTCTTTCTCTGTTTTTGATGCTAGAGTTTCTAGCCAAGTCTGTCTTGGCCCATGCTAAATTGAATGGAAACTGTATGGATGGGGCTCCAGACAGTGGAGCAGTGATGCCAAGATAGAATAGTCTATTGGCCCATCTGCTGTCACTGGAAATTAAACGTAGGCATCCATAGTTGTGGGACAGGTGGAAGAGAAATGGATTTGAGGCTCAGTTTGTTTTGCGTTGTCACCACGTAGGAAGATGTCTACTCTTCAGTAATGATCTTTTCTCAGTTCAATCAGGAAGTCCCTAGCCTCCAGCTTCCGCTGTAAGTATACACTACCTCTTGCTGCTTCCTGGACAGAGAGGTGTGGCAGGACCTGGAAACAGGGAGGTATCTGCCTGACCTCCTCAGCCTGAGAAGGGATATTTTCATGGTAGAATGGGATTTACTGCAGACAGAAGTTTTCCCTTAGTTTCTAATTTAGATGTGCTGTCACGTCTTCATCCATCCGTTTACACCATGCTCACGCCTCTGGTTTCTGAGAGCCTCCTTCCAACAGCCACAAACCCTATCGATCCCGATCTCCCCATTCCCTACCCCAATGGACTCAACAAGACATAGGGGTGTGATCATTTTAGGAGATGGACAACGAGTGACCTGGCTTCTGGAAATTAGCCTGTCCCCAGATATCTTCTACTTCTGAAGGGTTCAGTTTCCTATAGGTGAGTTGGCTGATGTTGTTAAAGCACTTTGAAAATATCAGCACTGTATGCAGTAAGGTAAATGCTAAATATTGCTATTATTACATGCTGAAATAATGCCATTGCACATATTCATTGTCATAATTGCCCATGCTAATTGCAGGTTGGATGCAATCAAAACAGCTTTGTCTTACAAATGCACTGTGCAACCCACAAGAAACCTTGGGGAGGGTTTTTCTTTCTTTAAATTGAGTCTAGCCCTACACAATTATATGTTTTTGCTTCAGATATACAATTAGATGTTATTACACTAATTCTGTAACTACACAATAATCAACCAGAAATTACACTGAAAACAAAACAAGGAAATTTTCACGGTGAGAGGTACAATAAAAAGAATGTGAAAGGTTTTGTGACAAACCCATCAAAGGAAATAATTTCAGTGTGACAGTTAAACCTCCATTTGATGTAATGTTCATTAATTAACTTGTGTGTTATGTGACTATCATAAAGCTCAGTTTGAAGAATGGAGTTGTGAACTGATAACTACTGCAGCCTGTCATATTCGCATACGGTAAATATTTAGGCACCCTGACAAAAAAATATAATGGTCTGTCTGCTTACTGTGGATGAGCTCTTTGAAAGAGATAATTTCCCTTTGCATTGTGGCAATGTTTTACATATATCTCAACATAAAACTCGTTTTGAGGCATTCCAAAAAACCTGATCTTGGTAACTGGGAACTGATCATAAAATATTAGTGAAAATGCAATCTTGGAAAAAGTCTAACTCCAATAAAAACGTTAAGCCTTCAGAAGAAACCCTAGAGTGAGTTGGTTGAAGTTTTTTTCAAAATTTTTTCTTCAAAAAGTGGCTTTTTCTTGAAATTAGAAACTCCCCTTGCCTTCCCTCCCTTTTTAACGGTGGTTTTCCTTCTGTTTTGATCTTGCAAAGAGCTGTGTGTGGGAGGAGGGCTCCTGTATCCATACAGCCCCACCAGTGGGCGAAAATGCAAACATTTCATGACTGTTGAGGAGAGCCCAGGACCAAAGGGAGGTAATTTCAAGCTCTTTATTGCCAACAGAACTGATTCAGCTGTTTGTCTTTTTACATTAGTCATTGTGATCACAGCTATTTAAATTCCTCCAAAGAGACCGTTCTCAGTGCTTCCCCCAGCCATTGGTCAGGTCACCAGACACGCCCCCCACCTCCCGCTTCCCCCGGCGGTTACAGCAATTCGCTTGGGAACTTTAGTCCAATAAATGACCTTTGCATCCCCAAGTTAAACTCTAACTATTCCAACAGGTTTAACACTAGACTAAAACAATATAGTCACTCCATTTCATTGCAGCTACTGTATAAAGGCCCACTAAAGTCAGCCGGTCTACGCCCAACGGTAAAGGTTTGCAAAGATCAGGTCCTAATTTTCTGTAGCACAACAAACCGTAGAGGGACGTCCCCTGGAAGATCAGGGGTCTCTCAGCAGTAAACGCCAATGAGAACTCATTTCTAATATGTGCACATCTCAATAGTTCTGTGAAACCTACACTGTGTGTGTGGGTGAATTGTTGCTTGTGGGTGGTTCGGAAAGAAACAGTTTCTCAAGAGGAATTTGAAAGAGGAGAGGGTGATGACTTCACACCTAGGGGGCGGTGATGTTAGGAGCGCTACACAAAACAAAGACAGCACCTTCCTTTGAGACCATTTGCTCTCTAACCTTTACCACTTCAGGATTCTCCTTCCTGCCTTTCTGTGACTTGGCCCTTCACATCTGGCAAGCAGCAAGAACTGGAGCCTTAAAATGACCATTTAGGACCAGCTGCTGCATCTCCCTCTTTTCCAGCTGGCAAGAATTCTTAACTCCTCTTTTGCTTTTGCTTTCTTATTCCTGAGGCTATAGTTCATTTGCAGAAGGAGGTTGCTCCACGCATTGAGGCACTGTCAGAAAGCACAGAGGTGGGACTTGGAGAACAAAAGGAAAAGGGCCTCAAGGCTGGCACAGTGAGGGAGCCATTTTTTGCAATTTTGGCTTCTTAGTCTTTGTGATGTGGTTTGTTAGCCGCCTATATTTATGGAATATGTTCTGGCCAAGGTTTTAATACAGATAATAACCAATTTGTAGGCAAAGCCATGTAGCTATGAGTGCAGTCCTGGACGAGTTTAAAGAATAGCGTTATTTACTATGGGCTTGCATTGTGTATGGAATATGTTAACTATAACAATGTCTGAAACCGAAATCTTTGTATGTAATACTGCATGATTTTACAGGAAGCTTTAGCTTTTTATTTTTTTATTTTAATGGGGGTTTTAACATTTTTTGCTAGTTCCTGGTGCGTATAGGAGCGGTGCTAATCTGTAGTTCTGTATTTTTATTTGCTGCTGTTTGTTCTCTTGAGAGAAATTAATCATATTAGCCTGAGGGGAAAGTGGGCAGTTAATTTTACAGATGAATGCTTGGAACAGTTTTTGGAGCGAGTGGGTCAGGTGGCTGCACCCATCTTCGTCTCAGTTCCTTTTCTCTGTGTGCTCCCTAATAGTTGCTTATTACATTCATAATTGGAATGAATTAATTTTATAATGTGAATGACTCCTATGACAATCCTAACTGCCTTCTTTCCTGCCCGAGCCACCAACTCTGGTGATAAAGAAATTAACTTCAGCACAATCAATGCTCTAGTGAACAGCCTGTGTAAGTTTGTGGTTTCATTTGTGTATACTTATAGTATGAGTTGTGTTTGTATGTAAGTGAGTGAATTGTCATCCAGTGGCAATTAGGATGAAGTTACATCCCATGGGAGTGTTGTGACCGAGCCAGCATCTTTTCTGGTGTGCGTTTAATTTTGTTTTATTCAGCTATATGATGAAATATCCTAAACTCTATTAATGACCAGTTCTGGAGGAGTATTAACCCCACTACAAGATTAAATATCAAAGTATCTTCCAGGGTCAAACAAATACAACAAAATATATATGGGAAGCATTTTTTTCCGCCATTAACTTCAGGGGCCCTATAGTGGGGATGAATTTAACCCAGTCCGTGGCACTGAAATAAGCATGACATGGCTGTTGATGTGTCAGAGAAGCTCTGGTGCTTTCAGCCTAAGGGCCTCATCCTGCAAGTTCAAGGGGAGCTGAGAGCAGTCGCTCATACAAAGGATTGGTCCCAGCAACACTTGAAGACAGCAAAAACTCCTTGCCATGGGGCGTTACAACCAGTGGCTTCCCCACCATGCCCACTTGCTTACTGCAAGCACCACCAAAAACCGGTCCAGCAGGGTTCCCCCTTGATCCATTTAACGTTTTGTTCCTTTAAGAGAAGAGGTTGTTAAACGCGTCTGGCTACGGAGCTGGTTTTGTTGCTGCTCCTCCAGCTGAGCAAATCATTGGGAACAGAATTTATTAGCTACGTGGTGCCTGTTCTTTCTAGCCAGGAACAGATTAAGCTGTTCTCATATTTAATCATGAGGCAGGGCGTGTGCTGCCTGGGCTCGGTCCTCTAACGAGCTCCCCTGTCTGGCCTCTTGCTTATGCGTGAATTGACACCGGAGCAGTTCTGCTGATCGTCCCGGGCCAACTCCAGTTTCCCCAGCTGCGCGTGTTCCTGAGCATGGTGTGGGCTGAGCCCCCGTTAGCATTCGCGCTAATGAGCCTCGCTTTCCCAAGCTTTTGCCCAAAGGGGGCAGAAAAGGGCCCAGAGCAAGGCCAAGTGAATTCACGAGCAAGGCGGGCAGCTGAGCATACTGCTTGCTGGGCCAGGGGCAGCATCCTTAATTATGCTTTAATAGACCATGTGTTTGCAAAACAAAGTTCAAAACCAGGAGTGTGGCCGGCACTTACCAGGCCTCGTCTTTCCCCTGATGCTGGCGCAAACCCTTCAGTCCAGGAGAGCGGGGGTTCAGCAGTTTTACAGTCTAGCTTACAGGGCTGTGGCCCTTGACTGCACCCCACAGGAAGGTGCTTCGTCCTCTACGGGTGCGTCCTGCTTGACTTGTACTTGAGCGGTAAAAGCGTGGTTGATGCTACACACAGAAGGGTGCCACCACGCTGTTTAGGATAACAGAGCTGGGCCGTGGGTTAATTGTCAAGCACACTGGTTACCGGCATTCAGGGCAGGAAGTTCCCTGGGGTTTCCCTGCAAAGAGTGGCAATGTGCTGTTTTGATTTTGGTGGTGTTTGTTTTTGCAACACGTGTTATGCCAAAGGATTTTTGACTTTAAGCCAATGTAAACAGATGGTACAAGCGGGGCAGTTTTGAGGCGACAAAGCTACAAGTACCGGTGGGGGAGGAGAGATTGCGAACAGCATCTCAGTGTGGGTTTGTGACAGGCAGCAGTAACTGTAGCGGGGTGGAGGGCCGCACGGAGGAGGGCATCAGACCAAAAATGGGGCTGCTCTAATTAAGGCCTCCTTTGTGCTAGGGATTCAGCAATCACTGTGCAGTGGGGGATCATTCCACCCACCTGGGCTATAGACTAGAGCGGGGAGAAATTGGGAGGCATGGGGCAGGGTTAAATTGCCATCGGTTTTCCTTCCCAAGAGCTGACGAGGAGGCTATGACTGAGGCCTGCATTTGTTGGGAGTAGCCATGAGGCCAACAGTGCAGTTGTGCTCTGAGTTTCACCCTCAGGCAGCTGGCGAGAAGGGCTGAGTATGAATGCTGGCGTCAGCGTGAGGATTGTTTTTGCTGAGGAAGCTCATCTCCCCCAGCACGGTCACCTACTGAGTCTGGAAAATCTGTATGGCTAAGAAAACCCCAATCCAAAAAAGTATCTAGTTGTTTTATTTGATCAAATAAACATTTGCTTTATACAAAACAAACACTGCTTAAAATGAAAATAAGTGTGTGAAACAGGTGATAAAGGGTTCTGTAGCCACATTCCTGTTCCATAGGTGAGAGACAGATGAAGTACTCCTTAGAAGAATAAAAAATTTCCCTTTATATGTAGTAGTTTTAAAATGTCAGATTGTCAGGGTCTACTGGACGTTACTCCTTGGCCTCCACCTGGTGTGAGGAAAAACAGGCCATGATATCATCTCACGCTAACTTTCCGCTTTGTGAAAATGGCTCGCTTGTCCAGTCTCTCCATGCAGTTACTGAGGTGTATTCTACAAACTCACCACTAGAGGTCAATGGGCCACAGCTCTGCATAGATGATACAGCAACACCCTGGTCAGCTTTTATTGTATCATAATGTCATTGTTTGCAGCACAAACTAAGCTGTATTCCTTTTGCCTGTAGCTCCACTGTTTAAGCTAAAATGTTTCCCCTATAATATTTGGCATAGTAGTTTTTTGAATTTAGTTTTTGACTTTCTGCACGCCTTTTAAAATATTTCTAAGTAGTTTATTATAAAAGCAGATACAAAAACATTTTAAATAAAATATTTTCACCATAAATCTTACCATCTATGTGAATAAACATGTTTCCTATTGTTTTACAAAGCAGTCTCCTAGAAAAATATCAGTCTGTTTGACAAAGGCTTCCATAAGTGCACTGCGCACATCTCTGTATTTATTAATGCAGAATTGTTTTGTTAATTTCAGGGGCATCTTTTATGGCTCTGTGAGAAGAGCACACAAAATATCTGAAGATAAAACTGTTAGGAAATACTGACTGCTTATAGCTTTAATTTAAAGTCCCCCACTGTAAGGCCAACTTCAAAGCTAAGCCTATTGGTGGGCTAAACAAATGTAAGCAACGGCTGAAGGGTGAATTTTGGACAGCATGGCTTTTTTGCTGATCATAGTGACTGGCTGGGGGCAACTCTACCGTATATGTGCAGTACATGGCAATGTTGTGTTACAGAGCTTTCCCACTGCTCCCAACTACGCATGGGAACTCAGGAACAGGACGCTGATGGTTTTTGCTAGCTTTTGCAAATAAGGCATGAAACAGCATCAGAACTAAGTGTGTCAAGAAAGTGACACCTTGTATAAAAGTTTGTTTTTATATCAATGCATAAACGGTTAAAAAAAAGCAGAACTGTCTTCCTCAGCATGCACAGCAAATGCAAAACAGCTGGATTATTGTTGGGATTGCCTGATTTCGTAGGGTGGAGGGAGGGCAATGTAGTCCTCAGGTATTTTGCAGCCTGCTAGCATGAAGTGTAAGTTCAAAGCAATAAACATAGGGAGAATGATCCTTGTATGCAGCTAGAGGCAAACACACAACACCCCTTCTCGGGACTGTTTTTCGGAACATGGGTAAAAATGGGCGTGCGACGGTGGCCCAATGAACAATACATACGAAACCCTTTGAAACCCGCTGCAGAAATAATTGCATAGTTACTGCATAACAGACAGATGCTGAGGCCGAATCTGTCTGTCTGCTGGAAGCTTAAACTACAGAGCAGCAAGGCAACAATAGGATATGTGAAGGTATGTGATTTGAAATCCACCTTTCTATTGCATATTGTTCCTATGCATTTGGTGTGGTGCCTAGCACCTTGTTGCTAGTATCATGGGAGACCTCTGCACTCCTTTCCTTAATGGGCAGGGTTCTCTTAGGTACTTTCCTGGAAGCACATTTTACTCTTTCCAGAGTATTGCTATATATATAAAAATAGCTATTCTGTAGTTATATACAGGCATTAATAAAGTGCAAATATGGCTATTGTCAAATTTTGTTTCCTGAGGAAGTGCACAGCTGATCCTATGACAAGCTCAAAGACAGCCACGGTCTGACGCCCAACTCCCTACTTTTGGTTCCCAATAAATTCTTGTTCCTCGCTGGAGCTGCCGCTTCAAGGGAGTGGTGAGATCCTCAGTACTACAGGAAGCAGGCATTGATCAGGACCTCTTCCTCTTCCAAGCTGCATGAGTTCAGGAGCAACCTCCCTCCTTTACACAAGCCTGAGCTCATGGCTACTTGGTGGCGGTCACAGAGCCGTCTTCTGGGATTTTCTCCTCTGAACAGCTTCTTCCTGAGAGTCTGTCCTGGTGCTCAAACTCACTGAAACGCTCAGCCACGCACTGTGCAGTGAGCCGGGCTTCAGGGTCATGATCCCAGCATTCAATAAGAGTCTCACACACCATCTGGATACCCTGCAATGGGCACAGAGAGACAGCAATGAATTCCTTTACACAGCAGCTAGGGCTTGCTCAATGCAAACACTTGTGTGTGAGTAACTTTGTGTGACTTCTTGGGTGCGCAAGTTACTGGTGTGTGTAAGTGTTTACAGAGTTGGTCTCATCCATCATCTGATGTGAAGTGCAGGCAAAACTCCAGAAAAAACACTGCACTAGTTACAGTAGATTATAGTCCAGCAGTTACTAGATAGCTTTGGGACCATTACTGTAGAGTACTCTAGTATACCAGATGGGACCATTACTGCAGAATCTGGCAGTAGGTTTTAGAAGCATAATAACGTTACTGCTCAGCTGATCAGGCAGAGGGAAGTTGGAAATCCAAATGAAATCTCAAGCAAAAGTGATTTGGGTATCAAGGCCCAGGTCAGCGCCTTATGAGGTTCTTGGAGACTGGATTGATGTAGAAACATAAGCCCTCATCCCGCAGACACATGTTACTCACAGGTATAAGTATTTGGTCTTAGTTGCAACGCTGCTGCACATTTATCATAAATAAGAACAGCTGCGTGTTAGCCCTATCTTTATAAACAAGAGATATGTGCCAGGAAATTGTGTGTTGTGCTTTCTAACACTAACGGCTATTAAGCAGGATTTACATTAAACTTTTTATTGAAAAAATAACACTTCACAACACACATTCATTGTATAATTTCCCTAATTGGTGATGTTGACTGATGTCAATGTTAATAGCAGAATGTTATTGTCTGTATACAAATAACATTCATTTTCTGCTGGCACTGAAATTACAAGCAGTAAATTAAATTAAATATTAAACATTAACTTGAAATCAAGAGTGCACCAAGTCTCATTAAGGGGGGAAACATTGCAGTATGTAAATCTATTCCAGAACGTTATCGCTATGAATAATGTGTTCATTACCAAAACACAACTGCAGAGGAAGAAAATGAATATGGAGGAGCCATTACAGTAAGAGCAACTGCTACTGATTTCAAAACGAACACTAAAGGGTTGTGGGGCAGGTAGTCTGCTCTTCCCAATCTGCACTTCTCGGGGGGCTGCTGGGTAAGCACCCCCCTGTCTCCAGACCGCAGCAGCTCTCCTGCCACCTGATTCCTCACAGCTGAGGCTAGTGCAAAGCATTCCCCTGTAGCCAGACCAGGGGCCCAGATCCTTCATGACACGTTGGGGCTCTCTTGCAACTGCTCTAAGGCTGATGGGAGCGCTGGAGCCCTGAGGCCCCTCTGACAGAGCTGGCAGCAGAACAGGGAGTGTTTCTGGTCTCCTATTTCTCGGAGACAATAAGGCTCGTTCCTGCTCACTGAAAACCCTCATTTCTCTGGCCCCACTGCGTTTGTTCAGCGAGTGGCTGTCAATGGAATTGAGGTGAGCTGGCGGCTCGGGCCTGGGTTGTCTGCTTTTTTGGTAGCAAGGAGAGCAGGATTTGAGACATGCACAGCCTTGGCTGCTTCTCAGGCTGTCACTCAGGCCGTGTGTGCACAGCGCCCCCGTCCCGTCTGCGGGGGTGTGACCTGTGCAGTGCTCCAACGTGCCGACTCCAACTGCACGGTGCAGGTTCTGCGGGCTCAAGTTCGCACACAGACGAGGTACCTCTGAGTGTGACCCAGCCGGGACTACAAAGGGCAGCCGGAGCGCTCTGTAATTTACACCCGAGTGGGCTTTGGCCTGAGAGTAGTGTGCTGTGACTAGCCGCTTGTGTGACACACCCATGCTGGTTACGGCCAGCAGAGAGGGTCAGAGCCCGTAACGGCAGAGGATTGTTAATGCTTCCCTTACGGAGCTCTGAACGAGGGAGACTGCCTCTCTTCTGACTCCGGTAGCAGCTATTTCTCAGCTGAAGTGACCTTCATGTGGAATTTGCTCCCCTCTGCCCCTGCAGAGCCTGAATTGGGAATGCTTTAGGGGGCCAGATATTCTACTGAGATATGGCTGATTGCTCACTGGCTTGGCGTTGATTAATACAAATCTTTGGGTAGACATTTTGTCTTCTGAGACCATAGTGCAGTGAAGCTAACTGAACTACTGGGGCTTGGGGGGGAAGGGTTGGAATAGAAAGCCCAGTGTAGAACGAGGAGGTGTGCGACTTTCTAATGATGTGGAGGAGCAGGAGCCCCAGCCCCGCCAGCCAAACTAGCTTTTCCCTTAACGAAAGTTCAGCCCCGTGCATACTAGGGCACGGAGCAAGGGCCTGTGTTGGGCATGGCTAAATGCGACTGTCTCTTGCACTGCACGTTCTTACCTGATGGTTGAGCCAGGAGCTAGGGATCTCTGGGCGCCCTCGATCTCTCAGGACATTGTCCTTCATGCTTTCGACACAAGGGTGTTCTCGCACTTTAGAACCAAACGGGGGCTCGTAGTCTTTCACTTCTGCCAAGGGAATGCATAAACACAAAGCTATTCAGGTGGGTTTGCCTGTTTAAAGGGCTCTGGGCTACAATGTGAGATACAGGACCCACTGATTAGCTGCCTCTGCCCATGGGGTACCAACTGGCCAGCTTCAAACAAAGCCAGGTCTGGGGCTCTCTCTCAAATGTTGCAAGTCTATTTTTTTTTTCTTTTTCCTGACTGCCTCATTCTATTCTGTCATATTATGCTCTATACTTATATTAACAGCAATTACAGCATCATAGCCACTCAACGATTAGGGAATCTGATCCAGGGGTTCTCATGCAGGCAGAAAGGGCAGGATTAGCCCCTTTGGGCTGACCGAGTTTGCAAATCCAGGGAAATCACTTTGAGGGTGGCCATCCAACTGAACTCGGTCTAGGTCTCAGATATTAATGTGACTGGTCTCTAAAGGACAATAGTTGCCTGAGAAATTCAAAGGCACAGCTTATTAAGGCAAGAAGCAGTGCTGAAAGGCAGTATACAAGCCTTTGGCATGATCACTGGTAGAAAGGAGTACATTTTTTGTTTTGGTTTTTTCCTCTCTCAAAAAAAAACAAAACAAGGGGGGGAAGGTAGCTTTTGACCAATTGGGCCTATGTAGTGGGCATGGATTCCTGAAAGGACTCCTTCCATTCTAGTTGTTTGTGTCTGCATGTGTGTGTGTGAGAAAAAGAAAGAGACTAAGCCACCTGGGATCTTCTGAGAAAATGCAAGAAATCTCTGGAAGCGGAATTATTACAGTAGATGCTGACAAAATGTAGAAAATGCTGTGGTTTCTTTGGGAACAGATGGAGCATTTACTCACATGGATGAGCCTAATAACTTACTGGTACTGGATAAAGGTTTATGAGGTTAGCCTGTTCTACTGCCTCTTGTTTCATTCCAGGAATTAATTGAGGGCGATTTGAAAATGTGACATATATAAAAAAAACTTAAATGTAATCTACAAGATAGATATTCTACTGAACGTATTTACATACATAGAAGATGCATGAAAGGGAATGGGCTGAAGAATAAGGACAATATTCTAATGCCATTGGATAAATCAGTGGGACGGCCTCGGCAGGAATACTGCTGCAGCACATCGTGCAGGAGATCCCATAATTAAAATACTTCAAAGAAGAGTGACTAGAATAAGCCAGAGCCTGGAAAAAATCTCCATCTGAAGCGAGATTGAACAGATTGGGAACATTTACCTCAGAAAGAAGATGAATGAGAGGGACAGGATAAAAGTACCAGAGGGGCAGCCATGTTAGTCTATACACAGCAAAAACGAGAGTCCTGAAGCACCTTAAAAACTAACAAATTTCTGCAGGCATAAGCTTTTGTGGGTTGCAACCCACTTCGTCTGATGCATCTGATGAAGTGGGTTGCAGCCCATGAAAGCTTATGCCTGCAAAAATTTGTTAGTCTTTAAGGTGCTACAAGACTCAGGATCAAAGTAGATCATCTACTGAACAGTACAGTAGAAAAGGGAGAGCAGGAACTTCTGCCTCATAAGACACGAAGAAGGGGACAATCAATGAAACTGAAGGGTAGCAAATTCCGAACTAAAAGGAGATACTTTTTAATATGAAGCATATTTAGCCTGTGGAACTATTATCACAAGCTGCTGTTGGGGCAGGAATTTAGCAAGATTCAGTGAGGAATTTGCTATTTATATGGACACTAAGAATATCTGGAGCTACAACAACACGATGACGACGCTTTAGGGAAGGGATATTTAAACTCATACGTTCGGGTTTAAGTCAACCCCTAAATACTAGAGCTCAGGATGAGATCTAACATGGGACCGATATCCCACAGCTGCCTACGGTGGTGTTCTGACACCTTCCTCTGAGACAGCTGGAACTTTCCCCTGTCAGAACCGAACCCTACAGCAACTGGACCATAGCTCTGCCCCACTACGGCAGTTCCTAAATGCTTGGGAGCATGTCACATGTTAAATCTTAACTATAACTAAGCAAACACTCATTCATGGGCCAGATTCTTCCAGTCTTGCTTCTGCTGATTAGTACCTTGCTCCACTGGCTTCATCGGAGCTAATGACGGAGTCAGACTGCTCCGCAGGGGTATGGTTACCAGACTCTAGCCCTTAGCATCATCAAATGGAAGCTGCCATGGGGCAGTCTGATGCCCTCGAGTACAAGGCAGTGCATGCACAATGGCAAAGCAGATACGTTCAGTTTCAAAGTTGTTGCAGGCTTTAACCAGCGATAAGCAAATCTAGTTAAACTCAATAGCTGACCCATGCAAAAACTCAGAAAGCGTTCTGTTTGGGCGTGAATTCCAACGCACCCGCATTGCCTAAGTCCTGATCGTCTTGTTACTACTGTTCACCACTTGATAACAGCAGTGCCCACGCACTCTAGTCAAAGGATCAGGCCCCATTGCAATATATACAAATGAGAGAGAAGAAAATCCCTTTCACAAGACCTTACAGTCCTAGGCAGTCACGACGTGGGAGGCTAGAACAGACGAAGGTGGGGCTGGAGGGAGGAGGAGGAGGAAACCAGGTCCTGCTGGAAAATATCAATAAAATGGCAGCCTCATTAAGAGACACCAGCACCATCCACTGTTACAGGGACATAGCTGTTTTCAGTGCTGCTGTAGCCGTGTTGGTCTCAACATACGCGAGAAACAAGGTGGGTGAGGGAATATCTTTTATTGGACCAACTTCTGTAGGCGGAAGGGACAATGCTGAATATTCTTGATTTTTACATTTTGTATCATGCTAGAAAATGGTGAATGATGCATTTCCCACTAGGTAATCATTCATTTTTTACTTATGATGCAAGTCAAGCTCTCCGTGGATAGAAATTCAAATTCAATTAAATGTACAAAAACAACATTTTAACTTTGTTAAACAAAACTACTTTAAATGTGCTGGCTATGTAAGAAAAACGCGTCTCAAAGATTATCAAACCATGTTTTGCATTTAAAACCAACTGACTGATGAAGCAAAGGAACCATAATAAAGAATTACAGGAGAGTAATGCAATTAATGCAAATCAACATGAGTTTAAGGAAAATAGATCCTGTCAAAGTAACTATTTTTTTATGAGATTATAATTTTGGTTGATGTAATATACTTAGACTTCTGTAATGTGTTTGATTTTTTGTTCTGCATGACATTTAGATTAAAAACCAGAGCGATATAAAATCATCATGGCACAGATTAAATGGATTCAAACTGTCCAGCTGATGGGTCTCAAAAAGGGGAATTGTCATCGAGTGGGTGAGTTCCAGTGGGATACGCAGGGATTGGTACTTGGCCCTATCTATGCCCCTTAACATATTTGTCAATGATGTGGAAGAAGACGGAATATTGTCTCTCATAAAAGTTTGCAGATGACACAAATTGGGGGAGTGGTAACCAATGAAGGGGAGAGGTCACAAAGAATGTAGGCCATACATACAGAATGGGGGACGCTATCCTGGGAAACAGTAACACTGAAAAAGACTGGGGGGGCATGTTGATCATCAGCTGACCATGAGCTCCCAATGTAAGTCTATGGCCAGAGGAGCTAATATGATTCTGGGAATGCATAAATGGGAATCTCAAGCAGGAGCAGCGAGGTTATTTTACTTCTATGTTTGGCACTGATACAATTGCTGCTAAAATACTGTGTCCAGTTCTGGTGCCCACAATTCAAGAAGGATATTGATAAATAGAGAGGATTCAGAGAAGAGCCACGAGAATGACTGAAGAATTAGAAAACCTGCCTTATTGTGATAGACTCAATCTATTTAGCTTAACAAAGAGAAGGTTAGTGGCTCATTTGATCATAGTCTATAAATACCAACATGGGGACAAATATTTAATAATGGGCTCTTCAATCTAGCAGGGAAAGATATAACAATCGAATCACTGGAAGTTGAAACTAGACAAATTCAGACTAGAAATAAGATGTGGTGGAGTCTCTGTCTTTAAATCAAGATTGGATGTTTTCTAAAAGATCTGCTCTAGGAATTATTTTAGGAACATTCTATGACCTGTGCTAGACTAGATGATCAGAATGGTCCCTTCTGGTCTTAAACTATGAATCTATGAGAATTTGTTCCTTCCACCAAAAGAAGTTGGTCCAATAAAAGATTGCCTCATCTATCTTGTGTCTCTCCTAGTGAAAGTGTGTCAGGTATTTCTAAAAGCTTGTTTGAATATGTATATGTCCATCATCCTGCCCACTCTCTGTCCCTCTGTGTAAATCTCAGAGCAGTCTGCATGTCTGGGGCAGGGAAGATGATGCTGTGGAGGTGGTTGATTTCCTCCCATTTAGCCTCACTGAAAGTCCACTGGAGTTAATGAAAAGACTCTCACTGGTCTCAGTGGGTTTTGGATCAGGTCCACGGAGAGTACAGGGTGAGACGTGGGTGTGGGGAGCCTCCCCCCTGCACAGTGGGATAAATGAGCCCTGTTTGTTTAACTAGCATTGCAGTGTTTTGTTATGAATCACTGCAGCTTTTCTTTAACGCTTAAATAACAATAAGAATAATGTCCAGCTCTTACAAAACATTCTTCATCGGTAGACCTCAAAGCACACACTGATGCAATGACAGCTGTGTTTCATTGGGTTAAAGGACACATTAGTATTAGTAACCAAAATCTATGTTTCTGGTTTGACTCTGTCCAAGAGCAGCAGAGGGTAAAGGAGTGCTCTTGTTCACGTAACATATGCTCACTACATAATTATATTAAAACCAGGCCTCCGTTTCAACCAAAGTTGTGATGCTGCCCCAGAGCCAACCTCCTCCCCAAGCAGTATTTCTTGAGAACCCCAAGCAATGTCAGCTGATGGCTGGGGTGTATCTCCCCTCCCCATCTCCGCAGATTGTATCTGAGAAGAGCTGCACCTGAGCCCCTACCCCCCGACCGATGGCCGCTCGAGTCCTAAACACAAATGCTTTCCATTTCTTTCTAGAAGGCTGGCAGAGAAACTGCACTTGCCACACTTTCGCCTAAGGCAAGTCTTTGGGAGGAAAATTATACTTCTTGCTACGTGCAGCATCTGGTGCCCAGCTGTTGCACTGATTGAAATACCAAATTACCAGGGGAGTGGGGTTGTTGAAGTTCTCCCAAAAACAGTCTTGCCATGTTTCGAAATATGCCCTCTAAGTACTGCAGTGAAAAATCAGACAAACTTTATCTGTGTCTCAGTTGTCTCTTCCTTCCCCTCCCGGTGAGCTTCTCCATATTTAGCACAACAAAATAACAACACAGCATGGCTGTTGTATAAAGCTGAGTCCACCTGCACCTACGTTGCTCTTTGCAGTGAGTTGCTGCTGCAGCGTCCCAGTACAGATGAAACTGCTGATTTAGAAAACCAACAAAGGCTGACTAGAAAGAATTCGCATTCTGTGGAGACTGTGCTCAACAAAGCTTCGGCAGCAAAAGGCCCCTCCACACAGGACCTCCCATGCTACGCAATCCTCCACATCCACAAACACATTCTCCAGCGAAATACAGAGCTCCCTTTGATAAAGACACTGTCATGCAATCATGGCCAGGGATTACAGCTATTAGGCCCACCACCTTCCCTGGCTTCACAAAGCTGTTAACATAATTGCTTGGGCCTGCCACTGATTCCTGCTACTTTCAAGACTCCCGCAAACTTTCCTTGGGTTTGGGATTACTGACACTGTACTTATGTCTTTGCTGGAGCGAGACACAGAAGTATTTTGCATCTCTAAATTCTACTGGCTCCTCTGGACATACCAGCTATATTCGCCAACATCAAGCACACCGGCCTATCATGGTTCAAATACGGAGGACTTCCTCATAGATAGGATACATAATCCAAACAGGAGGAAGAGTGTATGCACCAAAGAAGCCACTCTTGTAGGAGAGGGACGAGTTGTGATGGTGGAAGAAGATATCATCAGCCAGAGAGATGGGTAAGTGATAACCATGAACACTGTCGGGTAACCTGCCAATCGGATGCCAGAACTCATGACGCAAGAAATGATCTTTTAGAAATACACAAGAAAAACCCAGTGCCTATGCTATGGCTCTGTGTGAAGGGTGGGAGTAGTGGTGGAGGGTAAGGGGGGGCAGAGTGATAGGTGGGGGTATGGGGAGGTGCTGCGACCCAGAAGTGGGTGGAAGAAGAAGCCAGCTCCAGGCTGGGAAGGGGTGTCCCAGTAGTTTCTACTGCCGGTCCTATTGCAGTTCCTCACTGGCTAGTGTCCAGTGCCCCATGTCCAGCCCCCTTGGCATCAGGTGCAATGTGTGCGGATAGCCCCCTACCCCCCACTTAGATGCAGGTGACTTGTCCAGTCTCCAACCCCACCTCGGTGGCTGGCACATGTGCTTCTGCCCCTCCCTGGGGTTGGGTGTCTTCACTGGGACCCATGTGGCTGGTCGTTAAAGAGTCACTGGGCCAGAGAGCAAAAGCAAGAATGACTCTACAGTTCAGTTATTAGGGTATGCACCTGGGAGGTGGGACCCCTGGGTTCAATCCCCCTGCTGTAACCACTCTCTTTATTTATCCACAGCTTCAACAGGAGAGACTCAGGGGGCCCTCTTCATACTATGTCATAGTCTTCAGGCAGAGTGAGGAATTGAACCTGGGTCTCCCACATCCTAGGCACATACGCTAGCCAATTGACTAGAAGCAATAACATGCACTCCCCCACCTTTGCCATTTTGTGTGGAGTGAGGCAGGTTCCTAACTCCTTCTCACAAGAAACAACTGAGGCGCCTAAGCCATCTGACTCCAAGAGAGGGGTTCCCCATCTCTTCAGCATCTTCTATGGGCTAGCTTAGGCAACTCCCAACCTAGCGTGCGCTGGTTCTTGTGGATCCCATTCTTAGGCACCTGTCTATCCCCAGGTGTTGCGTAGGGAGCCTAGGCACCTAACTGAGGCTTTGTGAATCGGAGTATTGTTCCAGTTTTCTAGTCACCCGAAAGTCAGGGGTCCCAATGTCTAAATCCCTTTGTGGCTCTGGGCTCAAGTTCTGGGAGGTATATTTCGATTATTAGGACAAACGCTTAAGGTTCAGTGCTGTCCCTCGTGACTAAAAGGTCACCCCAGACTGGTGACAGTAAAATCTCTATGTAGAATTACAGTGCCTGGGGAGACGCTTGAAATAAGGAAATAAACAAGTTCAAGATACTTGTTTCCGGAGACAGACGTGATTGAGGGGTAGGATGAAAAAAGAAAACCAGGAAGTGGGGTTAAGGTCAGTCAAAAAAGAGCAGGGATGTTGGGCCAGATAAGCTTTTGCTTTTCCTTTTCCTAACATGCCTTATGTGCTTATTCTAAAAGGTTATAATGGGTCACTCTTTTCTAGTTGACAAGCTGATGATTTTTCTTCCTTATGAAACCACAGTCACATCCTCTTTTAAGCAGCTGCCTTGTGAGCAGAGCTTCTGTGAGGCTTGCTTTTACCACTAGCACCATTCCACTGTACTCGGCAAATAGCAACAGGAAAGGACCTCAGCCACCAGCAAAAGGATGAAAGACTCCTGAGAAAACAGTTCCCATATATGTTAATAAACGCGAGCTGCTAAATGCAAGAAACATACAGTGTTCAAGAGACAGAGCAAATATCCTGTATTTCAGCTTTTAAATGTCATCATCGTTTACTAAATGCAAATTAAAAAGGGCGAGTGGCATCAGTAAATGGCCTGTATTTATAAATACACAGCACCCCGTAAGAATTAAACCAGGCTGGGCTTGTCTTGAAAGACGCAAGCTTCAGGTTAAATCATAAAGCCACAAAACGTTTGTCAAGCTATACTTCCTTCAAATATTTGAATAGCTTTGGATTATTTTTTAATGTTTTTAAACTGTTATAGCTAGAGCCATTGCAAATTTGCTTTGCAAGTTACCTCACACGTCTTCTAGGGGCAAACCCATTACCCAGAGCCCAGACCACATTGCAGAACGAGGTGCTCGGCAGATATATGGAGAGGCTGGAGTGAAGGAATGCTCCTCTGATCTCCAACCATGATGGCGCTGTGCAGCATCTCCACAGAGACCATTCCAGCCCAACTGTAGAGAAGTCTTCATGGACAAGAGGACCCAAGAAGCAGCAGATTGATCTTGTCTCCCTCCCATCCACTCATCTGTGTATTCCAGTCAGGCTTTAAAAGGGTGTGCCGGGGCCAGTATGAGGGTCCGAAAGGGTTAAAAACCATCTGCCCTGAGGCAGAGGGGAAAGCACAGAAGGGCAATTAAAGACACCTGGGCCCAGGTGAGCCTGAGCCAGGACCAGCTGTCCTGGGCCAAACGCACCAGGACAACCTGTGTACATGGGGCAGTAAATATGTACCCGAGCACTCCAGTCAAGGTTGGGGTCAGGGGAGAACAGTGAGGGTAACTGTGGGCATTGTCCCAAAACTCCCCTACCCCGTGCTGATAGGTAGGGACTTCCCAGGGTTTGGGTCCCTACTCTCTAGCGAAGACTCCCTGACGGGTTCGTCCCAAGTAGCCCAACCCCCTAGGGTTGAGTGGTCGGGATGGGGAGGGGGGGGAAAATGTGTGCTAAAGTCAGGCCAGACTGCTTTAAAAGGGTGTGCCAGGGCCTGAAAGGGTTAAAAACCCTCTGCCCTGCAGGCAGAGGGGAAAGCACAGCAGGGCAATTAAAGACACCGGGGCACAATGAAGGGCGGGGCCAGGGGTATTTAAACCCTGCCTTCCCTAAAGGAAGGGGAGGAAACAAACGCAGGAGAAGTTGCCAGAAGGTGTGGAGCAGCTTGAGGAGAAGTTTCCCCCCAGGCCAGGGGACAGAGCGCTGCTACAGCCAGGGGAGATGAGGTAGCGGGGGGCGCCCTGACCACGAACGGAAGGTAAAAGCACAAGACCCACCAGGGAAGCGGGCAGTTTGCCACACCATTCAGTAGTCTCCTCTTGTGAAACTCTGAACCTTGCTGGGTTGCCCCTCTCTGCGCAGTCCCTGGAAATACCACAGCTCTGGTTCTCCTGGACTTGGAGCACCATCGTTTTGGAAGAAGAGACAAAATTTGCTTCCTAATGTACATCTACCATGATATTAGTCTGATTTATCTGCAACAACTCTGTCACTCAGCCCTGTCTATGCAAGTGTCAATGTAGTAAACTGGGCAGTGCTTTAGGGTGCAAAGAAATGTCCCATAATGCTATGTACTCTGAGGAGACCAGCAAATTTTACTTGAAACCTAGACCAGAAGTTAAATTCAGAAGGGAGAGAAAGCCAAGACCTGTATACATCATAGCACATTGCATAAAAATTCTGGGGCCAGTCTCTTCTTTTCTATACCATACTCTAGCTACACACTGGAAATCTTGGGGCAGCGTTAAGTATGTCAGAAATGGCGATTTTTGTTTTACTGAACTGCATCTGAAAATGAACAACACAGTAAACGTTCCTTGGGTTATTTATTAACGATCCAAGGATTTTACTCTTGTCCCTACATCTTCAATGTCCCACTGTGTTTCTACTGACAACGTGTTACTGTATTATAGAAATTGTCAGGGATGCAATTGGGCTTTTGGCACCAATGTAAAGTAGGGGAGACATCAGGATTCTGGGATTTACCCACAGATGTTTCTGCTAGAATAACCCGTCAGAACTAGGTTTCAGAGTTAACACCCTAGGGCGGTCAACGGGGGGGGGCAGGTCACACTATTCACACCATCCCTTCAGACTGCATTGTGTGTAGGATCAGTTGAGGAGAGAAACTATTAAAAAGGCGTACAATGCGCAGGGACTGCTGGATAATTCCCACAGCCATTAAAGAAATAAAAACAGTAATTCAAGCATATCTAGCCCAACGTACCTCCGACACCATTGCACCGAGATATCATTTCCCACAGGACCAAAGCCATAGAATACACATCTGTTTGCTTGAAAGATTCGACATTCTCCAAATTCATCCTGGATTCCAGGACTTCAGGAGCCATGTATCTCGCTGTGCCAACCTATGCCAGGCATAAAAGGAATGTCTCAATCACAGAAATCATAGTTCACGTTTTCTATTCTATTGCAGTTTTGCTTCTATTTTTAACCACAGCTGTGTTGTTTGATATTTAGTAAGGAATACGGACCAAGTGCTTTGTTGCGCAGAGAATTTGGCACTATTGTAGACCACCAGTCTTCTTTCATCCCTGTGAATCTGTGATCTAAGGTGCTAAAAAAAAATCCTGGAGTGGCTTTTTATTGTAGGATTTCACTAATGGCTGTTCCTTTTTTGCTCTTTGGCTATTTAGAGAGAGAAGCCCTGCCACTCACAGAATTAAGAATTTTCCATACATTCAGTGTCTTTCTATGGGTTTCAGATGAATATGAAATGTTATCTTCCTTCTCACTGGCTGTTAGAATGCTAGCCATTCCCTTGGTACATGATGGCACAGTTTAAAAAGCAAAGTGTAAAATATATGCAAACATTTAATTCAGAATCAGGTATCTGAATCAAAAATAGACTCTGAGGCGACACGTCTAACAATTTTCAGAAATAATTTCTCCAATTTTGGCATAGCCTGGATTGTGACCTTGGTGTGCAGAAGACAAAATATTGATTATAGCTTTTATCCGGGGCGAGGATTGTGGAGATAATTCTTAGATATCTCAATCTGCAAATTCTCCATGGACTAGAGATCTAAAAATCTATCTTGAAACGACCCAAACACGTTAAGGCCCAGACCTTGTGAAGACAGGCCCCAGTGGGACTATTCATATGCTTAAGCATGTGTGTTAAGTATGCAGGATTGGGACCTAAATCAGCCATTTGCAGACTGACGTACTGCTATAACTATAAAGTTCAGAGGCGATGACAGTTTTACGTGACACAAACAACCTTGAAAAAACTGTGCAGTGGGACTGCTTACCATTATTTTGAACACAGATTTAATATAAAATTGCAGCGGCCAAAGCATTAGACTGCAATATTGGATGGAGGTTCACTGCACTTAATCCTCTGGTGCCCTGCAATGTTTGTAGTCATTTATACCACTGCTACATGCCATTCTGATCTGGTAGCGTTTCATACACACTTGGCTGCGGTGCAAATGACTACATAAGCTTGAATGGCAACAGAGAATCAGGCCCTATAACTTAACTGCACCACTTGATATGCAGAGGAAATAAAAAAAGCTTAACTCACATAAAACCAACCACATTTCCTTATTGTTTAGCATTTATCCTCTACTCCTCTACCTCACTGCATGCTGTCCTTTGTCTAAATTTCAGTTCTAAGCTCTTTGAGCCAGGGACTGTCTTTCTAGGCCTGTGGATCCCTAGTGCACAATGAGAGCTACCGTAATACAAACAACAAACTCAATACACCTCCAGTCTGTATAATCCTATATACCAGTAATGTTTGTGAAAGAACACAAGGAAGACATGTTGGCAAAGAAAGCAGAAGCGAAGGCAATGTTTGTTAAGCAATCTGCTAACTAAAACTCTCTTCTTCGGGGTTGCCTTCCCATTCACTGACATAATGAATACACATTTTTTTTTGTTGTGAAAACTGCTTTGCTTTTCAATTATTTCCTATCCAGAGCTTTTAAGAAGGCGCTGACATTAACACCAGTCAAAGGCTCAGAATCAAGTGTTCTAAGTAAACCACTTTTGCCTCCAAATATTAGCTACCGATAATAGGTGGACTGAAAACTGAACAGAAAGGAGAAAGAGATGGTTTCTAACCTGTTATTAAGGTCACTTGTATTATATATATTCCATAACGGTTAAATGCATGCTACACAGCTGGGAGTTGGTTAGATGGGAATTAGATCTGCCGTAGGTGCACCACACTTACAATGACTTTGCAAAGTACGTTTCACTCAAACATTACATCCTAAAGCCCATCAGAAAATGAGAAGTATTTTCCACAAGAAGTTCAGGAAGAAACAAAAAAACCTTCCCCTGTCTGGAAAACTTTGACCAGCTCTCTTACACACTTGTAAACACTGGACTTTCTGAGAGGAAAGGCTTGAGTCTGTGAATTAAATTCAGAGGTGAGATGTCCAGTGGTGCAGACTCCTTACATTCACATTCCCTGACTTCCACTGGAGTTTCCCTTATACCTGTTTAATGCCCATTTTATTGCTGTGTAAGGGAGTCTATGCCAAGCAGCAGGAAGAAGTAGAGTGAATCTATTTTATAGTATCTTACATCATCTCCTTTTCTCTCTTCTCAGCATGTGAATGACACCAACTCAGACTCCTTTATGCAGAGACAGAGTAGGGGGTATGCAGGTTTAAGGGACACAATGTGTAAAGGGATCTGAGTTTAAGGGGCTCTAACATACACCACACTACACATCACTTCTGAATCCAGCCCTATTGAGTAAATTCTGCTTGCTGTCAGTTATGCCAGTGGAAAGATGGTGTAACACCACTGGATTCAGTAGACTCTCAGGATTTACTCTAGCATAAAAAAGAGTGGAATGTGATTTGCATCTTGATTTTTTTGTTTTACTTTGAGATCACTCTTCCCAGCCCAATCCTATTGAAGAAAATGGTAAAACTCCCATTGATTTAAATAGGATCAGAACTGTTATACACAGACCTTAAGGGCCAGATCCTCAGCTGGCATAAAGCAGCCAAACTCCCTTGACTCCTATAGAGCTATGCTAATTGACTCTGAATACTCTCTAGTCAAGAAAGAAAATGGTCCCCTACAAAATAAATCATAGTGTGAATGAACATACTTGTCCTTTGCCCAGCCATACAATGTGTGGAGCATAAACTGTGAAAAGATATCATTATGTAGGACCCACATTAGGATCTAAGTTAAAGGGAAGGGAAGTTTATGATAACAACAGATATTTACAGAAGCACTTATATAACTTCACCTTCAAAACACTCTACAAACATTAATTAATCCCCCACCAAACCATGTGAAGTAGGTAAGTACTATCTGTGTTACGGTCATAAGATAACAATGCAGAATTATAGTACTTAGGCAATTTTGTATTTGCTGCATTTGGAAAAAGTACCACAATCCTAAAAAGGTTTCTCAATGGCGTTTTAAAGTTACACCTGTCGAGTGAGCGAACTCTGGGATAGGTTTTGATCTTATTTACACTGGTGAAAGTCGTAAGTAACTTCACTGAAATTTATGGAGTTTCAGCATATAATAGTATTGTAAGATCAGACTGAGGAATTGCTGCACAAGATTTCCAGAATTCAAAACATACCTTCCTAATATACTTTGCAGCAGCCCAAAGAGTAGCTAAGTAACCCAGATGCAGTTTAGTGTGAGTTCACAGAGGATGATCATACTGTTATATGCGTAAGGTACAAAACCTGTCCTGTGGCATTACCTTCAATGGTAGATTTGAGCCTCTTTATTTATGCTGTCATATTTCTTTCTAATAATTTTTAATAGCTATCATAGCAGAGGTTTTTCCTCCAATCCCAGGAAGTGACTCAGCCTGACACGCCAACACACGCCATATGAACTGCTCTTCAACATTTCAACTCACCTGCCCACTGTTAGCCAGGTCATCCACAGAGAGAGTAGGATCAAGCCTCAGGGATAACCCAAAGTCACAGAGGCAGCAGGTTAGATCATTTTTCACTAGGATATTGGAGCTCTTTAGGTCTCTGTGCACAATGGGTGTTTTGGGTCGACCACAAGGTGTATGGTCACTATGCAGGTGAGCAATCCCTCGGGCCAGAGACCCACCTAGCTTCCATAGGTCCTCCCAGCTGATGATGTGGCGCGTGAGGTATTCTTGCAAATTCCCTCTAGCATGGAAGGCGGTGATCAACCAGTACTGTTTCCCTAGCTCTGTCTTACGCTCCTCTGCTGTCAGGAATTGGAGGATGTTTTCATGCTTGAGGTTTATATCTGAAAAAATGTCTTTCTCGATCTTCCAGGAGGCGTACTCTTCATAAGGGAAGATCTTGACAGCCACAGTTTCAAACTGCTCAGATGTGTTTTGCTTCAGCTTGGCCTTGTACACTTCGGCAAATCTACCTTTGCCCACAAGGGTGTCGAGCTCAATCGGCAGCAGTTCGGTGTTATGGTTGATGTTGTTGGCGCAGGTGGAACTGATGTCCGAGCGGTCATCGTCTAACATAATGGCACAAACATCACTGCAGTCCTTATGTTTCCTGGGCTTTACATTCTTCTCCCATGCTTTGTTGAGTTGCCTCCTCCTATGAATACGGTAGCCGTAAAAGGAGACGATCACAGCAATGGTAATCACGAGTAATGGGACAAGACTTATAAGCATCACTTCAGCAGTCTCATCTGTCTCTGGGAGACTTGTGGGGCTTTCTGGAAGGAAAAAGAAAATCCTGGTTCAGATTTACATCCAAGGAGATAATAGGGAGAGCACCTGGTAAAATGCAGTTTAAATATACTAAGATTAGAATTAGCTTAAAAAAAAAAAGGGGGTGGAGATAAGGAATTTCACAGTTTCTTCAGTTTCCCCCATGTTTACATTTAAAATTTCCCAATTCAAAGTTTAGTTGATATTCCAAACTACAAAAAGATCAACCGGCTCCAGTTAAAATGAACAATGGTTACGGTTTCCAGTGCAAGCTTCGCAGGGACCTACCATTTTATTTGTCTACAGAATACAATGAATTACTCCTGCATTGTGTAAATAAAGAGCAAATAATATTCATTTGCTACATTGCTATTCCACAATACTTTTCTGTAAACAAGGATCATTTATGGGTTTTTTTGTTTTTGTTTTACAAACCACTGTATTTTGGATTGGTCCAAAGAAAATATAGTCATTAACAGCTCTGTTTTTAAGAGGTCATTTTTCTTATGCATTTTGGATGAATCCTGGCCCTATTGAAGTAAATGGTAAAATTTCCATTGAGGTCAATGAGGCAGAATCTCACATTTTACCTTTTGGCACCATTTGGGTCTTTGGAGGCTTATTCTTAATAAATCTATCCATTTAGCAAGTGATGACCTTAAAATATTTATTTTCTTTTTTTTAAACGTGGACAGATTTTAATCAATGACAGATTTCAACACTGGTCACCGTCAGGTTGCCAGTTCAAATCCATTGGTACATCTATTGGTACTGACTACACGGAAAAGGTAGCCAGGATCTCTCTTGCACAGGCACAACATTACACATGCATGAACACCCACTTGCAGATGCAAATACCTGTGTTCACACTTGAACATGCCTAACACCAACATATGCGCTCATTAAGAATATGCACCTACAGACCCCATTAGGACAAAGGTGTGTTGCAGGAGTGAATTCTAAAGCTTGCACAAACACAGGTGTTCAGTATTTTTTAATACCTGTTCAGGTATTTGTTCCTGGCAAAGTGAGACTCTATGAATTTTTGGGCGCACACATTGAGCCTGGGATTGAAAATCTCTCTCTAAATGTCATTACCATCCGCTGGCTGTACAGCAGCCTACATGGAATGAGTGGTGGAGGGCTCAATCCAAACTCCTCAACGGCTATAGTCCACCTCACAACAACTACCATCACACACCTGGTGCTAACTAGTCTGCTTTTTAGCCATTTCAGCAGATGTGACAAGACTCAGCTACTCAAATAATTGATTTTTTTAAAATTTAAACTAGATTTCTTTTCTTTTATTTAAATTATAACTATGATTTTACAAATATTTTATTATTTGTAATGATCAAATAAAAAGTTTTGATGAACAGGTTTGGGCATATATTTTTCCCCTGGCTGTTGACAGTGAATATTCACTACTTGGGCTCTGTTATTTGAGCTGTGAGATTAGTCATCTAAATCATATGCTATGGTTTCCACAGAGCCAGACACATTCAGCCAAGGACGTTTCAGGATACTTTAAACTTTTCCTGTCCTCTTTTGAACAGGACCAAGGATTTCACTGGGCTATGGACCCTAGATTTTAAAAAATGGGTTCCATCCTGGCTGAGGAAGTCAAGTCAGATTTATTGGCCGTCTATATTGCCAAATTTCTCACCATAGCCATGAAGGGAACTGTGTACACCCACAGTTCTAGCTGGGAAGGCTGTGGCTTGATTTCTTCCCTGGCTCATCTAACTTCTTGAGTGTCAAGGCTACCTAGCTAACGGGCTTGTACTGCTGTCCGTCACTATATCGTCAGTATTGCCATCAATATATATTAGACAGGCAATGGTGAAGTCTCTAGAAGACTTCATGGAGACTTTGGCTCTTTTCCATTTCAAGATTATAGAAAGCCCTATTTGCAGTGGTTTTTACAGGTACGTTTATATATCTACATGGTGGCTAGCACCCATTTCCGGCATGCATACAGCTATTTGAGAAGCCCATTTGCTTGTGAATAAGTGTCTGTGAATCAAAACCCATATATATAAACCCCACAGATAAAAGCCCCATTCCCTTCTATGAACATGAGTATGAACAAAACCCAGTCACACAAGTGTTTGTGGAAAAGTGCAAGGATGGTTAGATAGAATAGCCATTCAGATTTCACAAATGTGTTCTCAAATACTTTCTTCCAGTTGAATAATTTCACCCAGCCCCTATGACTCAGTGAGATCAGTATTTCTCAAGCATCAAAAGAGTCTATTCACATAACAGTATAAAAATGCTGGTTAACAGGAAGCTTCCTGTATGTGCTTTAAACTAAGCATAAGCCATCACCCCAGCTCTTGACATTACCTTAACCTTCACACTATTACAAATGTCATTCTGGTGCCAGCAAAAATGGATAAAATGCAGCAGCCTTTCTTAATAGTCAAAAACCTTCAAACCCCCTAATTTATTTGATTGGGGCAGATTTGGTGTCTTTTACATAGCACCATCAGCACTTAAATACAAAGGGACAAAGTAATATCAAAATTTTAGGCTCTTCACTTTAACGTACACAAGAGAAGAGATGCACAGGCACTGGGAACAGTGCTGGCTCAACACTGATAGCTGCTCCCAATAAACTGCTCACCTATTTTCCGATAATGATGTCCCATTACATGGATTGGCAAGGGAATAATCCGGACTGTCACACCTCAAGAATAATCAATCTCAAACCCACTGGCTACGGTTGGAAAATGGAACTTGTCCTACTGCAAAGGGATCTTGAAAAGAGGCCATTAGCAAAACATGGACCAGGTCCTTAGCCCTGCCCCAGCTGTTTTGCACTGCTCCAGCATCACAAAGCAGCATGAATCCATTTTAATTGGCCCCTTGAGGATTCCATCTGCCCAGAGGCACCCTCAGGTGGTGTAGAGCTACTATAGTGGCACCTATATGTTCCCTCTCTCTGGTCCTCGTGGCCATCTACTGGCAGAGGGCACAGATTCACAGATATTTAAGGACAGAGGGATCATGTAGTCTGACCTCCACTATGACAGAAGCCATAGGATTTCACTCAGTAATTCCTGCCACTGAGAGAATTATTCTTCCCTGCTACTTAAATGAATGCTGTTGAGACCAATAATTTACAGTTGAACTATAGCACATCTTTTAGTTCAGGGAAAGGAGGTGTTGTCAGGACATCCCTATGACTGGTAATCCCAGACACTGAATGGCCCCTTAGGGGGCTCTGCTAGCCAGCATAAATGAGTGTGACTGTTTGGTAGTCCACACAGGACTGGAAGGAGGGACAAAATGATTACTTAAATCCACCTTTGCAGCCTACCCCATAAACTGCCAAGCATTGCACCTTAGACTCTGGGCCCTTATTTCAACTTGTCCAAGTGGGAGGGAACTCACTCTCTTAACCTTTTGTTTATTTGCCAGCCTAAATAAATGCTTTTCTGTCCAAAGTTTCAGTGTATAACTGATAAATTACTGCAAGTGGAATTTCTATTTTTAAATTGAGTGTCAAATATTCTGTTTAGCATTCAGGAGGCTTCAGAAACTCTTAAAGTATAAGAACAAATTGTTCGCCTGATGCTGATTTTCTGTTTGTTTTTTTCCTGGCAATGAGGTGTAGCTTCTATATACGCTGACAGAGCAAACAATCTTTTAGAAAATCTTAACCCTGATCTTGCTTCCCATGTATCCCCTCCATTTCCAACAATTGCTCTCACTACGTGTATGCGTGCTGCATCTCCCTCTGACATCAACATTCACAGCAGAGCTTTCTCACCCTGCTATGAAAAATAACTCTCCCACTTATGTTGTTTATCCTGGATTCTGTTATGAATGCTTCAGTTACACAACTCAATGTCTGCTGCTGTTTTCTGCTGATTTTACTGAACAAATCAATCTCTGTTGCTTCAATATGTTCCAGCAGATGCCACACATTAAAACACTTTTTTAATTCTAAGCCCTAGTTTCACCCTGCCAAACTTTATCAAAATATTGGTATTGCCAGTGTTAGTTACAGTTTGTTTCTGTTCTGTAATTATTAAAAGCTCTTCTGTGACAACCTGATAGAAGGTTGGCCACATTCCTACACTATTTTAAGTAATATGAATTGTAACAAATATGCCAACGAGTACTATCATACCTGCTATTCTGATTTTACAAAAACATCAATAACTGAGCTCTGCATAGTTCTTTTTCTAAAGCGCAAACAATGGTTTTAATACAAAAGAACAAAAGAAAACTCCTCTTTACTTCTGTTGCTTCTTCCCATTCCAGTTTCCTTCCTATCCCTCTAAGTGATTCAGATATTCCGGGTTATGAAGGCTTTTCTTTGATTACATACAGCTGCAGGCCCTCGTTAGGTCACTGCTGCTGCAAACGCCTAAGAAAAAACATTGAGAACAATGCCAGTACATGAGTGGTGAGAGGTTCTATGCAGTGTTATGAACTGCAGCTGACCTCTTCCATGGTAGAGCTTGAACACAGTTACTTTTTGAATGGGAAAACAGATTTATGTTTGCTAAATTCCACTTGAAGGATGTAATTCAGCTGTAATTATGTCCCTGTTTTTGATCTTTGTACACTGAGATAACCGGTCATATGAATCTTTGTGGAGGGGCTGCTAATTGTTCAAATACAGGTGTTCCTATGTTGCATAAGCATACTTGCATGAGCACTCTGTAGACAAAAAATACGCTGGCATGACTGACTAATTCGAAATCTGGGGTCCGTCTACTAGCCAAATATAATCACTGGGGCTTTGAATCTATCAAGGAGAGGGGGAGGTGGGAAAGGAAGAGGGCAGCACTTTACAGAGTTTAAAAAGAAAGACTTTAGAAAGAAAACTTTAGAACATTTTCAATCCTTTCCTGTGCTCTGCATAAAACAGAACAGCCTTCTGTTTATATAGTTTAGGTCATCCGATCAGGAACCAAACAATACCATGTCACCTAGGTGACTAATTGTACACAATGAGTAGTCATAGCACTTAATACACAGATAATCCCTGGGCTGTAATTTGCTCAAACGATTCAAACAGCTATGATTAATGAACAAATATGGGGAAAAATTCTCAATTTTTATATAGTTCGCAAAAGAAAAAGCTTCCTTAAGCTAAACAATTCTTTATAAATAGTTCAGCTGGCTCTGATACTGAAGTTTGGAACTCTATTTCAAAGCCCCTCTGGAACTTTTCCCCATGGAATGTTCTGATGAGTCAGTCTAAAATGTAAAAAGCTAAGCATACTTATGGTTGGCACTAAAGGTTTCTTCCACATTATGACAACACATGGATGGAATGCCCAAAACAATGATCTAATCTTGCAGCATACAATGGAAAAAATTCCAGTTGTTGACAATATAGGTTCTACCTTGATATTCCCACTGAAGCCTGAACCCCCTAAAATAGTGAACCTCACAAATGTTCAGACAAGGTAGGTGATGTTTTCAGGCTGGTGAAGTAAGAAAAATGATCAAAATATAAAATCAATATTAAATACACAGAAGAAATTGAGCTACTGATGTGGTACAAACGAGTGACCTGTTATTAAGCCTTGGCCTTTGCACTCTAGTTCAAATTTGAGTCCCACGGTAATGCCTGCATTTATTAAGATGGCAACATGCAACAGCAGGTCACAAAAAAAGCCTCTAATTTTTCAGATGCAGCCTCTAATGCTCTGAGCCCCATTATAGGCATTCAAACTAATGAGGCTACAAGCCAGGAAGGGGGAGATCGTCCTCCCCAAGGGCTGTATGCTGATCTTCCACTTCCTTTGCAGAAGTGAGGGAAACTAGTCACCTCTGCATCACCTCCACGAGGAGGACAGGTGAGACCTGAGGCTGGAAGGAGGAGTGCACAATGCACATTATGTTCCCCACACAGGGAAACCAATGAGGAATCTGTGCGAAAGGTAAGGCTTGAGGATCTTTTAAGATTGAATGTCAGCCAGCCACTCTAGTATAGGGCTCTGGCATAACGTCTTCTTCAGCGAGATAGAATGCTCCCACCAGTGAATTGCTTGTCAGGTTATGGAGACTGCCAGGGGCATGGTGAAGGGAGAGTAGGGAAAACATAGAAAAGAAATTGGCAAAATAATGAACGAAACCTGGATTTGTCCAAATGGTTAGTGGTAGTTTTGTTTCTTCAGAATAGTTTGAGTTGTGGGAGGGGGAGTGCAAACATTTTCATGAATAATTGTGGAATGAAATATTGTGATGTGTGGGGCCATTATATGTAGCTAGATCTCACCAGAGCAACGTGTCGAGGCCCAGTCATGCTCCCATTGAACTCAATTGTAAAACTCCCATTCTCTTCCATGACAACAGCACTGAACATCTGGCAAACCCTTTCCCTGGCCAACTGTTTCTGGGTAACTCTTTTCCAATGTTTTTTGCTCCTGAGGATAGCTTCTGGTAACACCGAAATTAGACATTTAAAAAAATAAATAATAATTAAAACAGCCTGGGATTGAGTTTTGCTTTAAGGAGCAATTTTCCACCACAAACCACGCAAACTTGGTGTGGGTTGTTTGCCAGTCGGCCACAATTTTGCTTGGCAAAAAAGAATGAGAGCAGAATAAACCGAACAGTCAGTTTCAAAGTCATTAATTTGTCCCTTTGATCTTTTTTCCCCACTGAGCTATAGGATATTGTTTTGTGTGATCAGGCGCATAAAAATGTTATTCTTCAGATGGATTCCTTGAATATTAATTTAAATGGTAATGATCAGAAATGGTAATGTTCAAAAGCACCACACAGCAGCAAAATTACATATGTGTAGTTAGAGATATATCTGGTTTCAGTTCATTTGTTTATTTTACAGCTTGGCAACTTAAAATTAAAATCCACAAAAGAATGGGCATTTGATTTCATTTTACCCATTTCAAATATTTTCAAAACTATGACTGAGTGAGTCACAATACCTACCACTATCCACAAGCTTTTGATTTTCACATCTAAATATGGAGCATTATTCAGAGATTGGGGCTGGAAGCTAGCCATTCACCACAAGAGACTGATAAAGGACAACCATTCCATAAACTGACTTGACTACAAGAAAGAGCTGCTTAGCTGTGATTTGTTGGAACCCAGTAACTAACCTTTTTATGGAAATTAGAACCTGCTGCTCGATCCACAACTTTCTGTCTCCTACCTCAGACATATTTTTCTTAGAGAAGTCACTAAATCCAGTTTGCCTTTTAAATCTTGCATGTGTACCAAGCAGGATGAAGAGCCGGGGAGTTGATCACTTATAGCAATAGGTGCACAGCAGAGACATTGATTATCAAATGTAAGATTATAAGTTTTTTATTATTTAAATTTTATTGCTAATACAGGGAGAGAGCTCTGGAGGCTTGAGCCAAAGCCCACTGAATTCAATTCAATCTGCTTTGGATCAGGGAATAGAAGGTGACCCTGTCTCACTCCCTCACAAAAAAGAAAAAGAGATATGCAAAGGAATAGCAAAATTCACCCTCTACTGTACATGAAAAAGTACAGAGCAATGTACAGAATGGAGCTGGATGACAGTCATTTCAAAGGCAAAATTATTATAGGCTATTATCTAATTGTCTGGAGAAGCAGTGGACCAGCTGGCTGTGATGTTCTGCTCAAAGTTAAACACAGACAGGAAACCGCATGTCTGATACTGTAAAAATCGTTTGTCTTCCTTCCATGGCTAACCAGGCAAGCAACCCAGCTGGGCTGTTTTCATTTAAAAGCAACACTAATCCACAAGAATAAAAAAGGAATGACAAAGTCTCAATTTCCCCCCCCCCTTGAAGTTGTTTGTGTTT
The DNA here is from genome assembly GCA_007922155.1 of Mesoclemmys tuberculata. NCBI lineage: Eukaryota > Metazoa > Chordata > Testudines > Chelidae > Mesoclemmys > Mesoclemmys tuberculata. The sequence continues at coordinate 66,716,538 of ML675603.1, read as the reverse complement.
GCGAAAGGACTGGAAATGTTACAAACTGAAGTTTTATATTACTTTATTTTTCATCTGCACTACTCACAGAATACATGCAACTATGTGCAATTGCTACATATAGCTTTCACGGTTACATCCTTATTTACAATGGGACCCTATCCCAGGGAAAATTCTGAACCTACCGCTTCTAAGAGTGAAAGAAATCATAATAGGGCCAGATTTTTGTTTGCACTAAGGCCCCTTTACACCACTCTGGCAATGAAAAGGGGCTGTAGTGTAAATGAGAATAAGGCACATAATGTCGGATTTATGGAATGGTTATCATTATAACCATTAACAAAGAAGACATGTTTGATATCCAAATTGCATTTAATTATATAACCCCAGGAGAAACAGTGCTAACATGAATAATATTTAACAAATTAGCCAAAATCCACAGAGGTGTGGTTAGCTGTGTATATAAATCCTAGACAACTGACAGATGGTAAGGTGGTTGTTACCTTTTCACTGAGAACACATTCCCTTCTCAGCTAAACAAAATCAAGAAACCTAGTAGTGTTGAGGCCAGATTCTGCATTCTCTGTTCACACAAGTGGTACCATTTACTTCAATGACCATACTACTTGTGTGAGTAAGGATTACTCACATAATAAAATATGGAAGGAGTCGGTCCTTATTTGGTTAATGTACCGGTTTCAGAAATACAATCACCTTCTTTAATGCATATACTTGGGCAACGCATGTATGTGCACTGCATGCAGCATTCACATGGAAAATGTATGCACAAAGCACATCTTAAGTGCATTTGTAAGCCACCAGTGAAATAATCATGGGGCCTGATCATTTGCTGTGGGAAAAATTAAATAGGTGCGTGTGCGTGCGCGCATGTGTGTGTTTTCAGAAACTGGTACAGTACTTGTAGCACCAACTGCTGTCATCCATGCTGAAGAGTAGGGCCCAATTCTTTGTTGCCATGAAGTCTGAGACCTTATCTCTCCACAAGCTCGCACCAATTTAATTAAACTGGCTTAGTTCAATTGGTACAACACCCTGTGTGAACACTCTTATTTTGGTTAAAGAGCGCTTTCTTTTGGTTCAGTTTAAATCTGTTCCTACCTGACTTCAGCTAGGAAGGATGAGTAGGAGTAGAAACATAAACAGTGGTAGGAGTAGAAAGTTTATATTACCTCTATATTTTGCTCTGGTGCAGGCACTGCTGGAATACTATGTCCAGTTCAGGTACCCACAATTCAAGAACTATGCTGATAAATTGGACAGGGTTCAAAGAAGAGCAATGAGAATGATTAAAGGACTGAAAAACTTGTCCTATAGTCAGAGACCCCATGAGCTCAATCTACTTAGTTTAACAATGAGAAAGTTAAATGGGTGACTTGATCAGAGTCTATAAAGGGCCATATTTTTATAGGTATTTATGTGCCCAGTGGGATTTTCAAAAGCATCTAGGTGCCTAACATCCACTGAAATCAATGAGTTTAAGGTGTCTTGAAAATGATCCTAATGTCTAAATACCTTTAAAAAGCTGGATCTAAAATACATACATGGGGATCAAATATTTGGATAATAGGCCCTTCAGTCTAGCAGACAAAAGGAATAACATGAGTCAATAGCTGGAAGCTAGAAATACTGGAAATAAGTTGTTAATTTTTAACCGTGAGTGCAATTAATTAGAACAATTTACCAAGATTCTCCACTGTTGGCCATTTAATGTTTTTATAAATGATATGCTCTCATTCAACAGAATTATTTTGGGGAAATTCTAAGGCCCTGTGTTACACAGGAGATCAGACTAGATGATCACAATGGTCCCTTCTGGCCTTGGAATCTATGGCTTGGTCTACACTTAAAATTTACTGATTTGTCAGGAGAGTGGGAAAAAAAAACACACACTTCCTAGAGACATTGCTATGCCAACAAACCTCCGCATGTAGACGCAGTTATACCAATAGAAGAGTGTTTCTGCCAGTGTTTCTAACACCATTCAAGGAGGTAGTGCTCCTACCTCAGCAGAAAACCCCCTTTTATCAGCGTACGATGAGTCTACACTTGGGGGTTATGCCAGCATAGACTCTGTAGAGTGGATATAGAATATGAACATATGCATGGCTGAAGCCAAAATAAGTGTCTAAATAGCCTTTTGCACCAGTTTAACTCAGGCCCTGTCTACACTTATCTCCCAGATTCAGCGGCCGTTGATGGCAATTACGCAAGCTACGCAAAAACCTTGCCTAACTCCCGTCAACTTCCCTGCTTCTGTTCTGCACACTATCTTCGCTGTGCATTCCCATCGACACAGCGCTATGCCACTTAAGAAGGTGGTCTTACTATGTCAATTTCTGGATCGACTGAACGGGTCTTTACTGACCACTCAGTTGATCCAGAGAAATCGATCTGACGGTGGTGAATTTGCCACCGTCAGTGGAGCCATAGCCTCAGGCTTGGTCTACACATGGATTTTGTACTGGTCTAACTATGTCGGTTGGAGTCTGGTTTTGTTTTGTTTTTTAAATCAAAATAATTACACTAGTACAACGCCTAGTGTGGACACAGTTATATCAGTATAAAGGGAACTTAGACTAGTACTGTTACTCCCTTTCCTGTATAGGAATAGCTATAATGGAATAAAGCACCTTTGTACTGATATAACTGTGTCCACGCTAGGAGAGCTGCACTAACCTGGGGAACTTGGGGAGGGTAGTGCCTTTAATATGGTGGAGCCTGGACCATGTGGTGCAGCTGAGCGGCACTACAGGCCAGCACAATGGGTCTGATGCAATGGAGCCACGACTCTCTTCCTGCTTTGGAAATATGCCCCTTTGGGGGTGTACATATGGAGAAACCCTTTTGCTCCCTGAAGGAACTTCAATTGCCCATGGTTCTAGGGGTTGTCCCTAGGATGGGGCATGCATGAGAGTGACTCCTTGTGAGCTCTCCTTCAGAACCTAGCTAAGGACCAGGTAGCATACAGCCAACTTTGCCCACCTCCAACTCTCTCTGCGCCTCCAAAACTAAGTATAGCTCATCCAGATCCAAGGACCCTACTCCAGGTTTCTCATTATGTGGCACTGCATACAACTGAAATTTTGGATTTTAAATATCAAGTTATCAAGTATGCAAAATGCCCCCCAAAATGCCAAAAAACTTTGAATAGCAAACAAATGAGAGAAAAACAACAAGCTCTTCAGACATTGCATGAATAGATAAAAAGGTAAAATTAACCGAACATATTACTGGTTATGGATTATTTAATTCTCTCTATGCATGAAATGAAATGCAAACTTAACAGAGAACGGCTTTTAATAGAAAACCAGACATATAATTAAGGAATGACGTTTCCCATTGGATGTGATACCGTTCAACCTGAAAGCACTGGCTTGGGCATTGGCTGCAACCTTCGAAGAGCTGCAATTTAGTGCAATGAAATTTCTGGAACTGCTTTGCTTCTTTGGACTCTCCTCAATGGCTGAGGAGGCAGTATTTGCCCCAAGAGTAGGTTCTAGAGCACAGAAAAGCCCTAGAAAATAACCCAGGTTACCTGGCAGCAGGAGGGATGGGAAAAGAGAAATTAAATTTACCTTCTGAAAAAATGAAGTTATCATTGCATTCCTCCCCTGTGCAGGCGCACATGTACAGCAGCCCACCAGCTGCCTTCTTCTCTTTCATCAGACAGTTTTGTGAGTTAGAGGCCTCCACTTTATGTCCAGAGAGTGGCAGATCAGGATTGTGACATATTGTTTCTAAAGTTATGTTTGCATCATTCTGTCTCCTAAAAGTGAAAAGGAGAATTGAAAACCAAAACCAAAAGGAGATTCTCATATCAAGGGAATAGTTAGAACTCACAACTGAGTAAATTTCAACCAGAGAGTGCGAGCTTAAGTGGGACTTCTATAATGCACAGGTCTTACTGTAGTCTCATTGCACAGGGATGAATTTTACCTTCTGTAGGCTTGTCTACACTTGGGATTTGTACACTGCAGCAGTTATCTCAATATATAACTAGTAGACTTTGATGGAAGCAGTCAGGCCAGTGCTGAATGCTTTTGAAAAATAACACCCTAACAATTCAAACTAAAGTTAAACTGAATTGCTTTGAAACCCAAAACAGATTTGATTCAAATTTGAGGCCAAGATAAATAATCTTTTTCACTGAACTGGTTCAGTGCTGTATATTGTTTTTGCCTAGTTCCTGTTTCTTGAACTTACATTGTCATCAAGTAAAATGCATTAAGCACTGGATCCTCAGTGCAGAGTCTCATGATTATGAGATCCCTTAAAAAAAACAATCCTTCCCCCCCATTTTGTTTCTGTGGTTATTGGTAGAGACAGCAAAAATCAATGGAAAATGGTGACAAAAAATAAATGACTTCTGCAAAATCTGTGGAATTTCAGGGTGTTTTTTCTTCTAAGATCTGCATAGTTTCTGCAGTGTGTGAGTGAGTACATATTTTAAAACTATAGGGCTGTTACAAACTAAAGTAGCTCCACTGACTTCAATGGAAGTGACACCAATTTATGCCAGCTGAGAATCTGGCCCATACTTTTTTTGGTCCACTTCTAATATTTCATTGTATGACACAAGGGACTGGAAGAACAACTCAGATGTATTCATTGACTCATTAAACTGGCTTGCCGTTGCTGTTTCTAGATGCAGTTGCATTAACAATCCAGGGAATCTCAAACTGTACAGCAGCCACTTTGTAGCAGACAACAATGTGGACAGAACATTTATTTTACACTTCAGACAGTAAAAGCATTTAATAGAATATTGCACTATTTCTGCATTTGAAGTGTCTGTGTTCATTCATACTGGACATCTTTTCAAGTGAATGGATGTAACAAATCCATGAACCTCAATGGATGTTTCTGATGATTAATCATGTTTTCACCTACATGGTCCTAATGAGGCTTCAGCATCAACATTCAATGACATATACAGAACGTTTGCAAATTTTCTGTGCTATTGGTTCTGCCTGGTTGTGAATTGAAAAAAAAAAAAAAAACCAAGAATATTTTGGTTCCCATTGCCAAGGCTGGCTTCATGATTAGAAGGGCAAGAACCATTTAATTTTAAATATGAACAGAAAACTTAAATTCAACAAACACTTCAGGAAAGCTTCACAAATCACTGAATTTTACATGCCCATAGTTTATTTTGTCTCAGGTATATATAAATAATCTCCAAGAGTCACTTTATTTAACAAGGAGATAGAAAAAAAGATTCCTTTATGTATACACTATTATACAGGTAAAGCAATTTCTCCCATACACAGTACATAAAGCTCCTGTGATAAGCACATAAAATCTAAATGATAGGGTCAGTTTGCTGTTTAATGGTTTGACTTGAAATGTTGCTTTCCTCCATTCACATCAGGTAATACAACCATGATCTGCTCTTAAGAGTCTCAAATCTGTTTCCACTTTCAGTGTGCTGTGGGGTAGATGCAGTGAAATGGGCTGAGGAAAAACATGACTTTTTTTCAACAGCAGAATAAATTGGAACAGAATCTGTTTAAAAAAGCCCAAACACATTTCAGATCAGAATTTTCGTTAACCTCAAACAACTCGCAACATGCTGAACACAGAAGAGAGACAGAGTATAGAAAATACGGTCTGTCACGATGGCAGCAGTTGGAGTGAACGTTCCAGAAGAGAGTTCTGAATGTCTTGACAATAAGAGGAACTTCTAAATAATGATAGGAGTGGGCTGAACTTCCCCTAGCCCCCAAAAGAATGAACTTACCACACAGCTACACAAATTTCATTCTTATCCTCGCAGATGGAAGTGATGTTGCAGTTGCTATTGCAATGACCTTGGTTTGTGCAGGTTGTCACCTTAACATCACAGAATTTACACAGTGAACCCAATTTGAATCCATTGTTCTCCATTTTTTCCTCAGGCAAGAAAACATCAGCTGGAGGAGAGAGAGAGAGAAATAAAACACTGTAGTAACATCAGCATAGCAGACTGTATTAGAATTAATCATGCTGGACAGTTTTACAATCAGTAGTAAACTGTCTCCCATAAATCAGGGACACCTCAAATTTGCCCAACTGGAAGATCACTCCAGTAACATGCCAAGAGCCATTAGAGTTCTCTCAAGTCCTGGTTTCTCTCAACTCTTGTTGACTTCAGTGGACGTAGAAAGTGCTCTGCTCCATGAAGGATTAAGCCCAATTTGAGATTCATTTGCATAGAAGAAGAAAGTTGCATCTAGGGTGAGCCAACATGCAATATGTTGCAACTTGTTTCTGAACAGCCTGGCAACTTGCAATGACATAAGCATGGCATCCTGGGAAAGGAGTGTACTTGGGAGATAACATTATAACACAAACCGAGGGTGGACACTGTGGGCTTGTCTTCATTGCACTGTTAGCTTGAGGTATAACTTGAGTGTTGTCCCTAACCTGATGCCTGTCCACTCACAAAAATCCCTAGCTTGAATTAAGTGGTGCTTTCAACTCAAACCAGTTGGCCTTTCGGGTGCACAGGCTGAAGCATGAGTGTGGCTGATACTTGTGCTCGTATGGCAGGGAGGACCCAGCTATTTTATGCTGCTAATCCAATCACTCTGTGCTATTTGAGTGTTTTTCAGTGCGGCCGTTCTCACTCAAGCAAGGCTAGCTCCAGAGCAATTAGCTTGAGTGTAGAAAATGAGCTAACTCTGCATTGAAGACATACCCTATAGAACTCTAAATTCCAATTTACCCGTGGGCTGCACTTTGGCTATGGCTCCTTTACACAGTCACGTGATGGTAAATGAAGAATTACCACTTGCTAGATACTTAAAAAAAGGCTCAGCTCTTTTTGTTTGCTTTACTCAAGCAGCAGTAAAGGAAGATGAGACCGATTCATCCCATTCATCCAAACCTATTTTTCAGGAAGTATATTTTTAGTTCAAATACTATTTTGAAATCCCAGAACAACTGCAAGGAACAGAAAATACCCACACAGATGCATATTTACTAAAAATAATACGCAACTCTCTGAGATGAAACAGACTTGGACTACAATAGTTTAAATACAATTCATCCACAAAAGTATGTGGAGCCAATTTAAGCAGATAACAGGCTTAACTGATTACAATGCTTTTGTTGTAACCACCTGTAGAATAAAACTATATTAATTTGGTGCTATATATCCAAATGTTACTAGTCAACATACAATAGGAGATTGGAGATTCAAAATTTTCCCCTCTCCTCCACAAGCAGTACAATCAATACTTCCCCCTAGAATTTGAAAATATTTACCACTTTTCTATATGAATTAAATATACATGGCCTGATGCCAGAAGAAAAAGGTGTTGGTGCTAAATTTTTCAGTGGATCTCTGCACCATTGTAAAAAGATCAGAGAAAGAGGTTCACTCACTCCTCCCTCTTCCCTTCCTCAGCCAAGTAATGCCTCCTTCCTAAACTGCTATGAATTTGACCCTATAGCTCTGATCCTACTGCCATTAAGATCAATGGCAAAAGTCCTAACTGATTTTTAATGAAGGCCCTGCGTGCAGAGAAAAGGACAGCATGAGCTCACTGGGAGTTTTGATCGGGGGAGCATGCCAGCAGTATGTTACAAACTGGCTGGAGTTCGGCCTTAAGTAAACATTCATCTTACTAATTAATTGTGTTGCAATAATTCCTAAAGCCTGCAATCAGGATCAAAGCCCCACTATGCTAGATGCCATACAAACACTAAAGGAACAATCTTCAAGAGCTCATAATCCAATGTAGTATATATAATATGTAAGCTCTAATAAATAATTAGTCATTATAAATTTTTCGCTAATCTGTGCGTGACAGTGCCTGTCATGTAAATATGCGTCTAACATTAGTGCTATTTATTATCTGGATTAGAGTAGCTCCTCAGGTCCCAGCCAAGATCAGGGCCCCCTTCTACCAGTGGCTGTACATACACACAATAAAAAGATACTCCATGACTCTAAAAGCTGATGATCTAAAAAGGCAAAACAGAAACGGTTGGACAAAGGAGGTATCTCCATTTTACAGATAAGGAACGGAGGCACAGACAGCTTCGGCCCAGATTTTAAAAGGCATTTCAGTGGGAGGTAGGTGCCTAAATATATTTGAAGATCTGATCGAAAGACGACTTGCCTAAGGTCTAACGGGAAGTCTGTGGCAGAAACAGGAACTGGACCTCTCTCTCTCTGAAGTCCGAGCCTTCATTGTAAGACCATCCTTCCTCACATATGATGCAAAAAAATGCTTCAGCTCCAGTGCTTGCATTTGAAGGCTTGTCTTCACTGTACTGTTGGCTTGAAGTATAATTTTATCGTTGTCCTTACCCTGACATCTGTTCACACACAAAAACTCTAGCTTGAGTTAAACGGTGCATTAGACTTGAGCTAGCTTGCCCATCAGGGGGCATGGGTTAAAATCCTGAGTGTTGCTGATGCTGGAGCTAGTAATGCAGTGCGGACGCAGCTGCTCTGTGCTGCTTGAGTGTTGTTCTGCAGTGTGACTACTCTCGCTTGAGCTAGGCTAACTCAGAGTGTAGATAAAGCTAACACTGCAGTGAAGACAAGCCCTTGGATAAGCTGTTTCAAATACACTGTATTTGCTGACAACTGGGCCAGAGTCAGCATTGCCCCAGGATTACACCACTTTCTGCCAGGACTCACCCACTGTAACAAACCGATGACAATGTCTCTGGACTCACCCCAAGGACTGAATCTTCATTCCAAGCCACTCGATTAAAAAGAAAATTCAGTTTGGGAAGCAGCCCATTTTGAAGTATGGTACATAGCAAGGGCACACATCTAAAATATAAGAGTCAAAGGCTATGATTCAATTATTAGTGAGGAGTCAAAGGAAACATTCTGGATAGTCAGCTTAATTTTAAACAGGGTTCAACTGAGGAGCAAAAATAAAAAGGGTTTTAGAACATCCAGTCTGACTTCACTTTGAATTTTTTTGGAAAGGATGGCCATAGAGCTTGGGAGTTCAGTACCTCAATCACTATTCCCCATATCATTCCACTCAGACAGATGTGCAATGGGAATACATGGGGTTGGGGCAGACTTTTTCCCATTCAAAGACTGTCTGGTTTGAAGAGTTTGTCCTTAAAGATGGACTATGTTTTTCTGGATATTGTTATGCTGCACTAGCAAGTGTCTGGGTGTCATTCTTTACTTCTGCTTTGGTTACCTTGACAGCTCAGATGATTGCTTCATTCCAAGTTAGTTAATACACTGAAATCAAAGAGGTGCCTTTTAAACTGTGCAAGGGGATATGAATCAAAATCTGCATCCGGGTGTGAACTTGGCCTCTAGCACCTCTCTCTCCTGCCAACAAGCCATACCAAACCGCTGTATATGATGAACACCCCAAAACTCTAGAGAAGTTCAGATCTGCTTCCAAGCTATGTAGTTCAGGACTGTCTCTAACAAGCTTACACACTGGCTGTAGGAAGAAACATTGGTAGGGATCTCCTCTAGGGGACTACATTGTTCACTCACCCTCTGCGGTGCCCAGAAGCAGTGAAGGGTTTGGTATCAGCAAGCTTGCTCCTCTTTTGGTAGGGAGTTGGATTATTTGAATGCACATCATTAGACTCACCTTACTGAACCATTCCCAGATTCACGCTGTTACACTTAACACCCTGAGGCTTTCTTGTATTCAGTTGAGCAAACAAGGTCATTTGGCCATTTTTAAGCAGAAGTGGTCTCTAATTTTGAATGAATAAAACTGCCCATGTAATTATAACATTTGCATGTGCAAACTCAACATTTGCATGTGCACACACAAAATTAGAGACCCTGTTGAAGCCATTCTAAAACTCGCTTTCAAGGCAAGTGTGATCTCAAACTTCTCCATATCATCCTGTAATGTTTCTCCTGTTTAGACGCACAGACCTCCAGATTTATAGGCCCAGATTTTGGCTCTCCTTTGCATTTCCCCCCTCCAAATAGATCCAAAACAAGGGATAGCATTTACTTGACTCCTGCATTCTTTCAATAGACCCAGTACAGCACCAGTCACTCATGCCAGAAGCACGTGGCTATAGATGGAGATGGGAATTCAGATTAAAATACATGGACCGTACCTATTGATCCCTAGGTCTGACCTGGAACAACCCTTGCACAGTTCAACATGGAAGTATCAGTGCTGTGCATTTTGGGGAACAAGGACCATGGAACAACCACTTCACCCTATGACTCACCTCCCAGCCATGGCTTTCCAGGCACAAGTACACAGTACGTCTTGCCCAAAGTGTACTGGCTATCTTTATATTGTTTGCTTTGTGTCTCTTGTGTGTGAATGTCTAACTTTCACTGAGACCTCAAGCTACAGTTTATGTTCCTGTTATTTGATGAGTATTGTGAGCTAATAGCAGGGCTATGAAAAGCCCACAAAATGTAAACAAAACCAAAATGCTTTCTTTTTCTAGAATATTTACATTGAAAACCGCACCGCACTCGTGCCTCAGGGAGGACTTTAAAAGCACTGGCAAACTCATCCTGCTCATAACTCATGAAGTATAATTGCTGCATTTCTCTTCTCTCATTCTTTATTACTTAGGATTTATGCACAAAATAGTAGCTCTGGGCTGAGCTGCCCTGCTTTGGAAAAGCCTGCTGGGAGAGTGAAGGGGAAGGGAGCAAAACTCTATGAGGTTTAATTCTGGTGGAACTATCCTGGCTGCTGGGAGAAGCATGGATTTGGGACCCCACCCTCTCCCAACCCCACAGACCTTGGGAAATTGCAGGAAGGAAGACACCTTTATGTGATGTAGAGAGAGATGCATGCCTCTCTCCTTCCTGGCAGCACAGTTCCAGTAGGGCCAATGCTGTCACCGGCTAGGACCTAGGTCCCTGTACAGCAGCTCTATTCCTCATCCCTGGATGCGGGCAAGGAAATCTCCAGACTTTCCCAAGGACAGTGCTACAGAAAGCATCTTCCCTGCTCTGCCCTCTCAACTCCGTACCCTCCACCAGAGCAGAGCTCCATTTGGGCTGAGCGCTACAGCATCCATATTGTGCAAGTGAAGGGAGGGTGGTGCCATGGAAGCAACAGTCCTTCCCTTCCATGCAGGTGTTCCAAGCTCTGAGGATCCTAGGGTGGGAGAAGGGAGGATTCCAGCATTGGTGCCAAAGAGCTAAAAAATCAGGACCTATTTTTTTTTTAAAGGTTTTTTTTGCTTTCTAGTTTCAGAGCCTTTAGGGTGTACTTGAGTCACTTTTTCAAGCTTTCCTCCACAATCATGAATTAGAAACTTATTGTTTTTAATAAATGAAAGCAGATTCCCATGCAATCACAGGATTCCAGGAGCTGAGGTTTTAAAAAAAAATACCAACCATTGCAAGACTGAGATCTGGCATAGAGCTAGCACTGGGTCAATATGTGATGTCATTGTGACCCAGGCAGTGGGAACCCAATAGACTGTAAATCACCATAAAATAGTTTATTAACAAAAAAAGAGAACCCTATTATTTAAACAAAATATTTATATCTTAAATAGTAAACTTTAAAATTGTCGTCCCGTTCATTAGGAACCAGATTACATTCTTCTCTATTTGGCTCTTAACCATGTTTGTCACATTTGACACCAACCTTCAACAAGATGGTTCATTTGGCACTAGGCAGAAATGCCAATTGGAATTAAAAATGTCTTTTACAAATAATTCAGAGTTTATTCCTCATGAGAAGTACTTCTTAGCCTGTGAAATTTCAAAATGCAGGAGTGAGAAAATGGTGCCGTGATCCTCAGTCTCAGTCCCCTATGTGTGACATCACAATTGCCTGCTTTTGATGCCAAAGAAAGCATGACGACTTCAGGTGGGAAACAGGCAGCAGGAGCAGATAAACTCTGAATTAGATTCTCTTTTCATGCAACTATTTCTAGTTGTGCAATAAAAAGGGAAGTAACACCCCTCCCCCTTCCTCCGGAATCTATGACATAAGTAGAGCTGTTACAACTGTTACCAAAAATGTTCAACTTTTCCCATGAGGTATTGTTGGCTCTTTAAAAGGTTTCAGCAGAAATATTACATATTCATGTACTCAGGAGTTGTGCATCTGTGGTTTGATATACACAAGGGGCTTGATTCAGCAAGGGGCAGGTGGAGAACGTTGTGCATACAGGCATAAACAACTTGATTCTGCACCAATAAAGTTAATGGGACTTCTTCCATTGACTAGATTAGAAGCAGGGTCAAGCCCTAAGTAATGAGCAGCAGAGGGAAGGCAGGGGAACCTGCACTGAACTCAGTGTCTAAGTGCTTTTGCAGAATCATTGCCAAAAGGCTCAACACCTTGCAAAGAGCAAGCCCTTAATTAGAGTGCTGCTGTGCAGCCAAGCTATGCTTGCTAATAGCAGAAGAAAGGCCAAGAAAGGGAGCATGTAGTTAAGTGCCTCATTTGTATCCTGAGCATAGTGCTCGACTCCATGTCTCCTCAGTCACAACCATTCCTTAACCATACCCTGGCCTTTTTTCTCTCACTGCTTTTGAGAGTGAGGTAGCAGGGCACACAATGGACTTCCACTCAATGAGGAAGACTGTACCTAGTCACAGTTACCAGGCTAACTGCATCTCAGATCCTTCAGTCTCCGCAAGTGTACCCCCCACTAGGTCATGGCCTCTAGCCATTTCCGGCCTCAGTTCTCCCATTCTCAGACCAGGCCCTGGGTTGCAGTCCCCGGGTTGCAGTCCCCATGTTTCAACCACGATTTACTTCAGCAGGTCTGACCTAGGCAGTTGTGTTCCCTCCATGAACCTGAAAGCAGTGACCAAATAGCCTTCTTAAAGCAAAGAACAAAAGAACAAAAGCATTTAACTGAAAACATCTGAAAAACAATAAAACTGACTAGGTACGTCTGTCTTACCAAAGGTTTAACCCAACATGGTTCCCAACCGGGGGGGGGGCGGGATCCTATTGGGGGGCGCCAAAGATTACAGGGGATCCATGCGGCTTCAGTAATATTGAGGTCATTTAGCCCTCCTAGCTCAGCGCCAGGCACAGCAGCCTTGAGCTCCATACAGGCTGGAATGGAGGAGCAGCCGCCCCCCAGCTCTGCCACAGCCGGATGCCCAGGCAGAGGTGCAGCATCGCGCCAGTGGGGGATTGGAGCAGTCCCGACCAATCTACCAGGGCCCACCTCCATTACCCTCAGTCCATGAGCGACGGGAAGAGGGAAGGCCCCAGGAGGCATGTAGTGGCAGCTGTTCTAAGGAAAGCTTAGCTTCTTACTCAGGTGAGAGTAATGTATTATTATTATTATTACGTAACTGAATGCTATTATTATGATTATATGCGTTTATAGGAGTTGTGTGTGTTTACGGCTGGTGAGGAGGCAGAGCGGGGGGCACGTGTTTTATTTAGTGTTAACTAGTGGGGCTTTCACTCAAAAAGGTGGGGAAATACCCACATGAGGACCCTGGAGTGACTAACTCCTTATAGAGATCTTCTGCAGAGCCTCCCTCTGTGTCAGTTTGTCTCCTTGCCAGAGCTCGCTGACAACTCCCTAAGCAGTCCTGGCAACTCCACCCCCGTCTTTTCCTCAGCAGGCTTTTTAACCATTCAGTGTTCTTTTGATCTCCAGGCTCCTCGCCTCACAAATCAGCTGTCTCCCTTTGGCCTACAGCCTGGCATCACGCCACCATTTTGTAACTGCCCCTGATGTTGGCAGCGAGGTTGCTTTTCTGGGAGCACTGCCTTCCTGTTTATTTTTCCCACCACCCCTCTGAAGCTAGACAAATGCATTCATACAGGAGAGTGGTGTAACCTCACTGTACAATAACTTCACTTCGACAACCAGGTCACATACCATGTTGATGAACTGGTTACATCTCAGAGATCATAACATTCATGCAAATCAGCTCTGTGTCTGTCACATACAGTGCATATCCTCCACAGATAATTTTTATAAATTTGCCCCTATGTGTAACCTGCTCCTGCTCCTGCTGGAGCACAAGAGTCAACGCCCTGAACCATACCACACAAGGATCAAGGCTACAAGCAGACTGATCTCTTCAAAACGGGAAGGCACTCAGCAGCACTGCGACGGACTGACAATATCCTGGACCAACCGTATGGAATTAAGATAAACTTTACAGAACGAAGTTAAACCTTATTCAATGAGGCTTAAAATCTTTGGGGTCCATTGTGTTAAAAATGCATCTGTGTATGTGTTATTGTGGAATTTTATGCAACTCCTCTGGTAGGAGGGGGGGATACAACGTACTTCCTCCATTAGCAGCCCTTTGAAGCCACCCGAGAGAGGTGCGCAGATACTAGCTCAGAATAGATTCTCCAGAGACCAACAGACAAAGAGAGGATTTTTGGATAAATAGACTGGTTTTAAACTGGCTCAGGGCCTCCTTCCTAATCCAGCAAACAGACAGACCTCTGGTCCATGGAGGGCCACAGTCCTTTGGAAAGGGTTGGTAGGACTGACTGGGTCGATGGAGGCCCCATAAAACTATGTACTTGTCCTGAACTAAAGCTGCAATGAACTCAAAGCCACAAGGAAACCCCTAGGGTGTTGAAGGGCTGCTCCTGCCAGAGCCCATGTTAGGGTTCAGGTGATCTCTGGTAAGCTTAGTAACACCTGTGTAGGTTCTTTTATTGTTTTCTCTGCTTTTACCTTAAGAATAAAATAGCATAGGGAGTGCTGTATGGTACCTTGTAACCGGGGACAGTCACGCCGTTAGTGGTTTCTGATGATAACATAAGCAAGCATGCTTGGGCAGCCTCTCTCTGCTGGGAATAACACACTGAAGACAGGGAACAGTTCAGCCTGGAGCTACCCTGCTCAGAAAGGAGAGAAATGTGTTTCTCCACCTAAGAGACGTGATGGCCAGGGGAATTAGACTCCTTAGAGTGGGTGCCCTTGCTGTATTACAGAGGGGGAATACAGGTGCAATTGCCACGGACAGTGACAAGCATGTTAAATAGTCAGCACTGTCATGTGGGGAAAGCAGCTGTTTCCAACATGCACTGGTACAAAGGAGTGGAGCAATGAAGGAAACAGAAAAGAGTATGGAATACGGAGCTAGAAATATCAGTTTAACTGTTATGTGCAATGGAATCTATTTTAAAAGAATACAGAAGTAGCAAAACTTTGCTTAAGGATTACTACAAGCACAGAAGCAGAACCAAGTATGACAAGAGTGAGTGGGAGGGAAAGAATTGGGCTAAAATGGCTCCCAAAGGAAAGTGTGCAGACTAAGGGTACATCTAAACTGCAGTAAACAACCCCCATAACTGAGTCTCAAAGCCTGGGTCAATTCACTGGGGCTCACAGGGCTTGGGCTGAGGGGCTAAAAATAGCCATGTAAATGTTCGGGCTCAGGCTGGATCCTGGGCTCTGAGACCCACCCCCACTGGTGGGGTTTCAACCCAAGCCCAAATGTCTACACAGCTACTTTTAGCCTTGCAGCCTAAGCCCTGCAAGCCTGAGTCACCTGTACCACACATCTTTTGTTGCATGTAGATGTACCCTAAGAGGACTAAAATACCTATTTAGCTGGGTAAATAATATGCCTTTCACAAATGCTCAACACTATTTTACAAATGGTTAATATAGCCCAGTTTATGTCTATATAGGAGTAAATACTGCTTACTTAAGAGAGTAAGAGAGACCCTCTCTGGTCTCAGAAATAAATGGTATGCATTTTATGATCTTTCTTAAAGTTGAGCACAGGAAATGAAGCACAAACTTCTATATTCAACATCAAGGCTGTGACAAAGCACAACAAAAGATAGGAAATTCAAAGCTATGGCTGACAAACTATTAGGGCTGGATCGCTTTGTGAATGAAAGGGCAAGTATCAGTCTTATCTTTGAATTTCCTGGTGGTTTTTGTTTTGAGTCATATCCCCATAATATTCTTGAACCAAAGTTTCTGTGCAGCCTTTGGAAGAAATATGTCCATGCACATCTCACTGGTGTGTTACAACTTGAGCGACTTGAAACACAAGGATTTCAGTCTGAAGCCTGTCCTGCCATTGTACTCATTGTACTCGTTCTGAAACTCTCGCACACACTTACAGATGTTTATTAATACTTAATTAAAAAAAATATTCCTTCTTGATTGTAGGAAATTGCATATTGTGCGAATAATTAAACATTTCCCCAGTGGACAGGCTCTTTTAGGAAGCACACCTTGACTCATTTCTCAGATACTCCATAAGGTGCTCACGCAGAATAGATGAGAGGAAGGGTGTTCTTCTGGTTAAGACACAGGACTGGGAGTCAAGAATTTTGGGTTCTGTTATTATCTCTACCATGGACTTCCTGTGTGACCTGGAGCAAATCACTTAAGCCAACATTTTTAAGAGACTTCATTAATTTTGGGTGCAACACTTTTTGAGTACAACAATCTTTGGGTAACTATATTGAGATACCTAGGTCCAGAGCCTCAAAAAATAACTAAACTCCCTAAATACCTTAGAGGATCTCAACCTTAAGGCTTGATTTTCAGAGATGATAAAGAGCTGCAGGTCTTATTTACTTCCATGACTGCTGCAATTGCTAAGCACTCTGGAAAAAAATCAGACCCAAAGTGTCTCAAATTGGTCAACCAAAATTACTGGATGCATTTAAAAATTTTGACCTTACCATCTCTCTGTCACAGTTTCCTTAACTGTAAGTGGGAATAATATATTTCCCTACCTCACAAGGATTTGTGAGGGCTAGTGCATCAATGCGGGTAAAATATACTGATTTTCTTAATGAGAAGGTATAACCTAAGAGAAAAGTACTGTGTTATTAAGTGGATCTATTTCTCTTTCCTGAGTATTTTGGTTTGGGTGGGCTGTACCCCATGAGTTTGGTGTACATATGTGATGTAAACACAAAGAAACAAGGTGGGTGAATTGTCTCTCTAATATCCTGGGACCAAGACAATTACAACTGCAAACAACATACAAACACAAAGTAATTTTCAGCCAAACCACCGTTTTTTCCTTGCTTCAGGGGAAAAGCTTGCATCAGCCTGGCCAAACAGTCTGTGAACTTCAGTAAACTGTGCCTGGCTTTTGGTTTTTGTTATGAATATTTTTCACAGTTCTAGTTCCAGTCTGGTGAAATTAAAGGGCCTGCTGCTGATTTCACTTCCTTCCCAGTACTTTGGGAGTAAGTTCACTGATGCAAAGGGGAACTAATTTAAATGAGATCAGAATCAGGCCCAAACACTCGGTTGCAAACCACTTTGTCACTGACAGGGCCCTGGGCTGGGATGCAGTGGAGTCAGGTGGGCCTGCGTTCCCCTCCCCACATCCCTAACCACCCTGAGAGTGCTTGGCTTCCTCAGATCTTGCCAGTCCTGAGAATACTGAGCTTTACATGCCCCGCCTGCCTGCAAGGCTGGCAGGTTCTAGACTATTTTGCCTGCCCTGCCCACTGGAGGGCCGGGCGCTATTGACTACCCCATCAGCCCTGTCCAGCTTGCGGGCCAGGGGCTGAAAACTCTTTTGCTTGCCCCATCTGTCGGAAGGCCGGGGGCTATAGACTGCTTCGTCTGCCCCGCCCTGCCTGAAGGCCAGGGCCAATAGACTGCGTAACAGCCCTGCCCATTGGAAGGCTGGGAGCTACAGACTCCTTACCAGGCCTGCCCTATGGGAGGGCCAGGGGGCTACAGACTGTGAGAGAAGTCAGCCCCACCTGGCACCGGGGCTAAAGACTTGGAATTTGCAAAGCTTATTCCCCTAGACCAAGGCGCTGTGGCCTTCCTCAGAGCCTGGGCACTAAGAAGGGGCACGATGCCCCGGCTGGACAGTGCAACCAGCCTACTGTTAGATTTTAAAAAAGAAATCAAAAGAACTCCTAAAATATAACACTGAAAGTGGCTTAGGCTACATCTGTTCCCATAAAGTTTAAAGTGTCACATTCTTGCACTGATAATACTCCATAATTATGAAGCACCAGAGGCATAAATGGCATACATAAAGCCTAAAAAGATTTTGTCTACGATTATGCAGTTTAGAGTAAGAAAATTATACTGCTCCTGTTCAACATTTTTAAAACTCTGATAGAGGAATTCATACTTATGTTTCTAGATTTTTTTCCAACCATGATTCCTCATTGAGCATCTCAGAACTGGTCCTTCATTAATGTACCCAAGAATCCTCAGTGCCAGTGTTTGCAGCACTACAAAAGAGGTGCAGTAGACAGTGCAATGGTGCTTCATGCATCAGAGAACTAGTTTGATTAAATCAAACTGAAAGAATAATCTAGCCATCTAGGATTGGAAGTGCCTGAGAAAATTTGCTTCAGTCAAACCCAGAAACAAGGAATAGTGGGGATATGATTCACCTGTTGAGAATCTCCACTATATCCATGTGAGACAGATGTTTGTGCACATGCATGTTGGCTAACCAGTCTGAAACGTTTATAAACCTTTCCATAAACATCCAGCATATCCATGGGAGTTTTATTTATCAGCTATAGAAATCATTGTTGTAATGTCACACAGGTGCCCATGAAAAATTAGTAGTTTATTGCATTGACCAGGCAATTGTGCTTCTAACCTGGCTGTAGTTACACATGCATATGCATACATACTGATTTATACACGTGCAAATCCTTACTTTCCAGATGCAATGAGTGCATTTGTATTTTTGTGGGTGCACTGTTACCACGTTTGAAAGATCTGATCCTTCCTGATTTAAAAAAAATATATAAAAAGGTTCCCACTATAAAATTTGGATCCAGAGTTCAAATACTGAAAAATTCAGGGGTGCTCATTTCTGCTTAGTATAAACATAGGGCCATTTGCAAAATTTAGCCCTTTGCTTCAATTCTGAACTTCTCTAAATTTCAGTAGTGAGGGTAGTGGGATCTAGAATTATATTTTTGGCACATCGCTAAAAACATTCTTATAAGGTACTATAGTATTGATCCAAAAAAAGTAGTTTACAATAAAATGCATTGTTCTAATACTATAGAATACTACACTGTTTATTTTCTAAAGGCTGTATGTATCTCTTCTTCTGATCCATCCTAGTTAATCTACTTGGAAAATTAATTGTATTGGAATAAAAAAATTTATTTTACCAAAAAGGAAATTCTCTGTCAATCACTGATGGGCCAACAAGCCTTGATTGTGAGGAGCCATTTGCCTCTGAAAAGATTCTTTGCAAACAGTTTTGTGGATGCACAGCAATGTTTGAATGACAAATTTGACAGGAATAGCATGAGAAAGAAATCACTCACTTTCATAATCCATCAGCTCAGTTAAAATAGTAAATTGCTCTCAAAGAAAAGTTAAACTCAAACTTTATCCTTTGGGAGCAAAATCACTTTGAATGGTTTGGGGGGAAAAATACACAACCTTCTCAAATTCAGCAGGATGGATGGCCATATTTGTCTTTCAGGTTACATGTGAGAAAGAGAGTAACAGAATGACATACCCTTGGGTAGGTTCTCCTGATGCATGCATCTAATTCCCACCAGCATTAATGAAAATTATATACAATACATCGAGGAAAGGACAAGCTCATAAAAACAAATTTTTGAAGGATATCCAATTTTAGAATTTTTTTCCATTTGGAGACTTCTACTTAGGAGTCCTAATGTCCCTTATATGTTATGCAATAACAACACGGTATGCCAGATTTCTTGAGAGAGATGTATGGGGACTACGCCTTATATACTGCAGGTTGGTTGGTTAGCATGCCTCACTGATGAGCTATTCCTTTTAGTGTGTTTACAAACTGATTCCTTGAGTAATCTGACTGTCGCTGAATGAGTGGTTTGTAGTCCATTCTGCCCCTTCCTCCAAAAGAGGGCATCATTCTGACACTAACAACCATGTATGCATGTGTACAAGAAGAGACACTTACCACCTGCAGCAGTGTCTTTTAGTCACTGCACAATGTGCTTCAGTTGTCTGTACCTCCAGGCCTGGCACTAAAGCATGAGGCAAAGATATTCTCAAAGAAGAGACAGCTGTCTGAAGGAAGGCACTTGCCAGGTTAAAATGTTTAGTCTACCTGTCTGAGGGTATGTGAGTGACTGCAGACTGGTCTAGCTTGGTTATGATGTGTAATACTGGGTGTTTAAGCAGAATAACATTGTAATTAAGCTCATCATGTGAATTGTATGGATAGGATTGGTTGTTTTGTTTTTTTTAAACATATATACCTGTGTGAAAATACTTAATGAAACAGCAGTCTTTTATGAAGATCATTGTTTCCATAACCCACTGTCTCCTGCATGCCCCAAGCTTAAAATGACAGTTAAAAACAGTTCTTTCTCATTAGTCTTTCCCCGGTGTCTGGCTGGTGGGTCTTGCCCACATGCACAGGGTCTAACTGATCACCATATTTGGGGTTAGGAAAGAATTTTCCCCTGGGTCAGATTAGCAGAGACCCTGGGAGATTTTCACTTTCCTCTGCAGAATGGCGCACGGAGCACTTGCTGGTTTAAACTAGTGTAAATGGTGGATTTCATGTAAACTGAAGTCTTTAAATCATGATTTGAGGACTTCAGTAACTCAAGACGGAGGTTATGGTGAGACGAGATGATCATGATGTTCCATTCTGACCTTGAAGTCTGTGTGTCTGAGAAACTGGTAACATTTTTTAAAGCTGTTTGGTGCCTACATTAAATGACTTGATGGCCTCCATAAAGTTCATAATGGACTAATGAGCAGATCACAAAAACACCATCTCAACTGACACCCATATGGGAGGCTAAGCATTAAACGGACATGGAAGCTGAAAAACCTGTTAAATTTCAGAACAAATCACAGTAAGGGGGAAATACGCTCTCCTGCTCCTGCTGTGTGTGTTCAGGGACAAGAGGAACTGATTCTCCCAAGCTGTCAATCTGGCACTTTTCACAAACACTACATTCACTTTGAACATCAATTTAACAGAATGGTCATAAAAACCGAAAATTTCTAAGCTTTCCAAATTCAACAACATGGTAGTTTAAACAAAACTAAACTCGCCCTAGGAAGGGATACATTTTTTAAATTTCATGGATGCAGAATTTTATA
Source organism: Mesoclemmys tuberculata (assembly GCA_007922155.1). NCBI lineage: Eukaryota > Metazoa > Chordata > Testudines > Chelidae > Mesoclemmys > Mesoclemmys tuberculata. The sequence continues at coordinate 66,695,577 of ML675603.1, read as the reverse complement.
ATCCATACATATTTTAAATGCCTTTCAAGGGGTTAGTCAGCAGAGTGGTTTAAGCCTTTGTAGTTTCTGGAGACGGTAATCCCAATTCTGGCGTAGGACACAAGTGAAACCTGTTTGTGGTGCTAAACAAATGCCTGATGGTTGACAGGGTTTAAGGCGAGAAAGGACCGTTCCCATCATCCAGTCTGACCTCCTGCATAACACAGGATAAGATTCCAGCCAGTACTTTCTGCATCAAGCCTATAGTTTCTGTCTGAACCATTGTTTATCTTTTAAAAAGTTAGCTAGTCTTGATTTAAAGATGTGAAGTGATGGAGAATCTATCAGATCTCAAGAAAAGTTGTTCTAATGGTTAATTACCTTCACTACTGAAAAATGTGCACCTTATTTCTACTCTGAATTCGTCTAGCTTCAGTTATCAATCATTGGAATGCATGCTTGTCCACTTCAAAGATTCTTTACACAATCCACATTAAGCATCAATCTCTAGTCAAGGCTGGAATAGGAGACAGATATGCACTATTCCTCACTCTAGTCCAAGCTATCTATTCCTCCATTTAAGGAGCACAACATGCACAAATTTTACAAATACAGAGGCAGACGGTTATCTCGGTGGGTACAGTCCACATCAGGCTACACTGGGGGGCATCCAGATGCCAGTTTCTTCTACTCTGATGCACGTGGTTAGTGGTAGTAGTAGAGGTGTGTCAACATTAGCTTTGAAGGTTAAGATACTTTAAAATGATTGCAAATGAACAATGGTCTGCTTATAACATTCACCCTCAACCTCCACCAACCGGGACAGAGACCAGTGTTTTTCCACTTTGACACCACGGGCAAGTACATGTGACAAAACACACTGCATTTCACATGAACAAAAATAGCCAAGTTAAAGGAAGTACAACTCATATCCATCAAAACAGCCATGAAAGAAAAGAGGTAGGCCATAAAATGGTCCAATAACACAAGATGGGGCCACCCTGCACAATCACCACTCCTGATGGCTCACAACACATGGAAGCTCTTAACAGGGGCGATATGGGGAAAACCGATTAGTCTTGTGTCTTGTTAACTTGGCATGGTATAGGAAAGAAGAAACAATGCAAGACTGACTGTGCTTCCTGATGGCCTTGGGGCTCTCATCCAGAAATTCTGCTGAGGAATTACTGTGCTCAAGACTCTCTTTGAATCCAAATTTACACACACGGAGGGGCCATCCTCCCAGATATCACCTCCTTGGGGAAGGAGGAGAATGTCACCTCCATGGCACCACCCTTCCCTCCCTTGGCCAATGTGGATGCCTCCCATCAGAGATCCACATTGATGGAGCTCTGTAGGGTTGAAGAGGTAGAGGAGTGAGGGGGTGCTGTAGGGCTCCGTAGCACAGCCCTCCTGGAAAACTTGGGATTTCTTTGTGGAAATAAGAGGAGGGAAATTGTTAGCTTGGGCTGCAAACCAACCCATTAGAAAACAAGACAGTGGAGCAGCAGTCATCTCTGCATGACAGCTTTTCTCCATTCTCATGTATTCCTGATCATGATCAGTGAGGCTGATGAAGCTGTGGCCTCCAAAATCCACAGCCCTACATATTCCTCCCATAGTACGGATGGCTCAAGAAAAATCCACAACGTAAATCTCCCTTCTCTAAGCCTGGACCCATCCCATGGGATTTTCAGCAGGCAGGGAGGTGGAGAGAGGGAAATCTAGCATCAAGACACCTACAGCCATGCTGCAAGATAGTTTATCTTTAAGATCTCCATAAAGTCAAGTTGGGAATAAGGGTTTTTATATTATGTTTCTAGAGGAAAAAGGGAATCAATTAAAATGTGACCTTTGGAAGCAATTTAGCAATGTTTGGATTTCAGATTGACCCTATTTTCACATGTTTTATTGTCATTTGATCTTGTAATCATTGAAAACATAAATAAAATGACACATAGTCTTAATTTTTACTATGCTGCACATTTTGGGCCAAAAGATAAAACAAAATAGAAACAAAAACAAAACAAACAGCAGCCCCTAGTCATATCATGCCTTACCCAAAATAACACAGAAGTGCTACTCTGTGCTAATTAGTAGATCCAGAAAGACTGGAAGCAAAATTACTAGACTTTGCAGCTACACCCTTCAACAGCAGCCTTAAAATTGCAAACTTTGAGCAATTTCTGTCCACCAAGGACTATTTTAAGAGACGAGGCAATTTGAGAAAAAATGTGTAAGTACTATTTACTCCATATCATGTCTTCCCCCTCCATAAACTTTTTTAAAACTCACATAAAATACTTACATATACCAGCGCGTTCTTCAAGATCTAAGGGAGAAAGTGCTAAGTATTATTACTATGATGATAGTTTCAGATGTACTCCAAACATGCAAACAAGTTGTGCAGAAGTTGGTGGATAGAAATTTTTCTTTCACGGACATAAAAAAACATAAGGTCCTGCAAGGTGCTGAGTAATTTCAGCTCCCATTGACGTCTAGGGATATGTCTACGCTGCAGCTGGAAGGGAGCCTCCCGGCCCAGGTAGATATATTCACAATAGTGTGCAAAAAACAACAGTGTGAATGTTGTAGCACCAGCTGAGGCTCGAGCTAACCACTGAGCTCAAGTTCACCCTACCTCCTGGTTCTCAGCTCGGGTGGCTTGCCTGAGTCTCTCCCAGCGCCACAACATCTACCCAGCTAATATTTAGCACACAAGAGCAAGTCCCACTAGCACAAATCTACCTACCCGAGCTGGGAGGCTCGCTCTCAGCTGCAGGACAGACATGCCTTCAGGGGTTTTCTAAATTACTGAGTAAGAATTATGGCCAACAATGTCAAAAGTCATCAGTGATTTTGGGTGCCTGAAGTGAGACACTTAAAGGGATGAGTTTCAGAAAGTACTGAACCACACATCCTCTGGAAATTAAGCCCATTTCAAGTACATCAGCCCACACAGGGTGTTAAAAAGTGGAGGCACCTAAAATCATTAGTCACTTTGAAGAACCTTGATCAACAGTTTCTATTTTTGCCCCTGAAGATGGCAAAATGGGTTATAATTTTCATCTATGGACTGCTCCAATCTTTAATGTCTTGTACTAACTGGAATAATAAAACTTGCATTAAAAATGTTCTTACTGTAGTTAGGGATATGAGCTAAGAAAATTCCTACACTCAGCCTCTTCTCTTCCAGAAATAACAGGCACAGCAAAAGCCTGAAAACAGGTATGCATACTCATCACTTTTAGTGCTGGAACACTGACAGCAGGAAAATTGGCAGTGGCTTATCTACATCTCAGGTCTGAAATACCTAGACTCACTGGAATCACAGGTTAATTCCTCTCAGAGCTGACCCAGCCCTTCTTTCTTCCATAGTAAACAAAACGAGTACCATGCATTTTGTGACATTTGGCTCTTTTGGAAGAGATCTTTTAAAAAAAATTAAAACCCCACAGCATAGTTTGGGTAGGCATTTGCCCCTTTGTCTTTGAAAAGTCCTTGTCCTTCACTCCACTTTGTTAATGCCTAGTCCCCAGAAGTGGCTGCTTTTCAAGGGTGAGGTGTCGCCTGTGCTTACGTAGTTTGTTAAGTGCTTAGGAATCCTTTGGAATGAAAGGCATTATATTAATGTAAAACACTATTCAAGTGTTTTCCTTCTCACATCTCCCTTTTCTGTGAGTCTGCCTATTCCACTATCAGCTACATTGCCAGAATTCATTCTCTCCTTGGTTCTGCCCAAGTTAAAAGCCTTAATCATATCTTTGATCATGTCCCAGCACAATTCTGGAAATTCCCTCTTCCAATGGCCTTCTGAAATGCCTACTCTCTAGACTCTAGGGAGTCCCAAATCCTTCAGCCAAATTACGATCTTGCTCCAGGAAAGAGAACCATATAATTTTGGCTCTTGTAAGATATGATATCACAAAGGACCCCTCAAGGGAATTAGCACCTCATAACTCACAGTTGCCAGTTATTAATTCAGTGGGACAGATCCTCAGTTGAGATAAATCAGTATAGCTTCATTGCTTTCAATAGATTTATGCTGATTTAAGCCAAATGAGGATCTGGCCTTGGCTGTACTTCACTTGCACAAAGGCCAGTTTTCCAAGATACCTATTAATACTACCTTTGCATGTAAGAGCCATACTGTGTCTTTACTTGGCTAGTCACCCTGCTCTGAAAAAATGACACTGGCCCCTTCCTACTTAACAGACCTGCTCTCTGGGTGTATTCTGTCACATTCACGCACTTTTCTAACAAAAAAGAGTTTCTATCCCTGTTTACTCTTTGGCAGAGGCAATACAGTCATGAGAAGGTGAGATGGGTTTTATTTTCGCAACTGCACTAACAGAATTTTTAATTCAGGTCAACTGCAGAGCCAGATCATGCTATCAGTTACAAAGTACAATGCCTCAGTGGGGTTGTACAGGTGTAGTAGGGCAGAAATTATCTTTCAGAATCTCTATCAATGGTGACAATGCAGAAAGAGAGCTGCTGGACTTACAAATCCCAGGATGAACTTGTGGCAGTGGCTGTTGTATATGCTTTTAGATATATATGTGTATATAAATATATAAACACACATATTTATATACACACATACGTACACACACACACATCTAAGATTTCCAAAGGAGTCCACACCTCCATTTGAAATTCTTTTAGGGGTCTGCAAATGAAAAAAGGTTGAAAACCACTGTCTTAGGACCATATGAAGTAAAGACTCTGAAAGGACTGGTACAGCGTATTATTTGAGTCAATGTACACTTTGAATACCTGTCTGGAGGCAGGAATTGTGCCTTACTATGTGGTTGCACAATGCCTAGAATAATGGGGCCCTGCTGTCAGTTGGGGTCTCAAGCTGTTGCTGTAATACAAAGTATAATAATAAATAACAATCTTGGTGCCATTAAGATCACACACAATATCCACGTTAAAGCTAACTGGACTCCAGATATAGTCATGTAATTCCTTAACAAGAAATGTTTGCAGGTCCTTCCCACCAGCTAGTAGAAGTATTTACGTTACTTCACGAACATGACGGGCCTGATTTGTCACTAGCTGGTATCTTGCATTGTCGTTGACACCTGCGCAAGGTGAGCATTCTACTCTCAAGGGTACTCATAATGTAAGGCACGGTGCAGTTAAGGTAGAGGAAAGCAGCTGGCTGTGTTGTCTTTAGGATGTGGTGATTCTGGGAAGGCCAAAAGAGAGTCCTTTGACACTTGTGGAACCTTTGGTGGGGGGTGGAGGGAGATGGTATTTTAACATCTGTGATTTCAAGTTAGTTAAGTTAATGCAAAACATTAACCCTTGGTGTGGATGTACTGATGTATGTTAGGTTTTAGGATAAAAACTGCTTTAAATATCAGCAGACAGATTCTCCTGAGAGTTACAGAGGTGCATCTACCCTTGGAATCAACCCACTGGGCTGCAGCTGTGCAGGACTGGGCCCAATTCTCTCACTCACACCAGTATCGTACTAGAATGACTCCATTCATTTCAATGGAGTTGCTCATGACCAGCTCTCAGGCACGTGTGTGAAGAACTGGACCCGTGGAGACTGAACTATCTGACCAGTTTTCAAGACCTCTGGTTTTTTACATAAAATATAATACAGCTTATTTTTATTATGATAGGAAACAGATTAGAGACTCCCTTCATTCTTAATGATGCCATTTTTGTCCAAACAGGAGAAGAGGAACAAATCTATCAGGATAACTTAGGGATGGATGCCAACAAGACAGGCTTGCTAACTGCCAGCTGTTTTGGCACAGGAAAATAATTTCCCCCAACATTCATTTTGGAGGCGAAACTGGCTCTAATACCAATCTAAAGGGAGGAGCAACAGAAAAAACAGTCGATAAAATAGTAATAAGAAACTCCAGTTAGATTCACAAGACAACAAAGAGAAAGGAACTGGAATATTTTAAAAACACACAGACAGAAACAAGTAAAAAACCTAGGAATTAGTCTTTTTCCTTCAAATGCCACTGCTCCTGTTTCTTACAATTTAGGACTGTTGCTAAACTCTGTTATACTGTGACCAAAGTAATATCAGGCCTGAATCAGGAAAGCATCAATATGGAGGATTTCACTAAAACACATGCTTAACTTTAAGCATTGCCAAATCCTACCGAAGTGAATGGGATTTAAGCACCTAATTCAATACTATAACAAACAGGTGGAATTAACACACACACAATGACTTTCCTGAATTGGGCCTATAATTAGGAAAAGTGTTTCACTATTCTACTATGTTTGAAATAGTTTGTTTCTCTGTACTTAGCTTTTTGTCAGCTCTAAATTTCATATTACCTACAGTTGCACAACTACAGATAGTTACAGATAATAATTACAGATACAGGTGATAAATGGATGCTAAACTTGATTGACATCAATTCTGTTGTCCTGTTTATGTACCAGAAAACACATCTAAGAAAAATACTTACTGAAAATTTAGTTTTCATCACTTAGAAACATGCAAACATTTATTATGCAGTGTGTTGCTCACTACAACAGTCCCTTTGCACTCTGATATAGCTACAATACCCCGTTTCAGTTTTTACACTTACATAAGCAGCAACTTCGTCCATCTCATCACCATAATAAACAAAACATTCAGTAGTAAGTTGTTTGCAGGATTGGGTCCTTAATTTCTTAAAGTAATTCTTATCCCATTGACCTGATAATGGAGCTGAAAGTCAAAAGGGACTAGCTGAACGATCTCTAGATAAACATATTCTTTCTGATTCATTTTGGGCTACTGTCATCCTCTAGGCTTAGGTTTGTTCAAGTAAACTCCATCCACTTTTAATTTTTATTCTTGTTTACAAGAACTGGTCAATTCTACTTCCATTGTGCGATAAAAAAACAATACGCCCCAGATGTGAAGCCTAAAACCTATTAAGCACCCTAGATGAAAGCCAAGGGCACAGACTCTTTTAAGGAAGGGCTTAAACAGATTTCCTATTCTGCCACAGAGGGACGGATTCCCCACTGCTTTGCACTAAAAATGCTCTGTTGTCATTTACAGCTGTACAACCTGGGCCAGATACTTAGTTGCATCCCACTTTATCTGCACTGCTACAGATGGGCAAAGCTGCTGACACCCACAGAATCTGCCCAGTTCAGGATTCCCCTAGTGTGAAGGAATCCCTGGGTGGTGTAGAGCTAGCACAGAGCTGGCTATGCTGGTTTTATGTTCCTGACCCTCAGAGTAGGGATTGTTCCTGGAAAAAAGGTAGCATTCTCAATATGTCTCTGCATTCCAGTAATCCGCAGCTGCCAGAATGGCCCCAAAGAGGAGGATAATTTAAGAATAGGCTTGAGAATACCCTGAATTATGCTAGACTTCAAGAAGGGCTCCAGATGGGCCAAAGAACTGGAAAGCTGTCAAAGTTTTTGATTCCACAGACGCAGATGAGTTGAGTGTGCCTCAACTGCATATGAAAATCAAGCCTACCTTATGCCCACTTCGCACAGATGCAAATAGCTACACCAGGTGCTAAGCAGTGACGATCTAGGGGTTGGTTCTGCTCGTTTACACCAGTTTCAGTTGGTCATAATTCCACTGCAGTCAATGGAATCACAGTGGTGTAAAACAGGTATAATTGCAAAGAGAATACAGCAAACGGCATTGCAGCTGTGATACAGCACTACTAGGAAAAAGTCCCTCCACCATGAAGGCAAAAATATCCCCTTAAAAGCGTCCTTCAGAGGAAATCTGGTCATGGGACACTTCATCAATGATACCGAGCTCTCTCCTATTTTTGGCCAGAAAGAGGAATTGCTATATGACAAATATTTACAAATACATAGATGGAAATCCTCTCTAAAGGATCAATCTAAAGAAACAGGAATAATTTTCTTCACATGAAAAAGGACGTGCTTTTGAAGGGCCACTGTCAGGCTAAACAGTGTTTGACAACCAAAGATTACAGAATTGCAATAATGCATGAGAATTTGAAATAGAATTTGACTAAAAGCTGACTTGCAACACAAGTGAAATTTGCTATCCTGTTCTCATTGTCCAGGAAATGCAAAAATCAAAGATGCAACATAAACAATTAAAAGAAACTGGAACTACACTATGGTTTAGCTTCTACTCCTACTGCAATAAATGTGAATTTTGCCATTGGCTTTAAAAGGAGCAGGATTGTTTTTATATGTGAGTGTACTATACACAGGTTCTCCCACATTGTGAAAAAAAGGGGCAGGGAGAACATGTCATGTAGAGTATGAGAACTAATACGAGAGTTTAAGAGATGGTGTTAGAGCAAGTACATAATAATGATTTGAAATGTCCTTACATGTTTTTAAAACTGAAACAATAACATAGAGTTTGGCTGGACTGAGGGGCTAAGCCTTTATTCTATAACATTGAAGGCTGATGTGCAACAAAACCTCAAAATATAAATTCAGGTTCTTCAATTACTACCCGAAATATAAAAGTCAAACTCCATTTTTGTACATAGGTGCATATTTATTACACATACCTGGCCCACTGGCCCTCATCAGTTAAACTCATATTGTAACATTCATAATCATTTGAAAAATATGTATTTATCCTTCTACTTGGTGAAGATATTACAACTAGTTGCGTTGAGTAAAGATCTTTTTGTGTATAGATCATTTACATAATGTATCTGCTTTAAAAAAGATGCTTTATTTCAGCAAGGCAGTACACCTGCTACACATGATGAAAATATCCTTTTTTTGTGTAATGATTTTGGGATTTCATAAGAATTTTAAACAAATTTTGTGATTCCTATGGAGTAACTGAATATGAAGTGATAGTTTGGATACTGTAATAGTCTAAATTTTAAAAAGCATATTAACTGTGTTCCAAATTTTGTAAGTAAAATCTTCCTTTGAGTGAGCAGAGGAGAGCAGAAAAGTGTTCTTAAGATATCTCCAGCGTGTATCTATCTTCTAAACTAAAGCTGTCTGAATTGGTTTTCAGAAAAAGAGGGTGAAAAAGAAATAAAGTTGAAGATGAAAAAAGCCCTGGTTTTACATTGAGGCCTTGGTTTTACCTACAGCAACTTTTATTCTGACGATGAAATGAAAGTTCCCACATCCATCACTTACTGGGTTTTGGGATTTATTAGTCAAAAAAGATATAACTGTAAACCAATTTCTAACACAGCTAAAAATATCTCTTTTAAAACTCTTACATTATGGTAAGCTCTCAGATAATATAGTTCTTCCAGACACAAACTTTTCCTTATTTTTGCATATTTATACCCTAAACTTATAAACAGCTATGTACACAAATAACTTAGCATATATATGGGACTTTAGCAGGATTACTTACAGTTAATTTAAAGTTACTCAAGCGCAAAAAGTATGTGCAAGATTGAGACTTCACCTGGTAGTCCTCCGTAGTGTATTTTACCAATATGGAACAATTGGTAAGTTTTTACTGGTCTTGCATAGACCAAGTGGAGGAATCTGAGGACACAGAGCAAAGCTTCCAGAAACATTCAACAGTCTATGCTGTGATTACATCTTAAAGACTTAAGAATAGATGGTTAGTGCTAATATGCACCTTGGAGGTCATATCAATAGTTAGAAACTAAATGTTCAGAATTTTGTTTTGCAACAATCTGAAGTCTTTTAACTGTTTATTAATCAACCCCACACAATCAATGTGCAACAATTTCAATAATGTGTTGTAAGGCCTAATCCTCCAGACACTTACAGATATAACTACACTTGTGAGTAGTCCTGTTGAGGTCTCATGGGGATAAGTGTTTATCTGTGGGATTAGATCCCCAGTTTGCAAATTCTTCAAGCCAGGAAACCTTGTTTTCACATAAATCTGCAAGGCCTTTGCTCACTCTTTGCATAACATAAATAAATATATTAATAATAGTAATATGACCATGTCCTTAAAAATATCCAGGGGATGTCCAGTGCAATTAAAAATCCCAACAACAGGGATCTGAAGTGTCATTAAACACTAAGCAAACCATGCATGAACTTTTAGGAGTGCTTTGAACAGTGAAAGAATCTCTGACATTTCATAGTGTTTAAAGCAGGTGTTCTCAAACTTCTTTTTTCTGGGACCCCCCCCCTTTGAAAATATTTCAAGCTGTGACAATCTCCCCCCAAAAGTGACCAATGCCGCTACCATGCCATGCCACCCATACCCTTATGCCCTTCCTCACCATCACCTCTGTGCTGCTACTAGATCAGCACTGCCTTCAGAGCACCCAGCAAGCGGCCACTGCTCTCCAGCCACCCATATCTGAAGGGCTCTGGCTGTCAGCCGTCCCCAGGACTGACAGCTGCAGCACGCATGGGGGCTGACAGCTTGCGACCCAGATAATAATCTCACAACCCCTTGAGGGGTCCCAACCCCCAGTTTGAGAACCCTGGTTTGAGGCCAGAAAGGTCCATCAGTTCCTCCAGTCTGACCTGCATATCACAGGCCATTACACTGCACCCAGGGACCCGGGTGTTAAGCCCCAAGAGCAAAGCCCTTCAACCCAGAGGAGACAGAGCCCACAGGCGAGAGCCCCAAGGCGCCACCAACGCCCACGCCCCCTGCACGGGCCGGGCAGGAACTACAGGAGAGCGCAAACAGCGCACAGCCGCTTGCACCCCGCGCTGGTCCCGGTTACCTGCCGCCACTGGCCAAACAAGTCACCTCCGGGCTAGACACCGCCGCACGCTGCGCCCAGCCCGGTGACACTCCCGGTGACCTGGTCAGCGCGCGCGGCACCCCCCGGCGCCCCCCTTCCGCGGCCCCGAGACGCGCTGTCACTCGCGCAGCCCCGGAGCCCGCCCGCCGGGCCAGGTGCGGCGGGAAGCCGGGGCTCGAGCGGCCGCTGCGCCCCCGCCGGCTGAGCCGGCCCCGGCGGCAGCCAACTACCGAGCTACGCTTTCCGCCGGGCCCGGGCCAGACGGGCCCCCGGAGCAACCCGCCCGCCCCGCCGCTTCCTGCCGGCTCCGCCGCGCCGGCCTCCCCTCCGAGCAGCCGAAGCGGGCAGCCCCGGCTGTCAAGGGCGCGGCCGGGGAAGGGACCCCCGGGCCCCCGCCGTACCTGAGCCCCGCGCCGGAGGGGGGGTGGGGCCGCCGCCCAGCGCCCACGAGCAAGCGTGCAGCAGCCACAGGCTCCTCAGGAGATCCCGGCTCATGGTCCCGCCCGCTCCGCATAGGAAGCCGGGGCGAGAAGTCGGGCTCCTCCGCTGCGCCGGCCGGGGAGAGGCGAGGCCGCGGCTGGGCTGCTGCGGGACCGGGCTCCTCGCTTGCTGCGCTGCGGCGCCGTGTGGGGGGGGCAGGAAATCTTCAACTTCGCAAACAGCTGGGCAGGACTCGCTCGCTCCTCCGCACGCCGCCCCGCCTGTCGCTCAGCCGCCTTAGGCCGGCCCCTCGCAGGTCTCTGGCCACCGCAGACACCCCCGCCGGCCGCCGGAGCCCCTGGGCCGCCGCTTGGCTGTGGGCAGCCAGCGGAACAGTATTGGCCCTGCCTAGGGAGCAAAGCTGGGAGGGTTTCCCCCCGCCGGGAGCAGGGCTTGCAACAACTCCATGGTACAGCGCCTAGCATGTGTTTCCCAACCAGTGTGCCAGGGCTGGTGTGCCCTCAGGCCTGAGCAGGGGTGCCACGGAATTTCTTGAAAAACTAGGTGAGGAGTTCTGAGTTGGCTCATGAATATCCATGAGTTCATTTGGAGACGATATGGTGGTGTGCCTCAAAATAATTAAAAGGGATCAAGGTGTGCCACGGCAGAGAAAAGTTTGGGAGCCACTGGCCTAGCACAAGGAACCCCAAACAGTGAACGGCCCCAGCCCTGAAGAACTTAAAAGCACAGGGCACGGATCCTGCAATGCGTTGCCACCCTAGGCTCAAGCCTGCCTGTTGACTCCACTAGGGCTCTCTCGGTGGCATTGCACCTGTGCGTCACACACTGCAGTGTGGACCCACGAGAAGACATGTCAGGCAGATGGCATAAACAAGGGGAGGGAGCTTGAGGCGACAGTAATAACAGGAAATGTTAATACAGGCTAGCTTGCGCTCAAGGTAGAGATGTGTAAGCCAGTCCGCAGCAGCTATCACAGTCATAACAGCTTGTCACCTGGCTCTTTTGCGTCCTGTTCCAAAATTGATAATAAATAGGCTGCATGTTTTGCAGAAAAAAATTCTCAAAAGGAAATGAACAAAAGTTTGCCTGCACACGGGGTCAAGTAGTTTGTGAAATTAAAGCAACTTTTCAGAAGCAAAAGTTGGGGGTTTGCAATGAAAACAGGGAGAAATTCACATTGCACATAGATATTTGCACTGAAAAGATACGAGACATGAACATTTTTTCAAAATGTGGCACTACTCTAAAACATAACACACACTAAAATAAGATGGATGAAGCAGTGATTATCAGCTGCAATGCCTGTGTGGTATGGGTCGCTTTAAGATTGGTTGATGTGCTTATATGTGTGCATCCACACACACACACACACACACACACACACACAATTCTTTAACAGTCTCAGATACCTACTACATCAGCAATTGGGGCACGACTTTGGGCTATTTTATGTACATTTTGGACATGCAAAGTGTGCGAAATTCATCAGCTTCTTTCCCCAATCCACCCCAAATAACCAGGCTTTTTTGTAGGAACCAGTGCAATCAGAACATAACATTCTGAGATGGAATCAGTGCAATGCAACCATTCTGCACCCCTTATATAGCTACTGCAGACCATGAGATCTGCTGGAAGTTTGCACTGAATAGGCACTGCAGGTCACTAGAAGTGCAGCCACTGGATATGAAGTAACTTTTTTTAATATATTCATTTTTAGTACATGGGCTGTGGACATTCCTCTCCTCTCATGTAGGAGTACATCTGTGTATGGACTGGAGAATCCTTCATTATACATTGTAGCAATGCAATTCTCTAACTGTGGACCACAGAGCACCTACTGGCAGACTGGAAAGTTGGCTAGTCACATGGGGTAGACTCTCATCTATTTCCCCTGATAACTTGCATTATTACAAGAAGCTATACAGTCATTAAATATATTCCTAATGTTACTTTTCCATGTAAGCAATTGCTGTAGTTGCTAAAGGAATGTTGCATGGTTATAAATAGGGGAGGGGAAGAACGGCTGTACAATCACAACATGGAGGTCAGGTGGATCCCTGACATAACACAATGAATTCTTGCTTGGATCTCTAAAGGAAAAGTAACTAATTGGACTAACGCTGATACAGCTTTCATAGGAGGTGAAGCAAAAAACAAGTGCTACTCACATTTGTACTTTCACAAAGATATACCTGAGTTGTGGTACGCTTACAAACAAAGACACTGCATTTCTTGAGCATCCTAAGATACCCATGCTTGGACAACTGAAAATATATAAAACAATGTTAAAGCTGGTTACTTCATTCCAACTCCTTATTAACAGTTTCCATTTCCTTATTCACAGACTGAAGTTGCCTATTTATTTCTCAGTCAAAACTGTGAATAATTAACTTCAGCCTGATTTAGGTGAGGGAGGCCAAATGATGAAAACCACAGATGAAATTAGAAGAGAAGTTTAAGAAGTTTTCATAATTATCTCTGTTAAATGATCACAACTGTTGTTTTCTGCAGCCGTTGTCTACATCATGCTATGTGGCACAAGAATAAAATACCATAACTGTATACTTTAAAAAAAGTTGCACTTTATAAACTGTTAAAGTCTTTGTATGGTGTTTTTGTAGAAGTAGGTTATAATGCGTAATGAAGTCTGAGTAGATTTTGATCCTCTTAAAGGAAAACTGCAGTGACTCTTTGATACCTTAGATAGTAACATAAGTATGTACTAATTAAGAGTAAGTACAATGTATTATGAAATCTGTATAGTTTTCTGTGACAGGATCTTGTCACTGTAGGGGGAACTATGGCTTGTGGGCTGATGGATTGCTAAAACACAACAGTTTCTCTTTTACTGTCTAGTGTCAGGACTACACAAGATCAGGGGTGACCACCAGAGGCCACTGCCTATCATGCTGAACAATATTGTCTCATTGTTTCCTTGTATTCCACTGTCAATTTGTTTTCTCCATATGTTGTCTTGTCTTATATGTAGATTGTAAAATCTTTGGGGTAGGGACTGTCTTTTTGTTCTGTTTGTACAGTGCCTAGCACAATGGGGTCCTGGTTTATGACTTGATCTTCTAGGTACTAGAGTAATTCAAATAAGTTAATAATAATAATAAAGATTGAACCTATATAGTTGAGACCAATTTCTTCCTTAGCCTTAATCCAAATAGACACCCAAAATACAAATAAACTTAGTGCCTCGCATCACTCAGGCCCTTCTATTAAAACCAAAAAACCAATTACTAGTATTCCAGAATAATCTTTTTCTGCAATGTAGGCTGCAGTTTTATATATTTTAAGAGTCCAAGTAAAAACCACACAGGAAAAAGGGTTTCTCTCCTCTAGCTCAACCTTCTTGTACCATTTTATTCTTATCACATGCCAACCAAACTGCTACACAAATCTCACTGGAAGAAATGTTTTTCTAGCATCCCCATTTCTCAAGTTTCAACAAGACACCACATCAATGTTACATCTGTATTTATAGCACTGGGAAACTTTTAGCCCAAAGTCATCCCGCCCACTCCGATGAGCTGCTAAAGTACCCAGCTAAACCACTATTTTTATTAGCTTTTTGTTAGGGATAGCTCCACTCAGGTTTGGAATCCTGTTACAATATATTTCCCAGGTCCACTGATGCAAAAATGAGGTCTGTACAACTGCATTTACGCAGACACTGTTTATGCCTAGGAAGTCTTAGCATAAGTGTCCAAGATGAAACTTCCTAAAATCTGTGTGTTATACCACCTATGAACTTTTGTTGACTGACAAACCTCAAAAAGATCAATAGCACAAACATCAGCTTGAGTTGGTGTGACATAATGGCTCAGGCATAACGTTGGTTGGAGAAATTTCAGCAGAACGATATTCCATCTCAATATGCATTTCAGTCAAAATATGTTGACTTTGCCAGAATTTCATTTCAGAAGAAAACTGGGTAAAAAAATCCTGATATGGTAAAAAAGATGTCAGAATGAAACGGTTTGCTTTGTAATTTTGAACCAATATCTCATGTTGAAAATTTTTAATTTTGTATTACATATAAAATTACAAAATGTAAAAGTTTTAATAATTTTTTTTCAGAATTCTCCTTCAGAGTTCATTTTGAAATTTTCAGTTTTCATTCCAATTTGAAACAAAGTCAAATTTTGAAATCTCAAAATCCTTTGTGAAATGGAACTTGCATCCGCCACAGAGCTCTAATCAGAAACACAGGCTGATACCGGCCAGCTAATTTTCAGAATCTAAAGTCTCAGTACATACCACTGGCTATCTCAGCATGCTTAATTAAAGATATCTTTCTTGCCATTCTGTCTGTCTGCTGCATCACTTATTGCTAATGAAATACACATGGGCCATATGTGGCACAAAAACTTAATATGAATGCCTGTCGTGACACAGCACATCCTATTTCCATTGTAATAATGGTTGTACAAATATGTCTTGTGAGGTATCAATTGAACACTAATAACGTAATGCATTAATTAGTGCATTAATATTCTTGCACGATGTATGTACGTGGTGGGTATTCAGAATTATGGGCATGTGCTAGAATTATAAATAAAGTGTGTTTAAACCAGGCATGCCAGAGGGAGTTGGTAGACAGGTCTTCCCCCAGACAAAAGAACATGTTTCTCCCCACCTGGGAGTTACTTCCAAATTACTTTGAAAGACAGTAAGTATGTATTAACATGTTACATAAACAGACCCATCAACAAAGGTTGGAGGCAAACCTCATACGAACAAGTGGGAGAGAGGACAGCATGGCGTCCACACCCAGTAGGAGAAAGAAGTTTGGTCTGGATTGTACTTTTCAGATGATACATTGCAAAGGTTTACTGGTCTATAATGAGGGGAGCGGGGGTGGGAGGGGCTGAACCTCAAGTGATAAAACATTGAATTGACAGATTTTATTCAGTATTACTGTATTAGAAAAGTGTATAGTGTGAGATCTTTTCTGAAAGCTAATGGCACATTGGTGATTAATATCACTGTGAAATGTATGTATTAACACTATATAATTATGGATACTCCTTGATATTAGTCTGTACAGTTTGCCTAAGACAAGCATGACTGTCA
>ML675603.1:66596862-66659420 GCA_007922155.1 Mesoclemmys tuberculata | reverse complement strand
AACTCACCATACCATATCTGTTTTTGCAATCAGCATTTTCTGGCCTTTGTCTAAATTTTTTTTAGAGAGGGCCCCCAAGTGTAAAGTCTGTCTCTGGATCCAAATGCAGTTTTTCCCCAAGTTCAGAGGAGTTTGCATCCAAGGTCTGGCTCAGTCCATTTGGAACCAATGCCAGCAGCAAATCTACTCCTCCAATCAAAAGTTTTAGGATTCGTAGCCCAGGTTTTAGTTCTGGTCCATCTTTAGACTTTTTAAAAAGCACTGTACCTTTAAAATTCAAGGTCAGATCCTTCTCCCATTGAAGTCAATGGGGGAGTTTTGCTTTTTTACTATCAACTTCATAAAAAGCAGGACTAGGTTTTTAGGGTAACATTTTCTAAGCTATTTAGGTGCCTATAGATAGGCGTCTAGTGGGATTTTCCTAACTCATTTGGAAGTTAGGTTTTTCGCCTTCCTCTGCAGCGTGGGGCATGGGTCGCTTGCTGATGGATTCCCTGCAGCTTGAGGTCTTCAAATCTCACTTTTGAGGATTTCAATAACTCAGTCATGGGTTCGGGGTTGTTATAAATGTGTATGGGTAGGGTTTTGTGGCCTGCCTTGTGCAGGAGGTCAGACTAGATGATCATATTGGTCCCTTCTGACCTATGAGTCTATGAGTCTATGTTAGGCACTTAGACACTTTTGAAAATGCCACTAGGTGCCTACCTACACCTTTAGGCACTAAAATACCTTTAAAAATCTGGCTGTTGGTTTACAGTTATTAACTATTAACTCACTTAAACACTTCAGAAAGAAGCCCCCATTTAATATGGCACTGCACAATTCGACAGTGCCCTTTAGGTGTTTTGCATCTGAAAGATCTAACACTGGTCACAGGCAGAGACAAGACACCAGACTGGATCATTGGTCTGTTCCAGTATGGCAATTCTTATGTTCCTGTTACTTTGCAAAGGCAGAGCCTGATCCTGCCAGGTGAAGTTCAAAGGTGTTCTACACCTTGTAGAAAGCACCCAATACCTCACAGGATCATTCTTTCCAGAGACTGGAGAGCTAGGAAATGGCACAGAGAAGCAGAGTTTATTGTAGAGCACTCCCCATTCTCACATAAAGGGTTTTAGGATGGCTCTTGGATGTGGTTCTATCGTGAAATGGGCTTTGGAAATACTCTTGCTTTAAGAGATTTAAAAAAAAATTACATGTTTATTAATTTCCTTTTTTTGACTGTATTAAATTGAACAGGTTGCTCCTGCTGAGTGGCATGGACACAGTAATCTGCCTCAGACAAACAGAAATGGAACTTGTTCAGCCCCAGGCACACTTTGGGCAACTTTCTGTGTTTGTAAAGAATGTGATAAAGATTATTTGTAAAAAGATAGATATTTTCAAAATGTTCAGAAAGCATCACTTACCCAAAGCACTAAGAGACTGCGTTCACATCTCTGTTCATTCCTCTCAAATCAACCCTTCTTCAATGTCCAGGGAACAGAGATAATTAGAACTCTCACCAATCATGTTGGATGTTGACCTGAGGTGTGTCAACCTGGCTTCCATTTGTTTGAGTGCTGATCACATGTGGGTTTAATTTTTGTGCAGTGTAATTTCTGCACACACAAATTACACAGGCAAAAGTATATTAATACACAATTTGTATGTGCAGAAGTGTTTGCACTAAATTCTAATTGTGTGTACAACTGGCACCAACTCTCTAACCATCTCTAATTTTTATAATTTTCGAAATGTCTGCTAAGGTGAAATTTACTAATGTCTGTCTTGTTTGGTGTCTCCTAAATGATCGTGTGTTAGATGAGCGTCATAAAAATGTGTGTAACACTTGTGTGTGAAGTAATTCTGCAGTTGATCTGGCATTGTAAAGCCCATCTCTTCTGGCCTTACAACAAAGTTTAAAAACCACTTGTCAAATAGGATTTTGGCAGGCTCACTGACAGTAATTCTAGAACCCAGGGCAGAACAGTCAATGGCCTTCCTGGAAAGGGATGGATGAGGTCTGGGTGGGCTTCCCCCAGAAGTTTTACTTATTGATTATGTGCCAACAAGGTTTCTGGGAGGCTGAGGAGGCAGTATCTGCTACCGGGTCCCTTGGAATCTCCCCAAGGTGATTACTGATGAACCTGGGAAGCTGAGTAATAGATACCACCTCCTCAGCCACCAGGGAACTTGCATGGTGCATAATAAATAAGCTCAGCTCGGGGTGGGGGTGGAAAGCACGAGTGATGGGGGTATTGGGAGAAAGGGGGAGAGGAAGAGAGGCTAATACTGATTTATCCTCCCATTTGCTCGGGCCCTTTTACATCGCCAGGTCCCTGGACAATTGCATCCCCTTTCCTCTTCATGTTAGCAGACCTAGGTTTGGGAACTAGAGGCTTTAGCTGACCAGAGCAGATAGGATTAAACTGAATAAAGCATGTGTACAAACCAGTACTCAGACTTGAGCTGAGACTGCTCCAACAGCTGTGCACTCAGGAGCTGGGACATACACCAGTGGTTTCTCTTCAGTGTATAAGATGTTCTATAATATGCTGTGAGAGGTAAAGCTTTGTATAGCAGTTTAACTTCTATCCCCTATACTGTCTCCACTGATAGCTGGTTTTATAAGAAATGAGGAAGTCATAAAGGCAAAAAGTCGACCTTTGAGGTCTGAACCCGTGAACAGGAGATGTAGGTGGATGTGGCAGAATAATCCATCAGTGAAACTAAGTCTCCACTGGATCTATCTTTGTCTGTAAATGGAGGGAGGATGCTCTTGTGGTTAAGGCATCAGATTCTGACTCAGGAAACTTGAGTTTAGTTTTCAATAGTCAAAATTCCTGTGTACCCATAAGCAACTCACTTAAGGTATCTACACTGTGAAAAAAACTTAACCCCAACAGTGCGCCTCAGAGCCCAGGTCCTCGGACTCAAGCTCACAGTACGGGGCTAAAAATAGCAGCCTAGACATTCCTGCTAGGGCTGGAGTCTGGGCTCTGAGACCAACCTCCCTTGTTGGGTTACAATTAATAAAGGAAATCAATGGTAGATTATTCTTTCAACCACTTGAATTTTAAAAAAAAGCACTTATAGTTTAAAAGGTTTGTGACTCTTCAGAGCCCTTGGGAACCATCTCATATTTGGAGATCATTTTCCTCTGACCAATCAAACTTTGTTGCACTTCACATTTAACTTATTTTCTTTTTTGTAGAGTACTCTCCAAATGTTCTTTGAAACTCTTGGTACATATTCTTTATTGAGCCAATGTGACTTAGAGAAAATAATACGCAAAGGAATTGTTTTAATCAGTGAGGGGATTGCTGAAGAGACCTCCAAAGCAACTATCTGTCATCTGGATACAAAGATGTTTTTATACATTTAAATGATGAGATTCCATAGTGTAAAGTTTTGGCACCATGTATTATTTTGTTTAATTGCAGGGGTAAAACTTATAGGCAGCAGCTATATCTAAATATGTTAGAGAGCTTAAAGCAGGGAGAACAATCTTTATTGATGATAAACTAAAAAGAAATGCCCCACAGCTGACAATAAGCATGTCTTCAAGCATAAACAGCTTATTCATTCTGATCAACAGACATAGTAAGACCATCTGTAATTGCACCATATGGCAAGTCCCAGTATTAGGACACAACCTTCTTAGCAGAGAAGAAGAAAATGTATCATGTTTACGGTAAAGATAGATTCAAATTTGCTCAAACCAAATATTTCAGAAATGTGCTTTTTACATTTATGAAGATTTGTAGTGAAGTTAGTATTTCAACTTTCAGGTGATTTTACAACATGATCAGCAGAGATAAAATACTATGTGTCTTGGTTTCTCTGTGGATTCTGTCAACAAAAGTATAGGTGTGTTCAAAAGTATTTTAGTCCTCTTATAAAACTGGTATTTGGTCAGAAATAGAACTTTTTGAGTCATAATTAAGACCAACTAGATTAATTTTTTGTGATTTAACCCTGTAGTTTGTCTAAATTTTCCTGCACTGCCTGACTACAATAAATAGGAACTCTGAGTTTAATCTGGCTTTGCCAGTGCCGAGCTGCAGATGACCATCAACATTTTATGCACACACAGTCTTTCCTTTCTGGAGAAGAATTAGGGCTTTAACATTCCTTTTCTAACATTTGGAACAGTGATCCTGTTCTTCATTATGTCTTTAATACCCAGATATGAGAGCAAATCTCTCGCCCTGCACATGCACTTTTCTACTCTATGTAAATCAAGGTAAAATTTTTCAGCCAAAATGTCTTAGGCAAAAATACAGATTTGGTAATATTAAACCATTTTGCGAATGTGTGTGTTGGTTTCAGCAAATTATTTCAGCTGCTTATCCACTATGACCCCCCTCCCATTTTTTTTCAGAATCACTGTTTCCCAGACTAGAGCCCCCATCCTGTAAATATAGCCTAGATTTTTTGTTCTTAGATGTATACATTTACATGTAGCCACATTAAAATACATATTGTTTGCTTGTGCCCCAGTTTACCAAGAAATTCAGATCATTTGATATCAATGTCGTCTCCCTCATTTACCACTTCACCAATTTTTGTATAATCTGCAAATTTTACTAGTAATGATTTTGTTTTCTTCCAGGTTATTAATTTCAGTTATTGTTGATACTTTTTAAGGGTCCAGGTTGATCCCCTTTGGTAAAGGAATGATCCAAAGACTTTAGCAGCTCAGATGATGCATGGTCTGGATTTAATTTGGCCCCTTTTTTCTAGAGTTTGGAGCGTGGCATGTAGTTCTGCCATAGTAGCTCCAAACATTATGTCAATCACAAAACTGTGCATAGGTCTCAACTCCCCTTTTGTAGTATTTTTTGGGTTGAATAAAAAACAAAGAGTGAGTGGACTCTTCATTTCCCCTGAGGAGCATTACATGTGGTTCGCAATGAATTCTTTTTGTCCTGTTTTGTCTGCTTGTATTTAGATCTGACATAGAAGACACTGAAAAACTTGGCATCAGCTAGATTATTCATTACATCAACAAACATGAGTATTTGTTAAGGGTCTCAGTTGGTTGCTTCCTTCATGTCTTGAGTGTCTGTGACTGTGGCTAGCTCACCTATGTGAGGTATCTCCACTAGCATCCTGAAGTTTAACTACTCCATACAAATAATTACCCTTCACCTTCCAAATTCAAAATCACTTTATCTAACTGGACTTTCAACAGAACTATGCTTTTTTATGGAAAGACATCATCATCATTAGTTCGCCTAGACAACAGAGGTCGGTTACGACAATCCCGTATGGCCTCTACCAGTGGTTTTGTATGGAAAGTGTATTATAGGCTTAATTGTGCTAACCACTTTATTCCTTGAGGAATGCTCCCAATCTATTAAATTAGAGCAAGCTGACCATTGGTAAAGAATTTTTTAGAACAATTTCAGAACAATTTTCCCTTTGCCTGTTTTAAAAGGGAACGTCTCATTTATTCAAATTTTTCATGAAAAATTTATCTTGAAAATTTCATTCTAGAAATTTTTAAGTTTTTTACTTTTTGATTCCTCCCCTTTCTTCCTCCTGACCACCTTTTTTCTTTTTCCATTTTGCTCCTGAAAAGGTAGATAGGGGACGGAAAAGAAAGGGAAAACCAGAAAAAAAAAAAGCAAAAAAAGCTTTGTATTCTGATAGGCCTAGGAAAAGAATTGAAAAAAAAGAGGAAATTTTCTCATTAAAATGTTCAAAATAAGATAATTTTTCCAACAAAAATACATAAATACAGTTTTTTATTCTTTCATTACATAATTTGGTTTAGGCCAAAGCCTACATTTTAGGGATTAGTCTACAGGGATTATAGAAGCATAGTTTGGTTAAATCTTAAATCATGCCTACCCTATAGGGATTACACAAGCACAGTTCGGTTAAATTTTAGGCTGTGCCTAACCTACAGGGATTCCAGAAGCATAGCTACACATGCATAACCTCATTATGTAGATGCAGCTTACAGTGATGGAAGTTTTTTTTCCATTGCTTTAGGAATACTGCCCATGTGATGGTAGGTACGTAGGTCTTCCATTGACCTAGCTGGGTCTATACCACAGATGAGGTCAGCATAGCTATGGTGCCAGGGGTGTGGATTTTTTCACACCCCTAAGTGCTGGAGCTATGTCAATCTAAATTTTAAGTGTAGAGCAGGCCTTAATATCACTTGCAATGTGAACTTTAAGGACTGTGGTGATGTTATTTGGTTACTGCACCTGTATAAAGCATTATGTGAGGCAGAATTAAAAAACTTGTCAGTTAGAAGTAGCTGCAACTGGAATTAAAGTTGGAGATCAAATCAAAGAATGAAGTGGGGCTAGTGTAGTTGTAAATAACAGACCCTCTTGCCAAGCTAACTTGATTGCTTTGTTGTTAATTTGTTTTTCTTGTTGATGTTGTTCAGATCCAACTAAAGTACCTGTATTCAATTTTAAAAGACATGTTTAGCTGATTGGATTTGGGGACATAAACACAGGAGCTGGATGTTTCCTACTGTCATAAGCAATTTGATTGCTTTAAGATCCAGGCCCTGAGACCAAACAGTAACTATGCTTCTTTGTTTACAAGACTTTTTGTCAATTATTATTGCTTGTAGTACGGTAGAACATAGACACCCAAACTAAGATCAGGCCCATTGTGCTAGGTGCTGTACAGATACATAATGAAAGGCAATTCCTGTCCTGTAAAGATTTCAATCTAAAAGACAGGATAAAGGGTGAAGGGGACACAGAGGTAATAAGAGGAAGAGTGATTTGTGATGGTCACATAGCAGGTTTATTATTTATTGTTCGTATTGTTGTAGCCTCTAGAGGGCCCCCAATCAAGAAGCAGGGCCCCACTGTGCTAGACAACACACAAACTTGAATCTGTCTCACTAAAATCACATTTACAATTGATTTAGCTAAACCAATACAAACCCCTATGTCGGCACCTTCAACAGGCGTATGCCAAGCTTTAGCCCAACTGACAAGTCATCACAGGAATATGACTGAGGCCTGGTTTACCTTCCAGATTTGGTGGCAGTCGGCGGGAGATACGCAAGTGAAGTAAAAAACTTGCGTATCTCCCGTCAACTTTGCTGCGTCTGTTCTACGCGCTGTCCACACTGTGCTGCACCACTTACGGAGGTGGTTTTCCTCTGTCGATTACTGGATCAACTGAGCAGGTCTACACAGACCGCTCAGTTGATCCATAGACATTGATCTGACAGCGGCAAATTTGCTGCTGTCAGTATAGACGTAGCCTGAGAAGAAAGTCTAGAAAGAAGACTGAGAGGTGAACTGATTGCAACATGAAAGTAAGTATAACATGGGGAGAAAGGTACTAAAGGCTCTTTCATCCAGCAAAGAAAGGCATATCAAGAATCAACAGATGGAAGCTGAAGACAGGCTAATTCAAACTAGAAAATCGGCACCAATTTTTAAGAGGCAGGGCAATTAACCATTGGAACAAACTACCAATGGAAGTGGGAGATTTTCCATCTTGAGGTCTTCAGATCAAGACTGGATGCCATTCTGTAAATTATGCTTTAACCATACACAAACTATGCTTTAGTCACATACCAGCTATTGGGCTCAGTATAACAGTAAGTGGGTGAAATCCATGGCCAGTGATAGAGATGAGATCAGATTAGATGATCTTCTGTCCTTACACTCTAGGGATCTATTAAAGTGGGTGAGAGGAGCAGGAGAGTGAAAGTGACAATTATGGTCACAAAACTGGCTGAAAAGTAAGGCTTTCCTATTTCTTTCATTATTATTACTATTCCTATTATTTATTTGTATTACCGTACTGCATAGGAGCCATAGTCATGGGCCAGGCCACATTGTGCTAGGTGCTGTACATATCCAGCATCTACTGGATATGCTTTGGTGGAATGCTCTTTCCTTATTAGTTCATGCATACTGGGAAGGAAAAGATTCCTTTGGCCCTTCCTCTTGGCTTATATCCCCTCTTTTTTGAGCCCCCTTCACTGTGGTTCCCAGTCTCTTTATGGTTGTCACAAAGTTTGCTTTCGCCCTCCAGCTGAAGCAGAGAAACTGACTTGGCATTTACTGCTGACATTGTAAGCTCCCTGGGGTGGGGACTGTTTTGCTATTCTAGGCTTGCACAGCACCTCGCACAATGAGGTCCTGGTCCATGACTAGGGCTTCTAGATGCTACACTAATACAAATAGTAAATAATCATAATACTTACTCAGGAAGTGCACGGACTTGGTTGATCTAGCTTCTTACCTTCATGACCAAACCATTTCAGTGTGGTGGGTCTGAAGGATTTTGCAGTTATACAGGTTTGTGACCCATTGCATTGACTTAAACCCCAGTACTCAATGTGAACGTTCTCCCAAGCTGTAACCTGTGTGAACACCTGGTCCTACGGCTGAACTGGAAACCGCCCTTTCCATGGATTACTTCTTGTATGACACGGAGATGTAGGGCCCAGTGCAATCAGAGTCTGAGTACCCTCGTTTCCCATTGGCCCCCCTGGATTCTACTGCACCCCCTTTATATTATGTTTTTCCAAGAATAAATGTGCACTTTTGATGGTGTATCCCTATATTTCAGTTTATTTTAGGCACATTCTTTGTTACTCTAAGAATACCTCCCTTTCTACTTTCCCCTTTGGTTTGACCTAAGAGCCCGTGGATTTAGCTACTTGTCAAAATAACCTTAACGATTAAGCTTTCCACATTTTAAAATGCAAACTGGAAGGAAAGGAAGGAGTGAGAGACATAGTGTACAGACAATGGACTTCAAAGCAGCAGACTTTAACAAGCTCAGAGTTGAGGTCCCACAGGAAGAAAATCAAGCGATAAAGGAATTCAGGAGAGCTGCAGTTTCTTAAGGAGACAATATTAGAGGCACAACTGCAAACTATCTCAATGCGAAGGAAAGATAGGAAGACAAGTAGGAGGCCAATATGACTCTATTAGGAGCTCTTTCATTATTTGAAAATCAAAAATGAAGCCTACAAAAAGTGGACAAATTGCTACGGATGAGTATAAAAGGATAACATATGCATGTAGGGACAAAATCAGAAAGGCTACGGCACAAAATGAGTTACAATTAGCAAGGGACATAAAATGCAATTAGAAAGAGTTCTTTAAATACTTTAGGAGCAAGAGAAAGATGAAGGGAAGTGTAGGTTCTCTATTTAGTGGGAAAGGAGAGCTGATAACTGTGACATCAAGAAGACTGAGATGTTTAATGACTATTTTGCATCAGTCTTTAATAAAAAGGTTCATGGTGACCAGACACACAATATTAACAACAAGGGAGAAGGAATGCAAGCCAAAATAGGGTAAGAAGAGGTTAAAGAATATTTAGGTAAGTTGAATGTATTCAAGTTGGCAGTGCCTGATAAAATTAATCCCAGGTTACCTAAAGAACTAGCTGAAGCAATCTTGGAACCATTAACAATTGTCTTTGAGAAGTCATGGAGGATGGGTGAGGTCCCAGAAGACTGGAGAAGGGCAAACATAGTATCTATCTTTAAAAAGGGAAACAAAGAGGACCTGGGGAATTATAGGTGAGTCAGCCTAACTTTGATGCCTGCAAAGATATTGGAACAAATTATTAAACAATCAGTTTGTAGGCATCAAGAGGATAGTAGTGTTATAGATAAGAACCAGTGTACATTTGTCTAGAGCAATATCCCAAACCAACCTAATTTCCTTCTTTGATAAGATTGCTGGCATAGTGGATGGGAGGAGGCAATAGATGTGATATATCTTGATTTTAGTAAGGCTTTAGACAGAGTTCCACAAGGTATTCTCATAAGCAAACTAGGGAAATGGAAGGTGCACAACTGGTTGAAAAACCATTCTTAGAGTATTTATCAATTGTTTGCTGTCAAATTGGGAGGGTACATCTAGTGGAGACCTACAGGGGTCAGTCCTGGGTCCAGGGCTAGTCAATATTTTCATTATTGAGTTGGATAATGGAGTGGAGAGTACACTTATAAAATTTTCAGAAGACATCAAGCTGGGAGGGTTTGCAGGCACATTGGCTGACAGAACTAAAATTCAAAACGACCTTGAAAAATTGGAGAATTGGTCTGAAATCAACATGATTAAATTCAAGAAAGACAACTGTAAAGCACTACACTTGGAAAGGAAAAATTAGATGCATGACTACAAAATGAGAAATAACCAGCAAGGTGATAGTGCTGCTGAAAAGGATCCTGAGGTTACAGTGGATCTCAGATTGTCAACAGTGTAACGCAGTTGCAAAAAAGACTAATATTCTGGGGGGTGTATTAAAGGAAGTGACGTACGTAAGAAACAGGAGGTAATTCTCTTGCTCTGTTCAGCCCTAGTGAAGCCTAAGCTGGAGTACTGTGTGCAGTTCTGGCTGCCACACTTTAGGAAAGATGTGGATAAATCGGAGAGAATCCAAAGAGCAACAAAAATGATAAAGGGTTTAGAAAACTTGACCTATGAAGAAAGGTTAAAAAAATACCAGGCATGTTTAGTCTTGCGAAAAGATGACTGAGAGGGGACCAGATAACAGCCCTCAAATATGTTAAGGACTGTTATAAAGAGGACTGTGATCAAAGGTTTTCCATGTCCACTGAAGGCAGGACAAGAAGTAATGGGCTTAATCTACAGCAAGGGATATTTAGGTTAGATATTTGGAAAAACTTTCTAACTATAAAGGTATAGGAATAGGCTTGCAAGGGAGGATACAGAACCCACATAGTTGGAGGTTTTTAAGAATAAGTTGGACAAACGTCTGTCAGGGAGATCTAGATTTACTTCATCCTGCCTCCACGCAGGGGACTGGATCTTATGACTCTCAAAGTCCCTTCCAACCCTCTTCCCTGATGCCCTACAATGTTTTCATTTTTACCATTTTCAAATCAAAAGAGTTACCTTTGCCTGACCAATTCTAACAATTTTGCTGTCATGTCCAAAATATAACATATTAGATTCCATAATAATTGCAGACTTAAGAGGGCAAAATAAGTTTGTGTTCAAGCAATTTAATATTGTCTGAGATCCAGAACAAACAGCCACAGGAATAAAATCTGTAGCTGAGAACGAGCAGTCATAAAAATCATTGCATGGATTACAATTCCAGCAGCATTCCTAAAGGAAAATTAACATACCGAAGCTTTGTCATCAAGATACTTCACTGAAAGATACAACAGTGAAAGAACTTCTGGAATATCTTCATTTTAAAATCAACGTTCTTAAAAAGCTCCATCGCCTCCTTTAAGATCAAGTTAAATAAAGTTGAGGTCAGGTTGGAGAGAACTGAAAAGTGAATGCAGACAACTGAAATTTTGTCAACCACAAAAAGAGAATTGGGTAACAAACATCACAAAGGCCTAAGAATTTCCCTTAACCATAATACAGCTACAGACTGGAGACTAGATCTTCTGGATAATGAGTTTTGTTGCCCGCTGTTAAAGTGTCATGGGTGACACTGGGTAGCAGATATGGAGAAAAAATTAGCTTGGAGGAAGTTTGGCTGCGAGAGAATGGGCACTGTAATTACATTTGATTAAGTGGTCTGAGTCCTAAAGCATTGGTGTCCAGCTTCTTCAGAGCCAAACACATTATTTCAAAAAGGTCAAGAAAAGACCTGGTGAAAACATTTCATATTTCAAAGTTTTCCACTGAAAAAAGGAACACATTTCTCATGAAAGTTTTTGCAAAACATGTCCTCATTCTCTGACTGGCTCTAGTCAAGAAGCCACAATCAATACTTCAACTACTTCTTTAGGCTTGGACAGAGCCATTTGCACTCCTCTCCTCTTCTCCTAGGATTCCCATAGCATGGCAGAGATACAGACAAGGGAACTTGCCAGAGATATTCCTTCCTCTCCTGAGATGTAGCAGGTGGCCAGTTGGGGAGCTGCTAAGCAGCTGCAGCAGGAAATTCTAGTTTGAAAATTAGGACCCATGCCTTAAGCTGGCATTGGAAGCTAACTGGGAGCCATTGGAGGGACTTGAGCACAGGCCTGATGTGCTCATAGCAGCCTAAGCCACAGAGAAGGCAGGTAGCCACATACGTACCAACTGGAGCCCATGCATCATCCTTACATTCAGTTTCAGTTACAGTAATCCTGCCTGGAGATGACAAATGGATGGATTAGCATGGCCAGGTCCTCATCTGGGTGGAAGCAATGAGGTTTCCTAGCACGCTGGAGATGAAAGAAGGCATTTATGGCACCAGATTCTATCTGGTCATCCAAGTTCAATGAAGAGTCAAACAAGACCCTTAAGCTTTCCAACATGTTGGCGAATGGGGTGGGTGTACATCTTCAATGGTCAGCTCTTTGAAGCCTGAGTCAGCCGCTTTTCATCCAAGAGCTAATTTCCTATTGCCATCATGACATTTTAGTAGTGGTAGGGGCTGCGTCAGTTGAGAACGAGATATATAGTTGGGTGTCATTAGCATACCAGTAGCAGCCAAGGCCATGGAGTGTCACTATCTCTCCCAGTGGTCTCAAGATGATATTGAAAAGAAGTGGGGATAACATGGATTACGAAGAGACCCCACAGGTGAGGGCCTTCAGGGAAGAGGAGCAGACACCCATACCACTTTCTGAGTTCTGCTAGAGATAAATGACTGAAGCAACTGTGATGCTGGGCCAGCTACACCCACAATGTGACGTAGGCAGGTTAGCAGTACCTCGTAGTCCATTGTGTCAAAGGCTACCCAGGAGTCTGGCAGTCTGAGCATGTCCATGGCCAGGAGATGGTCATCTTGTAATGCCACCAGAGCCACGTGTGCTGTGCCCTGGTCAGAACCCTGATTGTGAGGCCTGCAGAATGTTGGCTGATGTCACATCTTTCTGGAGCTTGGACGTTAACTACTTTCTCAGTTATTTGCTCAGGACCAGAAGGCTGGAGATGGGATGGTAATTTGAGAGAGCTTCCGGGTCAGGTGCAGGCTTCTTTTGGATTGGATGAACTATTGAATTTTTCAAGGAGCTTGGTAGGTGTACTTCGCTGAAGGAGGCATTGATTATTTCCATACTACTATGCACAATTTTGCTTCAGCTGTTTCGGCAACCATTTGTCTTCACTTTTCATGAGTGTATTTGTAACTTTTGGTCTCATGACATTTGCAAGTTTGCAGAAAGAAAATGTTGGGGATATTGTTGAGATTTGTTTAATCCCAGCACAAAATTAGTTTTATGATGAAAAGAAATGTATTTCCGATGGAGGTGTTTGTAAAGAGAAAAGAGAGACAACCAAAGGGAAGGCTTAGAAATCAAAGACCTGAAAGTCGGACATGTTCATTTTGCTTTAAAATATATTATTTTTCTATCTTGGTCCCTCACACCCTTCTGAAAAAGATTTATATAATAGAGGTGAAAATTGTAGAAAATTGATAGCGTTCTCTAGGCACGAGTCTACAGTCTACCAAATTTGATAAAGAATGGCAAAAGTGCCATTGACTTTCATGGAGTTTCACTTTCTATGTTTTACAAACAAGCTAATAAAATTATTTCGGAATAGCGAACACACTTCCAGGCTCAGCAAATCACCCAAGGCACTTAGCACCTCAGAGGCGGTGCTCAGCACCTTGCAAGATCAACCCCTAAGTGCCAGATTTTCCAAAGTGCTCAGCACCTATAATTGTAGCCAGATTTTCAAAAGAGCTCAGCTCCAATTTCGGAACCTAAATTCAGTGGCCAGCGTTTAAAAACGAATCACAAAAAACCTCAGCACCGAGCAGCTTCCATTGAAAACAACAGGAGCCGCTGGCTGCAGAGCACTTTTGAAAATCTGGCTGATTTTAAAAAACTCAGATCACTAATTTAAGTGCCTGAACAGCAGATGAGCTCTCCTGAGATTCCAGTCCTGATTGGGAGTACCGAGCCCTTCTGAAAATTTAACCCTAAGTTTCTTTATAATATACTCCTTAAAGAACAGAATGTGGCCTCTCTTCCGCGCTTATGCAAGGAAGTCAGAAAACATGCCCCGGGCCCTTTATCCCCTGCGCCAGTTACCTACACCATGGGAAAGCAGCCTCCATGGGGCTGCTACATCCCCTTTCACACATGTGGGAGGGGAGGAGGCAGGAAGGGGCAAAACCATGGCTCTGTTTCCCCAGCTCGTCGGCTGGTGCAGGAGTGTCAGCACGCCAAGACAAGTGTGCTGCACCAAGTATAGAGCTAGTGCAAGATACATCCCCAACCACAGAGCAGGGGAAAACCAAGAAGCAGATTATGACCGAATCTAAACTCGCTCCCTGGCTGCTTCTGGAGAAGCCAAGCTATATGTGATTTAAATTATATTGATTAATGTCAAACTAGTGTATTCTCACCCAGCAAGGTAGATTAACTAATTTCAACTAATAGTGACTCTAAAACAGCCATCTATGCAATAACCCTGTTGTTTTTAGATACTCTAGATTGATTGCCCTTGGCTCGCTGCTGCCACTGAAGTCAATAAGAGTTTTGCTACAGACTGCAAAAGCTGTTGTACCTGCATACGATCAGAAATTAAGCACTTGGCAGTGCTAGCTGAATTTTCAAACAGAAAAATTAATAAAAGCAGAGTTTAAAAGTAACAACATATTTGCTGTTTCCCTGCTATGCAATATTAGCAATGAGTAGACGTGTGAAATATGTGTTGCAAAATACAAATGTAAACCAGATTTTTTGTTTTGTTTTTGTCTTTGTATTTTATTATGAACTTTAAAATGGGCTCACCCTTGTGAAACGTGGCAGGGTATGTGAATTTATTGAGCAAAAAACAGACCCATTCCCAAATCTCAGCCAAGCAGGTCCATATTTCAGCAAAGACAGATTTGTATGTTCCTAAAACACTATTCTAGTTGCTACCAAACTCTTTAACTTTCATTGCATGCAGATTTGTACATCTTTTGTTTGAAACTCTATTTGAACCTCCCTTGTTCATATTTACATAGTACCAGCCATAGTAGCCTTTGAGTTCTTCACTCAAGAAATTCTCACTCAAGGCCCTCGTTCAGCAAAACACTTTATGCACAAATTTAAATCCCATTGCCTGCAGTGAATTTAAGCACATGCTTAAGATAAGCAGCTGCTCAAATAATAAGGTCAAGGCAATGCATGCTTACAGGATTTTGCGTTTTCTTTGTTATATAGCATGGACTGAACTATACGATTTAAAAGACCTCACATCTGGGACTGGATTCACAAAGCACCTGTTGCTAGTGGAATTCACAACCCTTAGTTAGGCACCCAGGCTCCCCTGCAATGCATGAGGAGAGTAGATGCCTGAAACAAGATTTCACAGAAGCCAGCATGCTGAGTGGAGAGCTGCTTAGGCTAGTTAATAGCAAATGCTGAGGAGAAAGGGCAGGGGTTAGGCCTAACTCTGAGCCAGAGAGAGGTGCCTGATTCCACTCAGGATTCACAGCTGTGAATCGCCTCCTGGACTTAGGTGCTTAACCCAGGTCAGCCCTTTCTCACCATAGAGTCACTCTCATTTTCTCTGGCTCAACAAATATTGAATCATTTATACAAAGTGGAACAATTTCAAGAGGACAGATTGAGAAAGACTCACCACAGAATAGCCTGTAGCCTACTGATTTGGATGCTGACGTGGGAGACCTGGGTTCAAGGTCCTGTTCCAAATAAGGCAAAGTAGAGATTTGAACCAGAATCTCCCACATGTGCTCTTACCACTGAACTGTTAGGTTTAAGGGGGCCTTTTGTACTGGTTAGCTGAGCTCAGAGTACATCTACCAGATCTGGCCCCCCAAGAGTGAGAGGTGGGGGAATGCCTAGTTTGTGAATCCCCCTGGGGTTTGGGGCTGAGTTACTTGACACTGTCAGGACTTTGGCAGCTTTGTGCATGCCAACCTAGGGTATTTAGTTGCCTACTGGGTTAGATGGCAGCTGAGCAGCGATTTGGGAATGCTAGCGGTGCCTAAATGTTGGATTTAGGCCCTTAAATCCCCTTTGAATCAAGCCCCTGAAATCTTATGGGTTCATAATGATCAATTTAGTACTTAGACCAGACCTGGGAAATCCACCATATGAAGATGAAAAAACCCTCAATTTTCTAAATGCCAGGAAACTTCTATTAGACATTAGAGATATGGAACCTCTGTAATTTTTTAATGTTTCAACATGTGTAGGCACAAGAGAGAGAGAAAGGACAGATGATGGAGAGCTGAAAATACTTGTGTTACATTTCCAAAATTCTTTTCTCAATAATTCTTTGAAATTGCACAGCTGCTGCCCTTTCTGTTTTATGACTCCTTCTCCAGCTGTGTGAAATGCTACAAGCCACTTCGTGACCTGAGCTTTAAAGTGTTTTCAATCAATGGATAACAATGGCACAGAGATTACTTTACTGCATGATATTACCCAGCTCGTAAACTGGTGCAGACAAAGAGGTGGAGTTGATTCTTAACCATTGTCAGAGGAACTGAGATGTGTGGGATCCCCGCTCTCAAAAAGAGAGAAAGTTGTTTGTAGTTTATCTCATAAAGGGGTTTTGAGAGTTCAGAAGCTGGTTTCTAAAACTTTCTATAGGAATCAAAGCAACAGTGAGATTTTTTCCCACTGTAGTCTGTTTCCTAGTTTTCATCAGAATATTGTTTTTTAGCCTCAGCAGTCCTTGTCTGTGCATAATGATTTGTTATAATCAATTCAAAAAAAATTCTTTCAACCTCCTCATATTTCATTTAACTAGAAGACAATTTATATCAAGGAATAAGGAGGCTAGCACCTAGCTTGAACCAAATACATATTACTGGCCTTTAAAATGTCTGATGAAGAGTGATGGGCCACTTTCCCAATCTGCCCCCCCTTTTGCCCCTCCAAAAAAAAAGAAGTTTGACTTCATGTCTCCACTGGAGAGATTTTGCTTTTTAATGTCTCATAAGTAGAGAAACAATGAAACAAATAACATTAAATGCTGCTTCACTGAGGCATGCAGTCAACCTGTTAAATTCATACATTTCCACAGGAGGTTCTTGCATCAGATATTGTGGTTAGACTTTGAAAAATGCTGGATAACTGTATTACCAAAAATAATGTTAGTTATGCATGCTAAAATGTCAAATCATATGCTTCAGGGTGTAAGCTGATCCCTGCAGGGACCAGGAAGGAATTCTCTGTCCCACACAACACATGCACATTTGGCTAAGTGCATTCTGGAGGATTTTGCCTTCATTTTCAGCATCAAATATTGGCCAAGGTAGAATGCTAGGCTAAAATGGGTGGATGCCCATTTGAAATTTGGGAATACTGCTGCTGTTAGCAAACACCCACAAATTTCCCAGGCTGACTATACAAGGATGTTGACAAGAGGCAGGAAACTTGGCAAGAGAAACTATTGCTTAATATAATTCCTTTCCATTTTAATTCACAATTTTTTTAGATAACACAGTTTACCACATTTACAGAAATTCTTACTGGTGTCAGATTTCTACTTTCCATAGTGAAAGGTCACCAAACATCTGTTATTTTAAGGGGAAAACTATTATTTCCAGACACACTCGCCATTTCAAAAAATATCTGTGCTCTATTAAAACGCTGTGTCTGAAATGCATGGCCTTTAGAGATATTTAATCTGAGTGAGATTCACATTCTGCTATATGACATTGTATTACAAATGACAATGGGATTCAGTGAATGAACTGTCACAGCACAGTAATCCAATAACAGGATAATACTGGTACACTATATCCTCATTATCCTGAACAAGCAGCTCCCCTTGGTACACTTTGTTGCCAACACTGGCATGAGTGGAGCTTTAAAAAAGAAGCCCCATTTATTCTCATTAATACCAGAGACCACTCAAGGCAATCTGCTGCTGTAGGCAACATTTCAGTAGGCCACATCCTACACCACTCAAATTTGGCCTGGCCTCCCTGCTATTGTGATGGAGGGACAGCAAGGCCAAACTTGAGTGAGTGATGTTGTGACCTGGCACAGGGGGGTCAGGTCTGCCATTCTAGGCAGCTGCCTAGCTTGCCTGTAGTATAGCAACCTCTGATTAATACTCCTGATTCTTCTGTTCAGCCACTCAATCAACTTTTCTAGCAAAACATTAAGGGCTGTTTATTGAATAATTCTTCTAGAAAGTAAAAATCTGAAAGTAAAGCCCCGTAGTCAGTCAGTTTAGCTGCCCACCTGCTCCCCAGCACAATCACAATCACACAGGCATAATGAAACATGGATTTTATCAACTCGCCTGGGGGAATATGAACTCTCTCAAACCTGGCAGATTCAAAACCCCTCAACAACTTAAATTCTGTTCACCTGTGTCTCTTTAGGATAGGCTGGAGAAGGGGAGTAGAGAGTAATAAATATAAATATAGTGAAGGGGAGTGATATACAATGAAATTTCCTTATGCCTTTCTCCCTCCCTGCCTCACAAAAATTGTCACTGGAGGTAAAACGCACTCCTGTGCAGAGAGCCAGAACAAGTCCTATGCAGTACTTAGGGTCTCAGGCCTAAGCCTTGTGATAGCTTTTTTACAGGGCTGAATTTCACCCTATAAGCAGAGTTTCACTGTAACAGTAGAAGGCCTACGTAGTAAAAGATCCCCACCCTTTAACTCAGGAGTGGTGGCACGTCCTCAGGGTAGTGGCAGAGGGAGTTGACAGCTCTGAGCAGCCTCTGGGAGGCCCTGCTTTCACTTCCAAGGTGAAACGGGGTAGCAAGACTGGTCTGACACCTCTATCTTCCCTGCTGGGATCATCTCCACCAAAAGTCACAATGCAAGGATTGCTCCTTGACCTTCTTCTCTCAGAAGAATGGTGATTTCTCTTCTCTTCTCTTTCCTCCCACTATTGCTGTATACCTGGGGGGAAGCAGTGATCAGTGAGGCAATTCCACTGAAAGAATTCACTACTTTTCTCCACTGTCGCAGTATCCACTTTCAGGTGCTCAGCCAAGCACTGGAGAACTTCATGGTGTTGGGGGAAGGGATCTTCCCCTACAAGTCATGAAGCAACAGCAGCCTCACTCTACAGCTGCTAGTTCAACCAATGGCTGGAGCAGCCTCCACGGCCCTACCATTGCACCAGGCAGAAGGACCTTCTTTTGCTTCCTGCATCTCATTCACTCTTGCACAAGTTGGTAAAGCTGGGCTCCATGCCATTCTGGGTTCTGCACATCCTGTGAAGTCATCCCAAATGTCCCTATCGCTGCTGAAGTTGAATCTTCAGCACATGCAGGGGAGGGCACAGGATTTGCCCCTGCCCCTGTGGGCAGAGTTTATCTGTAACTGCGTTTGAGCTCAATAGATGGTCCACATCAGGTGATCACACACTACTGGAGTGTGAATTGCAGCATGCATTAGCCTGCTGTTCTGTAGCTCCCTCTTCTGGACATTGTGGGTGTAAACTAACAAGTACCTAGTTCGCAATAACGTAATCCTCCTTTTTAAAAGTTGTAATATATTTGAGAAGCCATGAACTTTTTTGTCACCTCAGCATCACACAGTCCTGTTCCCAGAGAGCAAAGTTAAATAGACATGGGACAGCATGCTTGCACACACCCCATTTCAGCATTATTGTCTTCCAAATTCTGACATAACCCCCATGAAGCAACTACAGTTACGATGGGTTTAATTTAGGACAGACAGTGGCTTGCTGCCTCTAATCTCATGTTGGCTTCTACTATTTATAGAATCATAGAACCTCAGGGTTAGAAGGGTGTAGCTGTGTGGTCTCAGGTATGAGGTAGATGAGGTAATATCTTTTACTGGCCCGTCTTCTGTTGGTGGAAGGAACACAGAGCTTCACCGAGCTAGCAGACCTGAAGAAGAAAGCCGTGAAGCTTGAAAGCTTGTACACGCCACCAACAAAAGATGGTCCAATAAAAATTATTACCTCACCTACGTTGTCTTGCTCATTTATAAACCTTTTCATTATTGTTTTAGAGCTTATTGGAACAAGATTGAGCAGCTATGAGACTACCTTGGTGATGTGGATTAGGAAATGCTAGTACTTGAACTGATTAAGGCTAAGCATTCGATTTGTTTTCATCTCATTAAAATGCAATAGAGTTTGCAGTACAACCCCAAAAAACACCGAAATCACATGCTTACTTTAAGGAGACTAACACTTGATAACGACAGACACCAGTTCGCCAACAGTCACCTGGGATTAATTCCCATACAGCACAATGTATATGGATTTCATATACCTAATAAAACTAGGATTAAGATTTCAACCCTATACTAAGGTTCTCGTACATGGCACATTTCCAGCAGGGAAGAGTGAAAAAGCAGGGCTCAATGGGAAAATTAAATTTACGATGCAAGATATTGATATCTGGACTGTGGATCCAGCATGGAGTTTTGCCAAGTACTGTATACTATTGTAGATCCAATATTCCTGGTGGTGCTCTTATTCAGAATAAATTTTTAATATGTACTGTATATTTCTTACGTGAACGATAGAAATAGACAGACACCTAAC
Source organism: Mesoclemmys tuberculata (assembly GCA_007922155.1). NCBI lineage: Eukaryota > Metazoa > Chordata > Testudines > Chelidae > Mesoclemmys > Mesoclemmys tuberculata. The sequence continues at coordinate 66,639,037 of ML675603.1, read as the reverse complement.
CTATTCTTTACCTCTTATGTTGTCTTTATTATGATAGATAGAAGATAGAAGCTGGAGGGGCTAGTCCAGCAGCATGAGCTGGTCAAATATTTAAAATCTTCATTAAAGCCAAATCTCTTTTTCCCCCATAGGCTGGAAGTTTTAAACAGAAATGTTGCTTTGGTGAAAAAAATACATTAAGGAAAAGGGCTGACTGAGCAAATATGCCTGACCAAAAGTATTCCAGCATATATGTCAGTGAAACGCACTGAAACTACAAAGGCCTATTTCACAATGCCAGACTAGTATGTAGGTCTGCCTGTGCATTTTCTCCCTCCACCTCAGATTGTGCCCACTGTCATAGCATCTGGACACCTTACAACTCTTAAAACCACAAGACATCAGGCCAGTGGTTAACTTAATAATATTGTTGCCTGCAGCTAGCACAGGCCACGAGTGCATAGTTGCTTGTCATTCAGTTAAACAATTTCATTCAAACAGGATTTTCTTCCTAATGCCACTGGATTTATGCAGTATGGTAAGCCCATACCTTGAATACTGAGTGCAGGTCTGGTTGCCCCATCTCAAAAAAGATCTATTACAACTGGAAAAAGTACAGAGAAGAGCAGCGAAAATGATTAGAGGTGTGGAACAGCTGCCACGTGAGGAGAGATTAAGAAGACTAGGATTGTTCAGATTAGAAAAGTGATGTAAGGGGGATATGAGAGATGTCTATAAAATCAGTAAGCGTGTGGAGAAAGAGTGTTATTTACCCCTTCACATAACACAAGAACCAGAGGTCACCCGATGAAATTAATAGACAGCAGGTTTAATACAAACATAAGGAAGTACTTCTTCACACAATGGACAGTCAACCTGTGGAACTCATTGCCAGGTGATGATGTAAAGGCCAACTGGATTAAAAGAAGAATTAGATAAATTAATGGAGGATCAATGGCTTTTAGCCAGTCTGGTCAGGGACACAACCCCATGCTCTGGGTGTCCTTAAACCTCTGACTGCCAAAAGCTGGGGAATGGATGACAGGGCATGGATCACTCGATAAATTACCCTGTTCTGTTCATTCCCTCTAAAGCACCTGGCACTGGCCAATATCAGACAGGATACTGGGTTAGATAGACCATTGGTCTGGCCCAGTATGGCCATTCTCAACTTCTTTTTCACTAAAGCAAGGTGGCTTGTGAAAAGGGATATTATTGATTCAGCTATTTGGCTGACTCAGCTATTGCTTGTGGGTCATTTGGAATTGTAAGGAGCTTACGTGCCAAGATACTAGGCACAACATAAGGGTGCAGAAAGACAGAGCATTCTTCAAACAGACAGCTAGCACAGCTTTAAGTCTGCTTTGTATCATTCAAGGCCAGGACAACAGCTAAAATTTCAGATCACTTTAACATGGTCTCTAAATTTGTGCAAACAATTCCATTTGTTGTACAAATTGGGTCCTTAGATCTTATCTACTTAAATGTTCATTTCTAGGCCTGGATGGGATATACTGCTCACTCATTTTCTGGAATTCATTTTTTTGTGATTGCTTGTCATAAAAGCCACGGGGGAGCAAAACAGCAAGAGACACAGAGAGGATAACGGTTGTTTCTCAGTCGTATCATAAACTCATGTCACATGCATATTTCTGCCAATAACAGCAAAAGGGTGAAGAAGGTGCGGGCGGACAGGTGGGGAGACAGAATTCGGAACAGTATGTTAAAATTTAGATATCCCACATAATCTTTTCAGAAGCTATAAAGGACTTGGCATACCATATTATGCCACCATTTTATAAGTGCAGCCAAAATGCACTTATTTTCCATTTCAGTACAAATTAGTTATGTCACTTACTAGTTAAAAACATTTTTGTTATGGTGGGAAGAAAAGGGGAGGTTTACTGCAGATGTTATTGCTTTTTTTCATGGCACCATGGCTTTTATTTGCTTGGTTGACTGACAGTAGGGGTAGAATGTGTCCGTGCATGTGACTGAGAACTTCTTCCACTTCCAGACCCATGCATAATTTTAAAAGTGTAATGGGGGTCAGCTTCTGCTCCCAGTTGTACAACACCTTTGACTCCACGCAGCTTGGCCCAAAGTATAGGTAGCGTAAGAAAAGAAAAATGAGTGAGTGATGAAGCTTACAAGGAGTTCTGTGACAGCACCAAGGCACAGAGTAAGCAAGCTGCACCTTCCCTCCGTGTATAGGTGGAGGGAAAAATAAAGAAAATAATGGATTTTAGGTATTGGATAGCATGGCATAGAGGAGCCTATGCCTTTAAGGGCTGAGCTTCCCAGAGAGGTGGAGTGCTGTGCAATTCTTATTGTTCTGCACAACCCTTTGGAAGGAAGAGGAATCAGAATAAAGGAGAACTCCTGCACACATGCACCTTAAGCACTGTGTGAATAATGAACATCACAGGTAAGCCTTAATCTCGCAGTCAAACCCACCTGAGAGACGCCCTATGCCTGTGCAGAACCCTACAGAATCCTTCCGTGGGGCTTCACAGGGCTTAGAGGCTCACTTTCATGGATCCCATTGCAGGAATAAGGCCTGAGTTACCCTGGTCCCCATGTACCTCCAGAGTGGATTTATGCCTTATGTACCTCTGAGATGCTATAGGCTGGGAAACAAACACTATATGGTTTTGGTCTAAGATGCCCTCTACATTTGCCTCACTCTCAGGAAGGCATCTTCCCAGATGCACCCAGTGGTTTTTGGGAGCAATCTGCCTGCTGCAGAAAAAGAAATCTGCCATTCACATGAAGTCATTTGGGCAGCGTTTTGCATGGTATTTTCCGCAAGTTTTCTCCATTAGATCAGCAGTCATGCCCTCCTGTTCCACATTACCATCCTTTCCCCAGCCCGCATTCCACATTAGCAAGTCAGCCAACTCCGGGATCCTCAGGTTACAGGTTTTTATTTTAATTTTTTTAATTAATAGGAAGTGGCTCTCCATTATGCATTGTTGTTGATGAACTGTTTCCATCCAGCAATGAGCCCATTGTTTCTTCAGTTGCTATATTCAAATGCTGCCAGGAGCCAGGCAGCTGTGAGTGACAGAGAAAGAATATTGCCTTGATGGTACAACCAGTGCACTTCCACCAACAGGGGGTGCTTTGCAACGAAGAGCAAGAAGGATTTAAAATGTGTACTGCCCTTATGGTGAGCCCTGTGCTGTAACTTCCTCTTTGACCTAAAACTTCTGCACTCTGTACCTAGCTGCATCATTTGAATCCTGTTCTTTGCATTCAGTCTTCCTTTGCATTTTAGTCTATGACTGACACTGAGCCCCACTTACTTTTCCGTTTTGCCCATTACTATGAGCGTCCTTTCCCTACCTGACTGTAAAGAGTAGAGCTGAGTAAACCCTTTGCAGCAAATCACTTATTCAATTAAGTGCGCTTTTTTTACTTTCTGTTCATGAATTGTCTGTGAAGAGATTGTGATTTCCTCAAAAGTATACACTTTTCCCAAATTATTCAGTAATTAAATTCAACAAGTAATTCTCAATCTCTAGATCATTTGCAGGCAGCTGGGTGAGAACATTCAATATTCATAATCCAAGCCATATGGGTGAGATTTGACTGGACACATGTTGGACACAGTATTTTCTTCCTGTTCCCTAACTGGATAAGTACAATTCTAAAACACAGGTTTCTAAGCACTGTGTATGTGTTCAAAATTTGCTTTCTGCAAATATTCACTTAAAATTCACCAGTTCTGAGGACGAGTAAAATAATATATTTGAAAAGCAAACCTGAGCAGAGCACAACCACAGTGGCAGCATATTCAAAATTTGGGAGAAGGGAATGGAGAGATTTGCTTAGCCCTAATAACAAGTTTAACAAAAACACTTGCAAGATTTGCATCTTCTTTGCTTTAAAGTGTCCAATTTCTCTTCAGGAAAAATACAGGTAATGACTTGGCTCCCATTGGTGCCTCAGAACATACATAGGATTGGACATTTAATCCTGATTCTTGCTGTCATGTAAAAGACTGAAGGGAGCTCCAAATCTGGGCCTGGGTAAGCAAATTCCTCACGATGACATGTTGCCAAGGGCCTTTTGGCAGGGCTATTTCCTCTTCTGTAAACAGGGATCCACTGCTAGGCTTAATTGAGTGCACATACCACAAGACACTTCCAGAAACTACAGTGTGTTAGGAACTGGTAATTTTAGATTCATCCTGTCTTCTACTCCATCGCTATAGATTATTTTCCCTTTCCGCTTGTATGAGTCATTGCACCTGTTAAAGTTAATTTCTCTGTTACATGTCTAGGAATTACAGTTTGATTTTATGACTGTCTATATGATTATATGCTTGGTGATGTCATTCCCTTTCTAATGTAAAGTCAGGTTGGATTACCTCATCCTTCTTGTGCTTTGGGGAGGGGAAAGGGTTTGACACCTAGGTGCTACTCCCTGAATAGGAACGTCATTAAGGACCATCAACAATTGAATAACCCTGCCCAAGCAGGACATTGGCGACTCCCTGACAAAGAAATTGATTTGCTAATGATACTTATCTGCTGTAAGGAAGACAGAGGGTCGCAAGTTATAGCCCAGCAGTTCCCAAACTCTACCACATTGCACACCACCAATATAAAACGCCACCATCTGTTGTACCACCACCAATTTTTTATAAACAGACTGTGTTTGAAAACCGTCTTAAAACATAAGTATTGTTAAAGCGCATTGTATCAATAACATAGCTATGTATATAAAAAGCTGTAGTCTTGCAAAATATTAATAAATGCATTATAAACTTACCCCATCCGAGATTTCTGGTATGATTTTAATGAAAGGGATGTGCTTGCTTGACAGAGCAAAGTTGGTGGATCTCTGGTGCAATCTTGGTCCGTTTCAGGCGAAGGTTTAGTTCTACACTGAATTTTGTTCTGTACTTGTTTCTGATGGCCATCATTGCTGAAGCTGTGCAGTATGCTCACTTCCCATTTCATTACACAGCAGAGACAGCAAACGTGAACTGAGTGGCTGTGCTTTCACAAAACTAACCACTTTGACTACCTGACCTAAAACATTCTTAAGGTTGGCAGGCATTTCCTTGGCGGTGAGTGCCTCACAGTGAATGCTGCAGTGGGTGAATTGCAGTGGGAGCAACAGTTTTTTACTTTTGCCAGAACGCCTTGCTGGTCATGGCTCAAGCTCCATTGGTACACACGCCAAGGCAGTTTTGCCACAGTAATCCGTTATTTGTTACAAAGTTGTCCAGTTTTTAAAAAATCTTCTGTGCTGTCGTATGACTCAACAGAGCTTCACAAAACAATTTTTTTCCTTAATTGACGTATCTGCTTCAAACCTTATGTCTGCAAGTAGTCGGGCAAAATTAGTTACATCTGTACTCTTGTCTAATTGAAAAGAAAAGTACTTACTTATCAGGATGCTTTTAAATAGCTTGTTATTCGTTTGTCTTTCACCTGGCAACCCACGTCTTCAATTCTTCCTGATATTGTATTGTTAGATAAGGGAACAATGTCCAGTTGTTTGGCAGCTTTTTCCCCAAGAACCGATGAAACTGTCTTTTGCAGCAGGTTACATGATGGTCTCCCCTATCATATGTGCACTCCCAGTCTGAGCAATCCTCAAGCTTACTTTGTAGGACGTGTCCAAAGCCATTGCATTAGCGCCACTTCAAGAGCTTATTGCTTTCTTAGATTCTTGTAACTGACGGAATTTTGCTTTAAAAAAATCTTTAGGTTTGTCTTTAAAAGAGTTGTGTTTTGTGTAAAGATGGCGCTGAAGAAGGGACAGCTTCATGCAATGATTTGACAGGAGTTCATAACAATAATGCACTGGGGTACTGGTTCACTTTCCTCACCACTCCAGGTAAAACCAAATGCTAAAGTGCTGGGATCATATCGTCAGTTAACCTTGCGTTTGTTGTAGCCGCAGGGCTTTTAAAACTGACAGCGGCCGCCTTGCTTACTTGAGCTACAACTGATGACAGTGTCATGCCAGCTTCATCAACCTGCAGCTGCTCAGATGGTGGAGTGAAACAATTTTTAAAAAGAATTCTGCAGTCTTAATTAGTCGGTGGACGTGTACCATTGGGAGGTGGCCTGCGTACCACTGGTGCTACGCATACCACAGTTTGGGAACCGCTGCCCAGTCCACAGAGGATTGAAGAATGGAAGAGACAAGGTGTTAGAAACTGCTGTGAAAACAAGACTCTAGCAAATAGATGCCAGAACCTGAAGACGAGACTGGAAAGGAGGAGAAGGAACGCAGGAAGGTCGTAAACTCCCCAGAGGGACATTGATTGAGACTTGGTTTACACTGCTGGTGAAATTTGGTGGCAGTCGACGGGAGATATGCAAGCTTCATGAGCAGCTTGTGTATCTCCCGTTGACTTCCGAACTTCAACGTACCGCAGCGTCCACACTATGCTGTGCTGATGGGAAATGCCCTCCCATCGACACAGCATTAATCTTTTTGTGGGGGTGAATTAATGCTGTTGACTTCTGGATCTATTGAGCGGGTCTCCACTGCTGCTCAATCGATCCTGAAGATTTGATCCGGCGGCACCAATGCCGCCGTGCATATAGAGATACCCTAAGGCCTGGTCTACACTAGAAAGTTTTGTTGACCAAAGTCAGCTTTGGTCAATGAAACAGAGGTGGTGTCCACACTGCAATCAACCTCCCACCAACAAAACTGCCCTGTTTTTTGGACAAAATAAAACCACTCATTGAGAGGTGTAGGGTTTTTGTTGGCTTACTTAGGGCGATGCAGTGTCAATGTAGACACTGCGTCCCATTACATCTGTGGTGGGGCTGTCATTCTTGTTCATTTCACTGCTAAATTGACGAGAAAGCCCAAGCCTGGCCTGGGCAGCTGCTCTCTGCTGTCCGCTGGGAAGCAGGGCAAGAAGTCTGGGTGCTTTTCCACCTGCTCCCTGCTGGGGCAGCCTTGCCAATTACATGGCTGCCCATTCTGGCAGAAAGCAGAGAATGGAGACGCCCTGGGCGGCTCCCCCTGACTCCTGGCAGGGAAAGGGAAGGGGAAAAGTTCCTGGTGGCTTCCCCAGGCTCCCAGCTGGGACCGGACTTCCTCCTGTTCCTGTCCATTTCCCCTGGACTTCCTCCTTATCACTGAAGAACTCCCTCATCCCAGGGAGTGACTGCAACCTCCTTCCACTTTCAGCTTTCCAGGCTTTATAGTGCTTTCCAAGCAGGCCTTCACCCATAATTAATTGTGGCAAGAATAATTTCAGCCAGCCTGTGGGTAAGCTAACATCAAGGACTGAAAGGCTACTGAAATATTAAGTTTAGTTTAGCATGTGATTTATTCTTTTAGTTAATTGTGGTCAAATCCTTGGTTCATATTAATCAGATTTATAATCACTTAAAATCTTGCTGTAGTCGGTAAACTTATTTGTTTGATCTAAAACAGTGCAAGTGGATTGAATGTGTGTAGAGACTTCACCTAGAGTGACAGAGCTGGTGCATAGCAATTTCTTTGATAAATTGATGGACAATGTCATGAGCTTACAGGGTGCAATGTGTAGCGCTGAACTCCGTAAAACAGCCGTTCCCATGGTTGCATCCGGGATGGGAGTGTTCAGTCCCATGAGCAGCTGGCCAGAAGTGCTTCCTTACCGGGCCAGGCACTGGTTACTTGCAGGAGGCTGGCATGGGCTGACCCAGGAGTGAGTGCTTCACACAGCAAAGCAGAGTAAGTCGGGGCCCAGGAGTGAGGGATCCGAGTGACACAGCTACACATCAGTCCAGATCACTGGGGGGTTCACCATAAAGGAGGAGAGCTTTCCATGCAGAGCACAGTAAAACGTACACAACCCCTGGAAATGGGTAGCAGTAGGATAATGATTCTGAAGGATGTTCTTAGAAAACAACAAGTCTAGTATTTTTCACCCTATTATTGATCTATGTGGCCCATTGATCTATGTGGCAAATATTACAAACATTTCCATAGATATTCATCCATGTTGGCATGAATTTGTTTCATTCATGCTTACACCACTTTCTACTTGCTGATTGGCTGGCTTTCATCCCTGTGCAATGACCCAGCACAAGGTGAATTTCACCCTCTGTGAGAATTGGAATGATGAACTCTTACAAGGCTGGAAGTTAGATAAGAAGGGTGGTCTTGTAGTTAAAGCGTTAGACGGGGACGTAAGAGACCTGATTTCTATTCCTGAGTCTGCCACTGATTTTCTGCGTGACCTTGGGCATGTCTCTTAAACTCTTTGTGCCTCAGTTCCCCATCTTTAAAGAAGGGATAATTATGATTCAGTTAAACTATCTGTTGGGAGCTACATTGTTTAGTAACACTGAGCATGTATTAAGAACACATCTAAAAGAAGAGTATCAGCCAGAAATGGAAAAAAAAAAAAAGGAAATTAAATGTCATAAGGTGGGCTAATTACCCCAACTATGAAGAATCCTTCATGGTTGGGAGAACTCCTCAAAAATATTCATAGAGCTACCTCGTTATCTTTCCTTACCACCACTACCTCCAAAACGTTTGACAAGAGTTAGGCCACAGGTGTACTGAGATCACTGCCTATCATGCTGACCAATATAGTTTCATTATTCACTTGTACTCCCCCATCAGTCTGTACACGTCTGTCCTCTTGTTTTAACCTTAGATTGTAAAGTTTTTGGGGCAGGGACCATCTTTTCCCCCCGTTTTTTGTACAGTGCCTAACATAATAGGGCCCTAGTTCAAGAGTGGGGATCCTAGGTGCTATGGCAAGACAAATTAATAAATAATAAAAAATAATAATAAACTAATTCCCCTCCTTTCTGGCCAAACAAAATCTGCACAGAAGAGGAAGTGAAATAATCATGTATAAAATGACCAAAAGCATTTGAAATTAGTTTTGAAAATCAGGCAGTGTCTCCAGCAGAGTTTCTTAGGGATGCCCATGCACTGAAGAAGCTCTGTCCCTGTGCCAATCAGATGTTATCTTCAGGATGGCAAGCAAGCACAATGCATTAGATGTCAGTTACACAGATGAAAGGTGACTTTTATGGCCCTATATTCTCTACAACATTCAGGTTTCTGTATTGGCAATGCAACACAGACGTGGACAAATTGCCAGTAAGAAAGAGAAGTGTAACTCTTCTGTCAGGCAGAGCTGGCAGCAACAAAGGGCCGGGCTCCATATCTAGGGGTCCTGTCAATACAACACCAAACCAGCTTGAGACATCATGCGGTCACCTGGGAAATCACACACTAACCCCTGGGTGCCCCCAAAAGGCCATACTTCCCCTCCCACAAGCACAGAGTCTGAATGTAGAAAGTAAACCTTTTAATAATAGAAGAGACGTAACACAGCACTGGTTTTGGAACCAGTGCCAACAGAATTCATGAACTCAATGAGCCGAACCCACCTCAGAGTACAGGGGCATGTCCTTCGCTTCTCCCATCTTGCTTTCCCCTGTACTTACCATCGTAACTGCAGTGTCCAACTTTTGGTTGGGGGCTCAGCCAGTCTCCATCTGCAGGTCCCTGCCATATGCAGGCATCAACCGCTCTTGGCTTTCACTGTCTGCAGGCGCCGACCATTCACAGATGCCAACCACTCCTGGCTCCTCTCTGCTGGTTGTCAGTCAAGGTTTCCCAGTTCCTCTAGTGATTTCAGCAAATTTCAACTTTAAGCTCATGGGAAAACCTTCAGCTGACACAGGAGCAATGTCCCTGCTTTTTAACAAGACAAATGATTCCAATTAATTTGACCTTTTAATAGTGGGAGGAGATAGTCAATCCATGCCTGAGGGTAGCCCTTTGCCAGGTCTAGTGCCATCTCAGCAGGAGACTTCTCATCCCTTCCCTGTTGCCCTTATAAAGCTGGGGCATCTATCTGCCCCCCTTGTTTGAATTCTGTTTAGTTGAGTGTGAATTTTTCATCAGAACAGGCTAAGCAGAGTTCTGCTGCCGTCGGTTCATACAATCGAAGGACATTTCATTACCTCAGCAGTTAACACAAAAGTGGTTTTGTAGCCCCAAACCAGCCGTACTAACCATTTCCCATCATGCTCAGCACTTAGGTGTGCTTATCCATATACAATGAAATTATGCTAAGTACTTAATTGTGCTCATGCAAATACAAAGCCCCTGCAAACAAAGTGCCCCCCGTTTCAACTGACTGAGCAGGGGGGAGTGCCACCGAGATCTTGCTTACAGAAGCTTTTGGAAGCTGGCGAAGTGACGTGTGGCGCTTTTGGCAACTGGGAAGCTTGTCTATGCTTGAAAAGATTTACCCGTATAGATACACAAGAAGAGCTATATCAGCAAACCGTTTAGTGGACACACCCAATACAGCTTAAACCAGTTCCCAGAACAAAACAAGCTATACTGCCACAAGAGATTTTTTTTTGCCACTGTGCCTACAGAAGAGTTTTTTCCAGCATAGGTGGAACAGTTGGGGATGTGATTTTTTTCAGGCTCCTAACTAACATAGTTACACTGGTAAAACTTTCTAGATAGACTGGGTCTAAGAAGGTGAGGAACATAGTGTGGGACTGTGCAACATGCACAGTAACTTCAGTTCTGCTCAAATTAAATGTCACCACCATTAACTGTTTCAACAGTCGTCCGAGATTTCCAGTTGGATTACATCAAAAAAGATGGGAAGCACAACAACTTGACTCCCCTATTGATGAGCTAAGGGGAAGATGATGAGGATGAGGATTTCACCCATTGAGGTGAATGGAGTAGTTCACAACTCTTAGACCTATTGTTTCAAGCAGTCTGCAGACTCAGAAAATAAAACTGCATTGGTCTGCACTTGGTTCAGGTGTTTTTCTTCATAACCAGGGCCCAGAAACATTATTTTTAAATGAAAGCTTAGATTCTGAAGCACAGTTCTGTGGCAAGGGGCATCTTCTGTGGGAAATTCCATGCCTTTAGAATTGCAGACTACTTGGGGCCTGGTATTAAACTATTAAGTGCTTGTTTAACAACCAAATGTGCTGCTATTATGCTCTCAAAATAGCCTACATTACAGTAAAACGTTTATTTTTTAAATGCTAAAATAGCATATCCGTCAGTTACCATTTTTCTCAGCCTTTGATCTTTATTTATTGTTCCATGTACCATTCCTATTTTGGGGTCAGAGAGTGAGCCTGAACGCATTTCACAGTACCTAATAATGCAGGGAGAATCTTAGGGCTAGAAAACATATCCAGTAATGAAAGGCAGTGTACTGAATGCCAGAAGGATTATAAAACCGGTCATGTGTTTTTTAAATCTACAGGACAGGTTTCAGTTAAGGCAAGTTGGGTTCAACAATAACAGAAATCAAAGCCAGGAAGTCAGGGCCTCCCAGCCCACCTTAGCCTGTCTTTGTGTGTGTGTGTGTGTGTGTGTGTGTGTGTGTGTTTTGGCCATATATAAAAAGAGCATTTAATAATGAAGTTCAGAAAACTTTACAGCCCCAGTAAGGGAGATCTGCTCTTGAAAGAATTAAAACTCAGAGATGACAGCATATGAACCTGAACATGCTGCTGGCTCATTGTCAAGAAGATAACTTATTCATATTCTGAAACTCGCCAGCATTATATAGGCAGGAAATGCTGAGTTTTAGGGTGACAGATCTAAGCCAAAATAAGCCACTGAAATGAATATACAGTTTAGCATCCCAAACGCTGTACCGTCCCAACTGTGGCAAAGGAAAACACTTTTTTCCTGTTGCTATGTACATTGGCACATATCCTATCCAAAGAATTGTGCTCAAAGTTCTCTGGAAACACCTGCCAACAGACTACTTGGGAACCTTATTTAAACAAGCATACCTGCCAACTTTCCAGCACTGTTGACTTTGCAGTACCAAAAACCGTGTCCTATTTTAAAACATACTGGATGCATAACAAGAGTTGGGCCTAGGAATGAGGCACAGAATGTGCTCGAAATCTTGTTTATAATTTTCGAGCTGCTCAAAGTATGTCAGTCTAACACTCAGACATTGCAGCCTGTAGTGGTACACAGGGGTTGGAATGGTTCAGATGAAGCTGTGTGAGAGAGGGAAGGATTCTTTTTTTCCCATGATACTTTTTGTGTGAGCCCTCCCCTCTCTTCCCAGTCTCCATTCTATTGCATGAGAAATGTCATACCCCTAAATAGGCAGCTGTGCAGTACGATAGATTTTTTTTGTGCATGGTTTCAGGGAGAAAAATCACGCAAAGCCACTTTCACATGACATTTTTGTTCACAGAACATTTTGTGCAGAAACAGGAGTAGGATGGTGGCCATCTGTGCAATTTGTCCTTTGAATGGAGGAGAGAGGGTTGGAGAGGCCGGGTGAGAAAAATATATTATTTAAAAATATACACACATATACACACACACACGCAATCTTTGGCAGAGAAGAGGATAGATGGGGGAAAGCAGAGAACAGCAGCGAACGGAGAGGAGGCTGTGAATGCAGCTGTCAGTGGAGGACATGAGCACAAGGAGTCCAGGAATTTGGGAAACTTGGATGAGGAATAGCCGTATTATGTTAAGCTAAGTGCAGGGAGTGCGGGCTAGTGGTGAGATGAGGTCCAGGGCCATGTAAAGGAGTGAGAACAATGTGAACAAACCAGGGGTGACATTCATCCCAGTGCAGAACACAAGTATGAGGTCTACATACACTGTAAATCCTACTTAACCCTACTTCGTGGATTTCAGTGTTCTCTCTGTTCTGGTTCTTACAGCAGGCCCATCACTCTGACATCTCTTCACCAATAAAAGTGGGGCAGTCCTCAGAACTGGCTTGAGACAGACCCTTGCTCCAAAGACTCACCGGAGATTGATTTCTGGGAGCAGGGGGGAGTGGTGGTCCTCTATCCCCATTCACTGTCTTTGGTGGTGGCAGGCTCATTCCTCCACGGGTGTTTTTTGGTGCACATTAATTCTCTCCCGTGAGCCTGAGAAAAAAAGAAGAGGAGCACTAGAAGCCATATTTTAAGTATAGGGAGTAGGCTCAGCTAATCAGCTACAGAAGAAATACTAAGACTTCCCTCATGCTGCAAAGTGCAACAAATCCAGTTTCAAGACTGAAAAGGCACCAGAAAAAACTGCACTGGTCTTTTTGCTGACACGCAGATGGAGCCAAAGACCATTCATGTCCAATGTCACATTTCCATTCGCTGAGAACGGGCTACAAGTCAAGTATTTTTGATTTTCTGATGAATATTTCACACTGTCTCACAGTAGTTGTGAGTTCACCTGCCACCTGTACTTTGATATTTCATGCATTTAAAAATGTGGTTTTACCCACTACAGCACAGACCTAGGCTCTGCTCTGTGCTTGGCTAGAAAGAAATCCTGCAGGTTATCACAAGTCCATAATTTCATCTCGAAATATTTACAACGTTGTTGGCCTTTTTCTCTCCAAAGACAGGCAATGGCCAAAGTTTTGCCCATTGACTTCAGCGGGAGCAAGGTTGGGTTCTTAGGGCTCATCCAACTTCTATTGAAGTTAGTGGAAAGACTGCCATGGAATTCAGTGGAAGTTGGATCAATCACAGATCATTAATCATGAGGCACAGGATTTAGCCACAGCAATTCCATGCCTAAGCACTAATCTAACATTATTTTTACATAACTCTTCCTACCTTTTCCTGCTATAAAATATGTAACAATAGGGTAGCATCTTCTTTAAAATTTTAAAACTCTTTTAAAATGGTTAGAGCTGGTAATTGGGGATGATTTTGAAAAGATTGCCCGCAAGAATATGTGCCTAATACCTACCATAAATGTGCATGTAGTGTCCATTGGTTCACATATACAACTGCCATTGATGATTACCGCTGGATGAGTATTAGTTAACCAGCTCTGCTGACAACAGCATGAATGCTATGGAGTCCTGAGGGTGACTTGAGGGCAGTATATGGGTGTTTGCTTAATTGTGGCCATTAACTAACATCAAGCTTTCAGACATTGTACATTTTCAAAGGGGGCCTTGGTAGCTACAAGAATACCATGTATGCAAAATGTGTGTAAGGAGGCCATGGAAAACTGTTTGTGCAAGCAAATGGAATTTTAAATTGCAAAAAATTGCACTCCTTACTCTCATTCGAGTTGTGCAAATTCAGAGTGCCCTCTGTAGATTACAGAGCTGGTGCTTCAAAGGCAGCTCACACTTCACTGTCTACCCTCCATGTGCTGTTCAGTGGGTAACGATCCAGCTTTAAATTTATCTTCTCTGTTTTCAAATGACACACATGATTCCCTGTGTTATTATAGCCCTGTTAAAATTAATAATTAATTAATTACTACTACTACTAATTAATTAATTAACTATTAATAATGTCCTGCCCTGTGCTTTATTTCTCTTTGCATGACATCTACACCAATTTGCTGTCAATTTTCTGGAGTTTTGGCTTCTACTTCCTCTGATTTTCTTTGAACAACATAGAAACCAATTGCATAACTATGTTACTCAAAAAGATTTTTAGCAGAATTATGGTTTTAATCAGATATTTTAAAAAGCCTCCATGGCATTTGAAAATAGTTGGTTTAGTGCACAGAATATATATGCACTGCTGTCATATTTTTTAAAGTTCAGATCTCTGACTCCATGGGAGGAAATCTTGTTTTGATACTATGAACTCTTTTATCCACTGTCTAGAGCAGGGATGTCAAACTCAAATACACAGTGGGCCAAAATTAAAAACTTGGACAAAGTCGCGGGCCAACCTTGAGATTTATTGAAAAAATGTCTACAATTGAGGAAGTTTTCCCTTCTCATCAAATATAACGATGAACCTTTTCATATGGAAACAAACTTAAGTTTTGCTTAAACATTGAATCTGGAACAAGCAAAACTTAATACTATAAACACATGTGAAACCAGTGCATGTGCTGTCTACCGGCGGGCCAGCTCTAGTAGACATTTGGTATTTTCTTGTGGGCCAAATATAATTACACTGTGGGCCAGATTTGGCCCACGGGCCTGAGTTTGACATCTATGGTCTAGAGCCTGTCTTCGGTATTTTTATATAGGAGATTCAGTAACAAAGTTAATTAAGGTAGGAAGTGTATTTTAACAGACTCATTTTTTTCACCAGGTAATTTTTGTGGTGAACTGTACTGTATTTGACATTTGAAAGCTGGTGGTCTTTTCAGTACCCTTTGAGACTAAAATATTTGATATTGGAATATGATTTTTTTGTTGGGACCGCAGTCTCTAAGACCAATTTGAGATGTTTGTCTAAAATGCATAACGGTGTTTGTTTGTGTATTCAAATCATCAGGGAAACAGCTTGCAATTACAGAAGAGACAATCTTATGCCAATTTCATTCTCATAAAAATATAACTAATTTTTTCCATCATGAGCAACACTGCACAATAACTTTAATAAATGTATGAGCAACCTTTATTGCAGAACTAGTTATGAAAACGTAGATCTCTAAGAACCACAATGAAATTATCTGAATGGAACTTTAGAGGATATTAAGTTGGGACCCGTAAAATTGTAAAGGTTATTATATAGATGAAACCTCCTGGCAAGGCCAGATTTAGAATTGTGGAAGCTCCCACAAGATTATTCTTGGTCTGACCCCATCACTTCAATCTGTCTGTTCCATCACAAATCCACTCAGTTTTTTCTGCTTCATCTCCCCTTCTGCCCCAATGGTTCAGGCACAGCTACCAAAATGCTAAGTCAATTCATTCAAGCAGCAACCAGACCTAATACACAAGAATTTCATTGGGGACTAACTTGTAAATCAAAGCCCCTCAAAGTCCGGCATACTCGTGTCAGCCAGACCCCAGTTCAGAAAATCTGGCTTAGTGTAACAGCTGCAATGCTACAGATAGAATCTGTCTATCAGTCTATCTACTTTCCAGCTGCTAGGAAATGTGAAGCAGGTTGTTGGGGTTTTACCAATAAAATAGTGTTGGATTTGTTTGTGCCTGAGTGCATTTCCTTCTAATACAGCAGTACATAAAGGCAATTATCTATAAGGGAGGTAGAATTGAAAAAAATATGGCAGTGCAGAGCCCTTCAGGGTAGTTAGGTCAGGTCAGAGGACACTGATATCAAGTGTATGATATGCTCAGCATGGTTGAGGGGAGAGGAGGCGAGGTAAGGAAGTGTAATGGATAATTGACTCTCCATCTTTTCCAATCTTGGCATAAATTAGAACATAGGGGCTGCTCAAACTTTGGCCTCCAGGCTATGGTTATGAAGGGTCCTATGCCACTTGGCCAGTTGGCACAGGAGCCTGCTGTGTTGCTTTTATAACAGCTGAGAACTTCCTCCTGATAGAGAAATTCTTAGCTGGCCTGTATGAGCCAGATTCCAGCTACTTTGTGCCACCTGAGTAGTGCAAACAGATTGGGCCAGAGGGAGAAAACCTAAGCCAATAGTTTTACTGAGCTATACATATTTTTATGTTGTAAATTAGGATGATCTCATAATAAATCCCACAAAAATACAATAAGAAACTGCAAAGAAAATGAAAAATACAAATAGGCTTGATTCTCTGCTCTGTTACGCCAGTGCTATGTTTGCACAGTTCTACCGATGTCAGTGGCATAATGGAGCAGCGATCAGGCCCAAATACTTTAGCCGTGGACTAATGAACAAAGAAAACAATGGAATGCAATCCTTAAAGAGCTTTAGGCAATGTGATCAGCAGGGATTAAAACCCTGATACAGCAAAGAACTTAAACACATGCTTACATTTAAGCATGTGAGTTAGTTCCATGGCTTCCCTGTGACTATTCACATGCTTAAAGTTAAGCATGTGCTTAAGTGCCCAGTTGGTTGAAACTTTTTAATTTGTCAGAATAACTTAGAAAGCGGGTAATTCAGTTCTTTTTTTAGCAACCAACACAAGGAGTGTTAGTAATCACTGTTTCATTCATTGCAATAATCTTCCGTCTCAAAGAAGATATCAGTTAGTGATCTGATGTTTCTATAATAATCTCAGTTCATTGAAATATATACATATCCTCTGTGCAGACATGAGATTTAATCCTATGTTTATTTATAAATTTCATATCTTTAGCACTTCCAGTATGTAGTATATCCTGACAGGCAGCATATTAACATAATTTACAAAGTATACACTACCAGAGTCTTTTAAATGATCATGTCTTTTAATGCAGACACTAATGAATTTGGAAAATGGCTCAAGGTAATTGGTTCTTTTGACAAGGATTGAAATGGGAATAGGAAATGACAGAGGAAATAAGTCTAAAAATAAACCACTTTTGTGCTCTTAAATTCCCAATCTCCTGGACTTTTCATAAAGGAAAGGAAAAACCTAACAGCTGCTGCATACATATTTATTCATTTTAGATTAATATGAATAGGAATATTTATGCTTCCAGACACAGACATTATTTCTTACAGCTATTTTCTAATCTCAGCCAATAGACACTTTATATGTTTCTTGGCTTCTTCATTTAGACAAGATACAGAGATCCTAGAGAGCTCAGGACTGCATTAAAAAAAAGCATGTACTGCTATCTATTGAGGGGCTTGCCAAACCCAAGGGAAATCAGGGAAACAGATAGGGCAACCACCTCTGGGCCGTAAAGTCAGGAACATTTGCTGTCCAGGACAGGACTACTTTATTGAGGAAAGCCTTATGTGACCAGGTAGCAAAGAACACTATGTGCTTAAGCAAAGCCAATACCCAAAACTCATTTTTCCATAAACAAGACTCAGCTATGGAGACATAACTCTGTTTAATGCTGGCTGGATGACTTCATTTGAAAAGCATTCCAAAGCTTACCCTAGATCATGTGATTTGCCCAGCTTCATTCACTCTGGAAACTGATCTGTCCCTTTGCTTCTGTAGCAGCAGAGAGAGGCCATTTATCAAAGCCTTGTGAAGAGTTGTGTCTATTAGGTACTTAGGTCCTGAGAGTGTATTTCTTCCCCCTAAGAATTCCTTTTAAACCATTTACTTTTATTGCTATTTTTTTAATAGCCCCAAACAGTTGCAATGAGCACTAGCAGGCATCTAATAGTTACAGCCACTGAATACAGTGTTGAAGAGTTTGACTCTGGGAAGCCTGCATTAAAAGAAACATTTTTTATTTCTTCCATGTACTACGTTTCAGATACACGCTAACTACTTGCTTCAGATAATTTTCATGGATCTCCTTTTTCTTTATTCCCTTTTTATTTGTGCTTACACAGTGTATGAAATCAGTACTTTGACTGTTCTTGTGGCACGTTTGAAATTAATGTGGTGCTCTCAGATGGCACTGGATTGACGGAGCTATAGACGGAAGTCCTTCACCCACAGAATAGGAAGGGTTCTGGCAGCAGTAGTGCAAGCTTTTCCACCACTGCTCCTCATCCTTGAGTATGTCTGAGTATGTCTCCACCAAGATGGGAGCTCCCTGCAGGGACAGATAGACTCGTGCTAGCCCCACTCGAGCTAGCATGTTAAAAACAGCAGTATAGGTGTTGCAGCATGGGTGGTGGCTTAGGCTAGTCATCCAAACCTAAGACTGCCTGAGCCCGTGGGTCTGAGCTCCAGTGGCCAGCAGCTGATCCCTCCAAGATCTTCATGAATTGTAGGGTTAAGCATATGGGGCTGCTTTTCTCCCAGAGGGGGTGAGAGGGAAAACAAACACTGCCTCCTAGAGATCTCAGACAGGAGACAGGGCTCTTGTGATGGGTGCTGTACTAACACGTATGGTTCAGGTGCAGAAGAATTTACAACGTAAAGTGTATTTATGGCAGGGAGTTGATTATAACTTCATGACAGAGTCAACATTTCCTTGTGATATAAAAATTTGTGTTTGGTCAACTGAGGGTTTTTTTAAACATGGGCTTGATTGCCAGCAATCATCATTTTCAGTCCTTTGAAGTGCTCAATTCAGCTGATCCTGAATTCTATGGCAGAGGCTTCTGTAGAGAGGTCATTGTCTCATTTCTGTATTGCCTCCATTTGCAGAGTTAGTCCTTGATACCATTTGCTAATCATACTGAGATATACCTATAAATCATTCTCTTCTTTTGCATTGTTTGCTATAGTAATAAGGAAAGAAAAGAGATCCTGGAGATGGTAATACCCTAAGAACTGTATAGTGCCATAGAGGTTCCTTTGAGTGTGTCTCCCTGGTCTCAGGGCACCACATAACCCACCTCCATTGTAGTTTGCCAAACAAAGATGCAACTTAATAATCAACTCTAAACAATCCTTGGATTCCATAATGGTCACCTACTAATCTGCTTTTCAGATTGTATAAAATTGATGTCTGTACCCCTTACTTATTAATTATTTAGCTTACTATACTGCAAACAACTCAATATAACAGTAAAAAAGTCACTCTAGATATTCTCTAACACACCAAAGTATCAAAATTGATTTACCTGTCATGACATATGGCTGAAATGGCTTTGGAAATGCTACATCACAGGAAAAAAGATTGATCTGAGTTATACACTGTATCTGTCTTCTAAATTTGTAATACACACAAGCTTGTACACTTTCCCCCCAACAATTCATATATTTCAAAATTCCTGAGAAAGACAATTTTCTATTGAGTTATAGACTTTAATTCCAAAAGTGATCTCCGTGAAAAATTATAGTGCAGCCATAGTGGCATTTGGTTTTGTTGTCTCACAAACAGCACAGTAGTTTATGACTTTATCACTAAGGGATCTCTGTGCTCATCTCCTGATCCTATCAGGATGTGCTGGTATGGTAGTTCTGGAAGCAAGTTAGAGTAATTAACTGATGGAAAAACTGGTCTCTACCTAGAATGACAAAGGCAAATTTTCTGTTCAGCTTCTCAAAGACCCTGTCTTATGAAAATATAGGGAAAAGACAAACACATAGCTTACTAACTGGAAAAAATGAAGATTGGGATTTCTAAAGGGACTGAAGGGAGTAATGCACCAACTTGCACTGAATTACAATGGCAGATGGGCATCTAACTCCCTTAAACTCCTTTGAAATTCCCAGCTAAAATACATAAAAGGGTATGGCACAACCAAACACACCAGTACAAGATGACTAGGGAGGATTATAAAAATACTGCTCGAACATGCAGGAATGAAATCAGGAAGGCCAAAGCACAATTGGTGTTGCAGCTAGCAAGAGATGTGAAGGGGAACAAGAAGGGTTTCTACAAGTATGTTAGCAACAAGAGGAAGATTAAGGAAAGTGTGGGCCCCTTACAGAATGGAGGACACAACCTACTGACAGAGGATGTGGAGAAAGCTGAGGTACTCAATGCCTTTTTTGCCTCTGTCTTCACAGACAAGGTCAGCTCCCAGACTACTGCACTGGGCGGCACAGAATGGGGAGGAGGTGAACATCCTGCAGTGCTGAAGGAACAGGTCTAGGACTATTTAGAAAGATTGGACATA
The DNA here is from genome assembly GCA_007922155.1 of Mesoclemmys tuberculata. Taxonomy (NCBI): domain Eukaryota; kingdom Metazoa; phylum Chordata; order Testudines; family Chelidae; genus Mesoclemmys; species Mesoclemmys tuberculata. The sequence goes on along the minus strand of ML675603.1, from coordinate 66,618,734 downwards.
CACAAGTCCATGGGGCCAGATGCAATGCACCCGAGGGTGCTGAGGGAGTTAGCTGATGTGATTTCAGAGCCATTGGCTATTATCTATGAAAGCTTGTAGCGAGAGGGGGAGGTCCCTGATGACTGGAAAAAGGCAAATATAGTGCCCATCTTCAAGAAAGGGAAGAAAGAGGATCCAGGGAACTACAGACCAGTCAGCCTCACTTCAATCCCTGGAAAAATCATGGAGCAGTTCCTCAAGGAATCCATTTTAAGGCACTTAAAAAAGAGGAAGGTGATCAGGAACAGGCAACATGGATTCACCAAGGGCAAGTCATGCCTGACCAACCTGATTGCTTTCTATGAAGAGGTGACTGGTTCTGTGGATGAGGGGAAAGTGGTATACCTTGACTTTAGTAAAGCTTTTGATACAGTCTCCCACAGTATTCTTATCAGCAAGTTAAAAAAGTATGGGTTGGATGAATGGACTATAAAATGGATAGAGAACTGGCTAAAGCAAAGGGCTCAACGAGTAGTGATCAATGGCTCCATGTCTAGCTGGCAGCCAGTCACAAGTGGAGTGCCCCAGGCGTCGGTCCTGGGGCTGGTTTTGTTCAACATCTTCATTAATGATCTGGAAGAGGGGGTAGATTGCACCCTCAGCAAGTTTGCAGATGACACTAAACTAGGGGGAGTGGTAGATACCCTGGAAGGGAGGGATAGGATACAGAAGGACCTAAACAAATTGGAGGATTGGGCCAAAAGAAATCTGATGAGGTTCAACAAGGACAGGTGCAGAGTCCTGCACTTAGGACAGAAGAATCCTATGCGCAGCTACAGACTGGGGACCAATGAGCTAGGCAGCAGTTCTGCAGAAAAGGATCTGGGCGTTAAAGTGGGTAAGAAGCTAGATATGAGTCAGCAGTGTTCCCTGGTTGCCAAGAAGGCTAATGGCATATTGGGCTGCATTAGTAAGAGCATTGCTAGCAGATCGCGGGAAGTGATTATTCCCCTTTATTCGGCATTGGTGAGGCCGCATTTGGAGTATTGTGTCCAGTTTTGGGCCCCCCACTACAAAAAGCATGTGGACAAGTTGGAGAGAGTCCAGCGGAGGGCAACAAAAATGATTAGGGGGCTGGAGCACAAGACTTATGAGGAGAGGCTGAGGGAACTAGGCCTGTTTAGTCTGCAGAAGAGAAGAATGAGGGGGGATTTGATAGCAGCCTTTAACTACCTGAAAGGGGGTTCCAGGGAGGATGGAGCTAGGCTGTTCTCAGTGGTGGCAGATGACAGAACAAGGAGCAACGGTCTCAAGTTGCAGTGAGGGAGGTCTAGGTTGGACATTAGGAAAAAGTTTTTCACTAGGAGAGTGGTGAAGCATTGAAATGGGTTATCTAGGGAGGTGGTGGCATCTCTATCTTTAGAGGTTTTTAAGTTGTGGCTTGACAAAACCCTTGTGGGGATGATTTAGCTGAGGATAGTCCTGCTTTGAGCAGGGGGTTGGTCTAGATGACCTCCTGAGGTCCCTTCCAACTCTAATATTCTATGATTCTATGATTCAATGTGCCATTAAAAAGGAGGGAGGAGAGAGAAATCATTTTCCTTCACTACTGTAATTAAATTACTGTAGCTATATTAGATGTAAAGAGCACTGATAAGTCACACTTATTTTTGGTTATGGTTTTGTAAGATGGGCTTCAAAACAACTTGAATTGGTGGAGTTACTGGCTTTGACACAGAAAAGATTCCAAATGAAACAACTCCACAAGATTTCCAGTTTACCCTCTCTCCAGATTTTGGCCAGAGTCCAATTTTAGGCACTTGGCTTTCTTTACAGTTTAAGCCATTTCCTCTGTCCACCTTCAACTCCCTTCAGAATGCAAACAATAGAGGAACATCCAGATTGGCTTTAATATTATGTCTTTAAGAAAGAGAGAGAGACAGATCTGTGTGTTGATTCAGTTTGTTTCCACTTGGGGTAACTCCTGTGCATTCTGAAACTGTCAAGCAGTAGGCTACCATGCCATCCATCTCACTCCAAGCCTGTTGTCATTTTTCTCTGATCTTGGCAAGGGATGGCAATGCCAGAGCAAGGCTTCTGGTTTTGATCAATAACTTTTTTACTTTACATGTCTCTCTTTCTCCCAGTGTCTGACTTGTAGCTTGCTGCTGGAAACTACTGAATTTTGGCCTTTTCCCCAATGAATTTTCATTTCCTAAAAGTTTTTTTTTTTTAAATTAACAGCCCCTTCCCCCAGCCTTTGTCTCTCTAAAGTACACAAGGAAAGGCCATACTATACATTTGACATTTAGGTTAAAATGTTGAGGTCCCTGGGAAGAGCTGAAATAAGATGGTGCATGCCAAGTGAAACCCACCCAATCCCACAGCTGAGGTGAATGATGAGGAGACACTGAGCGATTAGCAGCTGCTGGGGTAATATGAGGAGGTAGTGCAGTCACTTGAACATTGCTATGGAGGACTACATTACAGTTCAGGGGCCTCAGTTAAACCAAACTCTCCCCTCAAACACACACTTGAAACTAAACAGTAGTGCTTAGTGTGTTTTGGTTTGATCCCTAATGAAGGAGGGGATGGTGTAGAAGTCATTGGGTTTATATCAGGGCAGGGCGAGGCTTTTGTCTAGCTGAAAAGAGACATCCCTACATTGTATTGACAGGAAAAGAACATTAATCTTTGGAGCATGTCCACATCCCAACCCAGTTACTGTACACGCAGATAACAATAAGCCTCATAGTTGGTAGCCAGTAAAATATAATTTAAAGTAAATATTACCAGTGAAATGAAAGATTCCTTCAACTCCCACATCTAATTTACTGTAAACTGCTCACTCTCTAATTTACTGAAAACCCACAACATTGTGGACAATCTGAGAAAGGAATCTCACAGCCTGATCAAAGATTTTGGAAATCCGGGTCCTTCAGATTCATTTATTATAATTCTGATTTTAAAACAGGCTCCTCAGATAAGAAACAAAAGAAGGCTGTTTAGGCCACTGATCTGAAAAAAACCAAAAACACACCACCAGAAAGATCTGTTGTACCCTAACACTGAACAAGGAACATGATTAGAAATCAGGGCAATAGTATTATTCTTAAAGCTATTCTGCTCTCTCTGCTTGTGGTAGAGCTTCTCCCTAGAACTTTTCCTAGCCCCACATGCCTGGCTTCCTGCTATAAATTTAAAGAAACAATACACATATCCTCACATGGGGTCCACAGACAAAGTTTAAAGCAGGTATTAACTGCAGTTTTGTTTCACCTCTGAGGCGGAGAGATGCCTAGGGAAGAAGCTGGGCATGCTAGAGATTGTGAATCCCAGATCCAAGTAGGGGACTCCCTCAGAAACAGAATAGTTCTGCTATGCAGCTACCAAGGCACAGGATTTAAATGAGCTCTTTATTACTGAATTCCATTTTTTAATGGTATAATGTTATTAAAAGGAAAGAAAACCACAAAAATTTAAAAAGTTGCTTCAGGCATCTCATACACCTTACATACAGAGACTGCTTAAGTAATCTTTTTTTACAGCTGGGGAAATTGAGGCAGAGAGGGTCAGACAATTTGCCCAAAGCCACAGAGCAAGCCAGGAATAGATGCAGTATTAGATTTCAGGTACAGATCTAGTAAAAACTGCTGATTATTTTTTGTGGGACATTTCAGAGAAAATTTGTTCTTTTCCAATTTTCCTGTGAGTTACTTTTTTTTGAAAAGGGGGGGAAAAAAAAAACTTGTAGCTTTGGTTTCCCTTCTTTTCCTATAAAAATTAATCATTTTGACCAAACCCAACTTTTTCTGTGAAAATTTTCCTTTGGTTAAAAAGAAATTAATTTTTCATTGAATTTTGACAAATAACTTTTGCACAACTCTAGTCAGGAGCTCCCAGCTTCTGCTTGTGTGTTTACCCTCCTATGCTATTCCCTCTTTATATTTTATTCATTAATAAGATACTCTCATTTTCATCATCACTGTCATAGTCATCACAGTCGTTATTAATATAGAGATATATGTTTTCACACCCCTTTAGAACACTGGGAGATACATTCCCTACCCAAAGAGCTTCCAAGCTAAAATAGATGAAATCAGACAAAGATAAGGTAGAACTGGAGCAATGGGTCAGTTGAGGTAGGCTGTGGAGAAAGCATTGGTGAAGAGAACAAAGTAGAGAGGATACACTGAGGTAGTAAGCAGAAGGAAGAGAGGATGCATTTTGGCAGTAAGGAAGTGGTAGAATTTTTCAAGCATGGGAGGAACATAAAAGAAAGTGCAAAGCCAAAACTTAGATAAGGAGATGAAGGAAGCAGTGCTTTGCTATATTTAGAGAACAGGGGCTTTCAGACGCATTATCGCAGGCTTAGCAGCCCACTGTAACACGCCCACTGTACACCTCAGAACACTGGTGTTGATATTAGTGACAGCCCCTGGAAAGGAGTCTTATTGGTTCTATGATGTCAAGCCACTGTCTGGAGGTGTTTGTATAAAACAGCAGCATTTATAACATGCAGTATTTACTAATAACTGTCAGCTCCCTCTCGTGCACAGCCACTTCACTTCCTCACACACACACAGATTAAGAACAAGCATTTTTTAAATGACATAAATATGATTGTTACGGCTCCTCTTGGATGGTTAGTGTCTATCGTGTAAACATATCATTGCCACAATTTATAGTACTCCTCTTATTTATCCATCAGAATGTGTATCTGTTCCAAGTGAGCCATTACTGTCTGCCTCATAATGTAAATCCATCCTCAGGCACTTTTGAAGACGTGAACCAGAACAACACTTGGCGTTTCAATAGTGCCTTACACTGGAGGATCTCAAAGCATTTTACAATCATCAATGAACTTAGCCTGAAAGTAGTTCCATGTGGCAGGTGTTAGGGCTGAGCAAATAATGCTTAACAAGACCCTGATAGTCCTTGTGTATTGTGGGCTATAAAACAGGTACTTTAATCACATCAGCTCCCATGAGCCATTTGTGTAACCTTTGTGTGTTGTGCTAAAAAAACTCCAGTGTCCACAACAGGACATGTACAAACAATGCTGGCATGAAGCCATGATTAAAATTAGTTAGAGAATGTGTTAAACAAAAACAAGTTCCGTTTGCGGGACTTCCTTTTTATGTTATTTTATTTTTTTAAATCCAAGTTGGCCAGTCTCTCAGATGGATCTTGACTAATATAGCCATTTACAAACCTATATTCCCATTGGATTTGTTTTCTCATAGCAATCTTTCTGGTAAATAATAGAGATTTTTTTACTTCACTGAAGGGAAAGAGGAATGTAATTTAGATTTATTTCCCTGGTAAATATTTTAAGTCAAATTCTCTCAGTTACACTGGTACAGATGCAGTGAAGACAGTGGGTTGTATTGATAGAAATGGGAGAAAAATCTGACCCTTTTATTTTACTTATTAAAAATACATTTGAAGACAATAACCTAAGATGCAAAGATCTCAGTACAAATTCAGGACTAAGTTTTATAAAAAGGTGTCTTTTGAGTGTGCAAATTACATATGTATGTAACTGCACTTGGTGATTGCAAATGCATGCATGCTCAATTTAAGAAAAAGGAAGGTGATTTCAATTTTTAACTTAAATTGCTTGGCTTGCTGGTGACAGGTTACAGTGAACTGTACTAATGTACTTTAGCTATGTTGGGATATTATTTTTTATATTCTTCTAGGTTGTGTCAAGGGCATCCAGAACATATGTATAGGAACTGTTTTTTTAGTAATTATATACACTCAAAGAAATTAAAAAGCCATCTGTGCATAGCCTTTAAATAGTCTATTGCCTAAGCACGTACCACTGTTAGAATTTGCACCCAGGGCCTGATAGCTTCAATAGGTTTTACAGGTATAAATTCTTGTGTGCCCAGATATTAGATAATTTACAGTACATGCAAAGTTGGTAGACTCTTGGAAGTCAGTGTAGAAGCATTTGTATCTGCAACATTTGAGGTGAATGCCTGTGTGCGTGTGTGTGTTTGCGTGTGTACACCACCTCCCCATATAACAACATCCCTCACCATGATGGCATTGCTGCTTGCCTCAGATACCTACAAAATAACATACAATGCTTGGAAATCGAATCCAATCACATCCCCAAACTCATTCATTTCATCCTCACCCATAACAATTTCACATTTAACAAAAAAATGCTTTCTCCAAACCATGAGAACAGCCATGGATACTAGGATGGCTGCCTAATATGCCAATCTCTTCAGGGGCCACCTTGAGGAAGAATTTCTGGAAAAATGCATCACAGAACAAATTATATACCTGGTACATCAATGATATTTTCATCCTATGGACAGACGACCTAAACACCCTCATAGATTTCCATCACAATGTCAACAACCACCACTTACCTATCAAACTCTTTCTAGAACACTCCTTTACCAGCATCAACTTCCTAGACACCATAATCACCTTCAACAATAGAATCCTCCTGCAGTGGGGTTCTGGTCGTTCCTCCACCTCTGGGCTGGAGGGAGGCCACACTGCCTCACTATCTATTGACAGGGGCAATTAGCCAATAGGCGGTTTAGGGGAGCTCTGGCCCTCAGGCAAGGCAGAGCAACTAAGCAGTCTACAGCTCAGGCCCTCAAGTAGGGATGGGCAAGTGAGCAGTCTATGGCAGTCTATGGCAAATGCAGGCCTCTTGGCCTATGGTGGAGGATGCTGCCACCCCACAAGTGGGGAGGCAGGGGGTACAGGGACCTGGGCCCACCCTATTCTATCAGGTCCCAGCCCAGGGTCCTAACAGTGGTGGAGTAGTCCACCACCGGGTCAGCGAGGATCCACCCATAACACACCAACCGGGGCTCAAGCCCCAATAGAGCCGAATTGCAATTGGCAGTCTCTGAGTTAATTCCTCCCCTTCCCTTCCCTCTCCTCAGGTGTATCTGGATCCACAGGGTGTCATCCAACTATCTGGGAGTAGGTGGCCAATGACAGTCCCTGCAGCTTACCTGTAGACACAGGCTTCAAAAAGCTGTCTCTGGGGCCAATAGTGAAGTTAGCAACCTGAACTAGCTGGATGCTTCTTTCTCCCTCACTATCTTGGCTCCAATTGAACTGGAGGCTCTGCCTTTTATACTTCCTGTCCCACCTACCCACTTCTGGTGGGAGGGGTGAGATTGATCTGGCTCTGTCCACTAGGGTTCAGAGGGTTGACACTCCCTCTCTGGCTCAGAAGAAGGCCCTACAGCCTCACTACACCTACAGAAAACTATATACAGGAAACCCACAGATCACGACACTTACCTCCACAGATCCAGCAACCACCCCAGATACATCAAGAAATCTGTTACCTACAGTCAGGCACTCATGTCACAGAACTTTCTCCAAAAAGAAAGTCCGGGATACATATCTAAACATACTTAAAACTGTCTACACTAAACAAAGGGCACTGCACCAGAGAAGTAGATCACATAATGAAAGCGCCACCTAACTTGCTTCAGTACGGAAACCCCCCAACCAAAAGAACACCACTGACCACAAACCCCTAGTTCTTGCCAACCACCACCTGCTGGAACCCATACAGGGTATCATCAAACAGTAACAACCCATACTTGATGGGGACCACATTGTGAATAATCTTTTCTGAGCCCTCTCTTCTAGCCTTCGAACAACCTCTCAACCTTGCCAAGCTCATCATCAGGAGCAAGCTCCCCACAGACCAAGACACACCAATTCAAAGTGGCACCCAACCCTGCCATAACAACAAATGCAAAACCTTCAGACATATCTCCACTGCTACTTTGGTCAACACTCCCCACAACACACCTTTCAAGATCCGTGGGTCCTACTCATACTTATCACAACATGTAGTGTATCTCATCCAGTGCACTCTGAATGCCAACAACAAATATGTGGTGAAATCAGGCAGACAATCATTACACACTCAAATGAATTCTCACAGAAAAGTGATAAAAGGCAAAAACACCATATCACCCCTGGGTGGGTCAGTGCACACTATCACATTAAAAAAAAATGACTGACATATAGATGAACATGCAAAAATAGAGAACTCCGAATTTCCCCCTCCCCTTTTCTAGAATTGAGTCAGATCCTTCAGTATTCTATGGATGTGGTTTATATTAAAGAATCTGAGAACAATCCCTAAGCAGTGAATTGAACATTCTATCATTCAAAAATGTGATATGAAAGTGAGCTAATACAAGATATGAAAGGACAAAAAATTAATATTCATACCCTCACACCTCCTAATGATAAATGATGTCCCACATGTATATTGAAAATTGCCTTCCTTTTGCTTATCAGTGTTTTTATATTTAAGGTTATTGAAATAGAAAGATCTTGAAATATCTGTAAATATGGGGGAATAGTTTAATTGGAAAATATATCGTGCTTCTTTACAAGTTTCTTACTGGCTTTCTGAATGACTCCTAAAATGCCGATTTGAAGTCCAGTAGGTACTGATGGATTTACATGTACTCTCAGTCAGAAATTCACACAATTAGTTTAGTCTAGCTTATTAACCTACCATCTTCCAATATTTTACAAAAGCTTCACAACTCACAAACTGCAGCTATATCACCCAGGTTAGAATATTGTTGCAATAATTCATAGGTAAACAATGTCAGGCTTGCCTAGTACTTTGATGGGAGACTATTGTGTATTTTATGTCTTGCCTAATTGCCTAGGTTGCCATAGCTACAGAGCTTAACTTGCTGCCATAGCAATAGAGTTAGACTATTAGGGGAAAGCTGGTTTTAGTGTTAGTTCAATAAAGACGTTCCCTGTGTTGCATCTCTCTGTGTTCCTGTGCTGGTTTCTCTCTCTGAATACAAACAATTAAAAGGATTCAACATAACAGAGACCTCCAAGGATAATTAAAGATATGTATCTATGATTCAGAAGCGGATGCTCTTCTCTGGGAGCCACTGCTGGAACAATGTCCTAGCAGAGTTGTAAGAAAAATATTTTAGATGAGCTGTTCTGTAAGATTGGGGCTGTTAACTCTCGTATCCTGGCCAAATTTCAATTTGGATCACTATATTCTGCCTACCTGGAGTAGCTAGCAGTTTCAAGTGGATAAAATATGCTTTCAGTCTGACCTCTTGTGTAGTGAGTTTTTTAAAAGTGTTGCTGCTTTCCCTCCAGTGGTAACTGCACATCAGTGCTAGGAAAGGTTATCCTTGTGTACAGGAATGGGGTAGTCTCTCTTTAAATCATTTGTGAGTCCCTCTACTGGCACTCAATCTTCTCTATGTTTGAGAAGCTGCCAGGAGTTAGTTACAGCAACAGTATGTGTGTAACTAACCCTTACATCTTTATGTATATTTATGAACTATGGTTATTTGAACCGAAGTGTGCCCAGGGCGTTCTCTCATATGATTATTATTGTGTAAAAAGCAAAGGACACAACAAGGATTTACACTGAGATCATTCAGAAAGAAAGATACATCAGAAGCAGGAAGCCTGCTAAACAACCAGTGGGGCCACTGGATGATCAAGATGTTAAAGGAGCACTCAAGGAAAATAAGGCTATTGTGGAGAAATTAAATGAATTCTTTGTATTGGTCTTCACAGCTGAGGACGTGAGGGAGATTCCCAAACCTGAGCCATTCTTTTTATCTGATAAATCTGAGGAACTGTCCCAGATTGAGGTGTCGTTAGAGGAGGTTTTGTAACCAATTGATAAATTAAATAGTAATAAGTCACCAGGACCAGATGGTATTCACCCAAGAGTTCTGAAGGAACTCAAATGTGAAACTGCAGAACTAGTAACTCTGGTATGTAACCTATAATTTAAATCAGCTTCTCTACTATGACTGGAGGATAGCTAATGTGATGCCAATTTTTAAAAAAGGCTCCAGAGGCGATCCCGGCAATTACAGGCCAGTTAGCCTAACTTCAGTACCAGACAAATAGGTTGAAACTATAGTAAAGAAGAGAATTATCAGACACATAGGTGAATACAATTTGTTAGGAAGAGTCAATATGGTTTTTATAAAGGGAAATCATGCCTCACCAATCTACTAGAATTCTTTGAGGGGGTCAACAAGCATGTGGACAAGGGTGATCGAATGAATATACTGTACTTACATTTTCAGAAAGCCTTTGATAAGGTCCCTCACCAAAAGCTCTTAAGCAAAGCAAGTGGTCATGGGATAAGAAGGAAGGTCCTCTCCTGGTTCAGTAACTGGTTAAAAGATAGGAAACAAAAGGTAGGAATAAATGGTCAGTTTTCAGAATGGGGAGTGGTAAATAGTGGAGTCCTCAAGGAGTCTGTACTGGGACCAGTTCTGTTCAACGTATTCATAAATTATCTGGAAAAAGGGATAAACAGTGAGGTCGGAAAATTTGCAGATGATGCAAAACTAATCAAGATGAATAGGCAGCAGGTTTGAAATGAACAAAAGGAAGTATTTCTTCACACAGTGCACAGTCAACCTGTGGAACTCCTTGCCAGAGGATGTTGTGAAGGCCAAGACTATAACGAGGTTCAAAAAAGAACTAGATAATCTCATGGAGGATAGTTCATTCAATGGCTATTAGCTAGGATAGGCAGGGATTGCTGTTTGCCAGAGGCTGGGCCAACAGGATGGATCACTTGATGATTACCTGTTCTATTCATTCCCTCTGAAGGACCTGGCATTGGCCATCTAGATGGACTATTGGTCTGATCCAGTATCGCCATTCTTATCGGGCTGATTTTCTTTTGTGCTGTTGAGCATACAGAGAAACCTTTAAAAAAAGGGAATGTGTGTATGAAAATGGCTTCCTGGGAATATCCTTTGTATAAGGGAGTTCCCCCTTCAGCTTAAGGCTATGAAAATGGCTCTACAAAAGCCATGCTTTGAGTGTAGGATGCCTAATGGGGGCAGGGAGGTGCAGAGAGGGGACATAGCAATAGTTGAGTATGTTGCAACTATTCTCTGTTTCCAAAAGGCCCAAGAATACAGGAAACACAGAAGTTGCTTAAAGCAACCTTTGCCTCTCCACTCCATTTCTGTATTGAGTACATAAATTGAGGAGCAAAGAATATGGCTTATATAAATGAGAGCTACTGTTATCACCTTAATTAGCAATTAGTCCATTCCATTTAGTCATGACAGATGCTATTAAATACCTTGGATCAAGAATTAGGCCCATTAAACACATCATCCCAAATACTAGAACATTTCTAATCCAAGAAGGAGATTTATATCCAAGTTATAGATCTCCTGTCCTTGGCTGATTTGTGTAAATCTCCATGTTTGTTATAAAGCAGACACTGCTTCCAAAATGAAGAAGTCTGCAACATATTCCTCATGTATATAGTCCTGATTCTCCTCTCTTCTCTGGTGTAAAGCAGCAGTAACTGCACTGAAGCGCAGAATAGGATCAGAGCTTTTAATTTATCTAATGTTTAGGACACTAATAGGGTATATATTAGGAAGCAAAGAAGAAGTGCAGTTCAAATGAGAAGGCATAGACCAGAACGGCATTTGAATTACTGACTTTAAGCAAACTAACATACACACAAGATTTTCCCATTATAGAGAGAATTCACATTTTGAGTCCTAAAATCTCAAAGTCGCTGCAGTTAAGTTTCTAAAGTGCCAGCCACAAATCCAGGGTCAACAGCTCAAATAAAATGAAGAAAACAATGGCATTCCTGAACTGTGTATCTGCACTTCATTCCTCATCAACCCTTAGTCACACGGTATTCTAGCTTCTTCTTTTTGCTGTGGAGTTCCTCGCTCTTCAATCTCAGCATCAGTGTTATTCTTCAAATACAATTCATGTCTCTAGAGGAGAGCATTCAGTGAGAGAATTAGGGTTCACATATGCAGGTGATATCCAGCTGTAACTTTTACTCCTATCTCATTAACTTGGTCAGATTTGCTTCTTGATGGTTTGTGGTTGGCTCAAATGTAAACTTGAACAGACTGAGATGCTATGAGTTAGATCTGACTGAGGAAGTGATGTATAAAGGACTAGAGACCCACGTATCAACCCTGCATTGCATTCAGGAAAACGAAGTCTTTCTCGATCGAAGACATGATTTGTTACTGCAGGCACAGTGTGAGGAAGATTCAGAGAAGGCAGTGCAGGGGAGACTGAAGAATGGGGAAAAAATTGGCAGCATGTGACCTCCCGAAGAAAGAGAAACTGTATGCCCACCATGCAGATAGAGGTAAGGAATCGTTTTCAGGCTCTCTGCACAGGTACTACAGTGGAGAATGATTTGGAAGACACATCTGAGGGAATGGATCAGGAGGGAACCCTGTTGATCAGCAGGCATGGGATGCATTGTCCTAGGGATGGGGGTTCCACGACCACCACTCCCAAGAGGAAGAGAAGGGTGATGGTGGTCAGGGACTCCCTCCTAAGGGACTGAGAAACTAGAGAAGTGTGCTGCTTGCCTGGAGCTAGGATTCAGGATGTGACGAGAGACTGCTGAGATTCATCAAGCCCTCAGACCGCTACCCCTTCCTACTTCTCCAAGTGGGCACCAATGACACTGCCAAGAACGTTTTTGAGCAGATCACTGCAGACTATGTGGCTCTGGGAAGAAGGATAAAGGAGTTTGTGGCGCAAATGGTGTTCAGGTCCATCCTCCCATTGAAGGAAAAGGCCCAGGTAGGGACCGTCACATTGCGGAAGTAAATGCGTGGTTACTCAGGTGGTGTCGGAGAGAGGGCTTTGGATTCTTTGATCATGGGGTGTTGTTCCAGGAAGGTTTACTGGAAAGTGACAGGATTCACTTGATGAAGAGAGAGGGAAGAGTATCTTCACAGACAAGCTGGCTAAACTAGTGAGGAGGACTTAAAACTAGGTTCAATGGGGGATGGAGACCTAAGCCCGAAGGTAAGTGGGGAAGTGGAACACCACAAGGAAGCGGAAGGAGGAGGGTGCAACAGGGGAGGCCTCCTGATTCATACTGAGAAAGTAGGGCAATCAGCCAGTTATCTAAAGTGCCTATACACAAACACAAGAAGCCTGGGAAACAAGCAGGAGGAACTGGAAGTCCTGGCACAGTCAAGAAACTATGATATGATTGGAATAAGCGAGACTTGGTGGAGTAACTCATGTGACTGGAGCACTGCCATGGACGGGTATAAACTGTTCAGGAAGGACAGGCAGGGGCGAAAGGGTGGAGGAGTTGCACTGTATGTAAAAGAGCACTATGATTGCTCTGAGCTCCAGTATGAAACTGGAGATAAGCCAGTTGAGAGTCTCTGGATTAAGCTTAGAAGCAAGAACAACAAAGGTGATGTCGTGGTGGGTGTCTGTTATAGACCACCAGACCAGGAGGATGAAGTAGATGAGCCTTTCATCCATCAACAAGGGAAAGTTTCCAGCTCACAGGACCTGATTCTCATGGGGGACTTCAATCACCCTGACATCTGCTGGAAGAGCAATACAGCAGAGCACAAACAATCCAGGAAGTTTTTGGAGAGTATTGCAGACAACTTCCTGGTGCAAGTGCTGGAGCAACCAACTAGGTGCCATGCTCCTCTTGACCTGCTGCTCACAAACAGGGAAGATTTTCAGTAGGGGAAGTAGAAGTGGGTGGCAACCTAGGCAGCAGTGACCATGAGATGGTTGAGTTCAGGATCCTGACAAAAGGAAGAAAGGAGAACAGCAGGATACGGACCATGGACTTCAGAAAAGCAGACTTTGACTCTCTCAGGGAGCTGAATGTGCAGGAATGAAATCAGGAAGGTCAAAGCACAATTGGTGTTGCAGCTTGCAAAGGATGTGAAGGGGAACAAGATGGGTTTTCTACAGGTATGTTACCAACAAAAGGAAGATTAGGGAAATTGTGGGTCCCTTACAGAATGCGGGAGGCAACCTAGTGACAGAGGATGTGGAGAAAGCTGAGGTACTCAATGCCTTTTTTGCCTCTGTCTTCACAGACAAGGTTTGCTCCCAGAGTACTTCACTGAGCAGCACAGAATGGGGAGGAGGCGAACATCCCTCAGTGCTGAAGGAACAGGTCCAAGACTATTTAGAAGGATTGGACGTTCACAAGTCCATGGGACCAGATGCAATGCACCCGAGGGTGCTGAGGGAGTTAGCTGATGTGATTTCAGAGCCATTGGCTATTATCTTTGAAAGCTCATGGCAAGAGGGGGAGGTCCCTGATGACTGAAAAAAGGCAAACATAGTGCCCATCTTCAAGAAAGAGAAGAAAGAGGATCCAGGGAACTACAGACCAGTCAGCCTCACTTCAATCCCTGGAAAAATCATGGAGTAGGTCTTCAAGGAATCCATTTTAAGGCACTTAAAAAAAAGGAAGGTGATCAGGAACAGTCAACATGGATTCACCAAAGGCAATTCATACCTGACCAACCTGATTGCTCTCTATGAAGAGGTGACTGGCTCTGTGGATGTGGGGAAAGCAATGGATGTGATATACCTTGACTTTAGCAAAGCTTCTGATACAGTCTCCCACAGTATTCTTATCAGCAAGTTGAAGAAGTATGGGTTGGATGAATGAACTATAAAATGGATAGAGAACTGACTAGATCATAGGGTTCATGATTAGTGATCAATGGCTCCATGTCTAGCTGGCAGCTGGTCACAAGCAGAGTGCCCCAGGAGTCGGTCCTGGGGCCGGTTTTGTTCAACAGCTTCATTAATGATCTGGAGGATGGGGTAGATTGCACCATCAGCAAGTTTGCAGACAACACTAAGCTAGGTGGAGTGGTAGATACCCTGGAAGGTAGGATACAGATGGACCTAAACAAATTGGAGGATTGGGCCAAAAGAAATCTGATGAGGTTCAACAAAGACAAGTGCAGAGTCCTGTACTTAGGACAGAAGAATCCCATGCACAGCTACAGACTGGGGACCGACGAGCTAGGCAGCAGTTCTGCAGAAAAGGATCTGGGGGTTACAGTAGATAAAAAGCTGGATATGAGTCAGCAGTGTGCCCTAGTTGCCAAGAAGGCTAATAGCATATTGGGCTGCATTAGTAGGAGCATTGCTAGCAGATTGAAGGAAGTGATTATTCCCCTCTATTCGGCTTTGGTGAGGCCGCATTTGGAGTATTGTGTCCAATTTTGGGCCCCCCCACTACAAAAAGCATGTGGACAAGTTGGAGAGAGTCCAGAGGAGGGCAACAAAAATGATTAGGGGGCTGGAGCACAAGACTTATGAGGAGAGGCTGAGGGAACTAGGCTTGTTTAGTCTGCACAAAAGAAGAATGAGGGGGAATTTGATAACAGCCTTTAACTACCTGAAACGGGGTTCCAGGGAGGATGGAGGTAGGTTGTTCTTAGTGGTAGCAGATGACAGAACAAGGAGCAATGGTCTCAAGTTGCAGTGTGGGAGGTCTAGGTTGGACATTTGGAAAAAGTTTTTCACTGGGAGGGTGGTGAAGCACTGGAATGGGTTACCTAGGGAGGTGGTGGAATCTCCATCTTTAGAGGTTTTTAAATTGCCACTTGACAAAACCCTCGCTGGGATTATTTAGCTGAGGTTAGTCCTGCTTTGAGCAGGGGGGTTGGACTAGATGACCTCCTGAGGTCATTTCCAACTGTAATATTCTATGATTCTATGATTCAATGGAACATCTCACTAGAACAGATTTCAGTGGAACGACACATAAGCTTTAACTTAAGCATGTGTTTGAGTGTTTTGTTGGATCACTTGTTAGGTCAACATGTACAAGGAAGTAATTGAGCAATTCAGGGGGATGAAATTCACCTTCCACTACTGTTGTAGTACAAGGGTTGAGCGTGGTGAGTAGTGCCTTTTGCTGATTTACCATATTTGCTTCTCTGACATCTAGCAACCGTGGTTCATGCTTTTGTCATCAAACAGTGCAATTACTGGAAATGAATTGTACACAAACTAACTTATTAGGCTGTTCAGCTGATTAGACGTGGTGCTGAATTTTGCAGCCCGAGCTTTGATATTATCAGAGCATACTAAATTAATTTAAACTGCACTACCCTGTCTGTCTGTATTTTTGGCTTGAAGATACCAGTTTTAACATACAAAGTAAGGCCAAATATTCTCCTGTTACATTTGTGCACCTCTTTTCACATCAAGCCCATTCAATTAAGTAGCCTTGGGTAGGGTAACAAAATCTGAAGATAAGACTGGGTCCATAAAACACTAAATGGTCCAGCCTAATCTTTGTGATCATCTGGTGCCTTATGTGCACCTCCCCCCTTTTTTTGTGCTGCTTAAATCAAGGAGAAAAAGAGAAGGGTGCCAGCCCCAAGCCAGCGGGGTGCAGCAGCAAGCCCCCCTCAGCCTGCTGGGTGCTGGCTTCGAGCTCACTGGCCCCGAGTGAAAAAAAAATGTCACTGTAATCCCTCACACGAACGGGTTGGACACCCCTGGTATAGACTAATGCCCAATCTTGCAGTGAGGTCTGTGCAGGCAGACCCCTGTGCTCATCTAAAGCCCCATTTAATGGGGCACTGCATGGGCACAGGAATTGACATTTTAAGGCTCATTGAAGGATCGGAGCCTCATTCTGCTAACTCACTCTGGGACCACAAAGGCACTCCAGGTTAGGGTGGTCAGCAACCCCAAATCACTTATGCCTACACACCCATGCAAGGGACTTTTGTCCAGTATTGGCTCTTTGAGGGCCTGCTCCTGCTCCCGTTGATTTCAGTAGGAAGTGAGGGTGCTCAGCCCTTTGCAGGAACAAACCCTAAATAAAGTTTACATTTAATTTGTTCCTCCTCCTTGCATTCCCTCTCAGACTGACAGTGAAACTGTCCTGACCCTGCTGGGAGCAGTGCTGACATCCAGTTGCCTCTCCCCACCAGAGTTGCTCACTTACATAACATTGATATCACTTACATAGCATTGGGCAGACTCCAGAGCCTGTGTAGGCCCAGTTACTTTATTGGGGTGGTGCGTGGACTCTGGGGTTGGCCTGTGCAGGGTAGCTTGCCAAACTGGGGTGAAATCCTGGCCCTTTTGAAGTCAGTGGACATTTTGCCATTCAATGGAGCCAGGAGTTTATTCTTGTGTATGCACACAAACGTAGATTCTAGTGAATAATTTTAAGGTTTTATTTTAAACTCAGGACACAATGTGTAGCAGCTTCCCCTTCCCCTGTTATTTCTAAAATGTTTCTATGTGGTTTATGTATTTAGTTTGTTGGTTTGGTCCTTATTTAGTGTAAGAGTAAAAGCTTTAATATGAATGTGAAGAGAGACTAGGGAAACAGAGATGGACTGGAAATGAGAGGGAGATCCCTAGGTCTTAGGGAGACGGCACAGGCAACTGGAAGAAGGAGGGAGGAAGGGGGCAATCTTTAAGATGGCTGCTGACAAATGACGGCAGCCATTTTAAGTAACTACATTCATTCTGGAGTCAGATTTATACAGTGACACATTTGGGGAAATTGCCAGACTCTTGTACAAAATTATTCCAGTTTGGAGAACTGTCCTTGATGCAGAATCCTGGAAGATTGAAAAAAGGTAAAAAATCCACCCTGCACTAATACAGCCTATCCACAGAATGCATTTAACATAATGTGTTGATGCCTCATTTCAGCAACACAGATCGCAGCGAGAACTGAACAAGGCACAGAAATCCCTTGTGATGGGAAAGAATTAAAAAGAATGGAATGAATGTTATCATACCTCTAGAGTTTCTTTCTAGCAATCTAATAAGAGGGGAGGGCAGGGAAAAGCCCAGCATCAAGCAAAGGATGCAAAAGAGGTTTTGGGGAATAGCCTCACTGACTGGCAGATTTTCAGATCTCTGCAAAAGTGACTCACTAATTCAGAAGTGTAGAAGGAAAGGTTTGGCAGCACCATGAAAGAGAAGCTGCTCTTGTTCAGTGGAATCATGCTTCAGTTCTTCAACAAAGGATATATACAATCTCTCAGGGCTCGGTTTCCAAGAGGGAGGAAAGTAAGAAACTGTGGCTGATCTGCTAGTGGACTTCTTACTAATAAGTGCTATGGACGAGTTGTAGATTTATTTCACTGATAGATTAATAAGTTCATATTTGTTACAAAGGCCTTGTTCTATGACAAACATCATTTATATTGGAGATTCCAAAAATCACCCCCTCCCTCCCCAAAGCTCTTTTATGGGGGAGCTGAGCTGCTGCTGCTGCTGCTGCAATTTATTATTAAAAATAGCATTTAAAAAATCCTGCTGTAGGCAAGGTTTGGCTGCTTCCAAAATTCACACCTTCTGTGATTTTCAGGCAACTCTCCATCTCCACATATATTACAGCTAGAGCTTATTGCAGGTTTGTTATTGAGGCATTTGTTGCCAGTAGTTTTCCACAGCTCCAGAATGAAAATGAAATGACATCACATCACAGAGAACGGACCCTTTAGCATCCCTCTAGCTTTTCTACGCAATTCCCACAGACCCTGCAATATGGATTTTAGAATATCAGTTCTGGAATATGGAGGCTGAATATGGATTTTGGGGCCTCTAGTAAGGCTATTCTTGGGGGAGTATGGAGTGAAGGAATTTCTAGAGACCCCGTTTTCCTCTACTTAAAACAAGCTACAATTACAGCTTAATAGCGCACAGATCAGTATTTATAGCCTGATCAGACCACATGGGTTTCTCACTTCAACAGATGTCACTCATTTTAATCCAAAAGTACTGTAATGCTTCCACACAAATTTGGTGTGCCACAGAATTTTAAGAGCAGAATATTAAGTTTCCTGATAATTAATTTTTTTAGTATCCATTGTTTTGGGTTTCTACTGCATTCGGGCCTTAGCAGATTGAGACATATGTGTCATTATGTTAAATTTGGGACTGTCGCACAATTGGGGGGTTCTCTGGGTTTGGAGATACATATGAATCTGTGATCAAAGTGATTTCTGATTTTCAGGGAATCTCCAAATTGTTTTACATATTGCTAAGTGCTGTGCTACTAGAAAGACAGACAAAGAAAGAGGATACTGCTGTCAGGTAAATCAGTCAGAGCTGAAAATTGTGTTCTTATTTGCATTAGGAAAAATCCTGCATTTTTAACTTCAACTTTTAGCACAGGAATCTCAGGCACAGATTTACATTTCTTTAATAAAAGGTTAATTCAATGGGGAAAATAACTATTTCAGAAAGAATCAGATTGAGACTCAGTCTAGCATCCTTACACACACACACACACACACACACCCTGAACTCGATGGAAGCTTTATGCAAACAATGGACTGCAGAATCATATTTTTTGTTTGTGAAGAGCAAAGAAGTGGTGATGTTAGATGGCTTTGGTTTTGTATAAAACAGAAACAAAATTTTACAGAAAACATACATAATTTTTGTTCATTTTTTAAATACTGATCAAAAATGTCCCCCACTTTTGTAAATAGAAAGTAGAAATGGGAAAACTTAAAGGTTCCGTTTGTGTCAAGAGACTCTGGGGAAGACATTTAAAAGATCCTGAAAGCCTTAAATAATTCTAATCACGCTGGGGAGCAGAATGTTTGAATTCCTAAAGGCTAAGAGAGGAAAGCAAACCATTCCAAGGTCTTTGAGCGAATTCCTGACATGTAATGTAAAATCTGTGAGGATTCAACAGCAATTTAAATTTGCATTTCCACAGTTATCCCTGCTGAGATCTAAGATGAAACATTAGCTTCACATGTGTAATTTACTGCAGGAGCTATTCAAGGCTGCTGTAATGAAGTGTACAGTATTTGCAATTATTTTTATGAATACTTATTTACCATATGCTGATGTTCTTTTTTTAGGAGAAAAAAAACTAAGTGAACCTAACTCTCAATTAGCATATTGAAAGTAAAATGACAACCAGAGTGTTTAACTTTATTGTTCTGATGTGTGTAGCAGGTTGAGTGTTATTTTTCCCTGAGTAGGCCCAAGCAAGTTTAGAAGAAAGGAACAAAATGAACATCCTGATTCCACAAAGCACATAACCACCTGGTTAAATCCAAGTCTGTTCAGCAAAGCACTTGAGCATATACTTAAATGTCCTGCTGAATCAAAGTTTGGTTGTGTATTTAGCCGTTTTCATTACCAGAGTGTCCCACGGTAAAGTAGGGAAGTGCTATTATCCCTATTATACTGATAGGGAATAGAGACCACGTGACTTGCCTGAGGTCACAGAAGAAGTTTGTAGTAGAGCAGAGAATTAGTTTCTCAAGTGCTAGGCTAATACCCTAATGGCTGGACCATCCTTTTTGCTAATAAGAAGAAGAATGCAACCAAGGGTAAGTGAGAGACCTTTCTCCTACATACTGTCAAATAAAGACTATTCCCACAAGGCCACCAGGAAAAAGGTATAGACATTTTTCAAAATAAAATGTATATAGATTATTATTAAAATCACTTCTATAGTGCCATACACACACACACACAATTCTTTAGAAACTTAGCAAGACACTTTCCCTGTCCCAACAGCATAAACTGAGCAAGCCAAGGCAAAACTTAGTTATCTTTCAGGATATGGAAGGATATGGAATTAAAGTGGAGGAGAAGAAGGCGGGAAGGATTTCTACAATAAAGTGGATTTGAAAATGGTATTTGGAAGAGGAGAGGTGCAGGAGGAGATTGTTCTAGGTGTAGGGGAATTCAACACCGATGACCAAAAAAAGAATCAAGAGCAGGGGAAAATCATGAGGGTAAGTCATGACAAAGAAGCGAGAAATCTAGCTCATTAGGTAGCTGCTGGTGAAAATGCATCCAAATACTAACCAGGTGCAAAATCTTCTGAAGGCACATATAAGTTTGAGGAGCATTTGGGAGCAGAGCCAGCCCTAGAATATGGTGAATCAGGGTGACTGACCTGGTTCCCGTGCTTTGGGAGGCCCCACACTTTGGTAGGCTTCATGTCAGGATTGGGTGGGAGGCAGGCGGCTGCCGCCAGGGTCCCAGCTTCACATTGGGTCCCACACCCGCCTAGGGATGGCCCTGTTTGGGCGTGTGGAATAAGAATCGAATGGAGGGTCCTTGGGCCATCTTGTTTTGTGCACAGGACAGGAAGATCATTCATGAGTCTTGGGTTGGTCACACAGGAAGTCTCTGGTAGAACAGGGAATTAAACCACCTCCCAAGCTAGTGGTCTAACCACTGAACAATCTTTCCACCTGTATAGGGAATAGATGCTTGAAGCTATGTCAATGTGTAGATTGCAAGTGGAACAATTGGGTTTTCCTAGATACAGAGTAATGTTAGAAAATTGGTCAGCAATGACATTTTAAAGCCTTCTTGTGGAATGGTCAAACTAAATATACGTTTTTTTTCCCTTGACATACCATATCTGAAAAGCCTTTTGTTCTAAAAGGAAAAAGATTGCAGCATCTCATGCATATGGCATAAAATAAGGTACCTACATGGTCAGAAAAAGACAGTCTTGTTTATCAAGTGAATATAATTAGGGAGTCTGTGTTTTCGCTTCTATTTTCACAAGTGTTCAGTATCTTGCAATTTCATAGAAAAATCAGGTTTTTACATGTTTATTTTAATTGTAGCTGTATACATCAGAACAGGAATCAATCTCATTATTACTGAAACAAATGTTTTTAAAAAATTATTCATAAAACTTTTAAAACAGTTTCACTTCCTGTGTTCCCACAAAGTGTATAACCACACAGTTTAAAACCACTTAACATGCTGCTGTTACTGGTATAAGCAATCAAAAAGCGCAAGAACAGGAAATGTTATATGTACATTTTAGCACATAGTGTGAATAAGAGGTGAATTCTAATGAAAGGCCCTTCCAGAAGGAAACTTGTCACTGTCTGCATTTTGTTGTGTGCTTATTTTTACTCTTTAGAAAATTTACCACTGGGGCTTTTATCTGATGTTTTTTGACTAAACTGAAAAACTGAATCCCTATATACACTGTAAAAACAACGAGAGCCCTTGGGTTAAAAGGTACAATTAAGTCTTTTTCTGTGTATGCTTCTGTTCAATGACAGTGAATTGGAACAGTACAA
>ML675603.1:66585377-66596462 GCA_007922155.1 Mesoclemmys tuberculata | reverse complement strand
AGTGCGTTTATGGCTATGACAGAATAGGAGCTGTTCTATAACAAATTATGAATTTTATATGTTGACTGTTTATTGGGATGCTTAATATATGAATATGTTGGTTTAGTTTGATGCAGGAGTTGTCAGGACAAACAAGCAAGAAGGGAAACAATGGTTCAAGACAAGATGCCTTAAACACGGATTATTAAGAGACAACGCCTGAACTGTTAGCTTTGAAGATTCAACATCCTTGTCCCAGAGAATCTACAAAACTGGTTTTGATGAGCTGGGCCAAGGCTTGGGAACTGAGAGATCTGAAGGATGAGAGAAGTTTAAAAAGAAAAGAGGGGAGATGCGACCAAACAGAGACACAGGATCCCGGAGTGGATGTTTGAAGAAGCCTAGGTAACCATTACAAGATGGCAGGGTTTTAGGTAAGAGACATTTGTGTAGACCAACTGCAGTTTTAAAATCATCTCTCTCTAAATGCTTTGTTCCTACTGCTAAAATAAACAATACTTTGGTTGAAGAAGACTGTCTGGTAACTGCATTCAACTGATCAAACTCCTGAAAGGAAGAACTGCAGATATCTAAACCCAGTCAGACCTGCTGGGTAAGCACAGTTGATACCCAGAGGATTGTAGCCCAGGGCCCAGGCTAGGCATGGGGGAATTGCTGGTAGGTAGGAGGTCTGATACTGGAGGGGGTGCACTCAGAGACCTGGAAAGGTAGAGTCTAGGAACCAAGGCAATAGCCACCAAGTTTTATGGTACAGTATTTTTTCCCCTGGCAGAAGCCTCATTATTGTATAATGGGCTTGATAATAAGCTACATGTTAAATAGTTTCATACTAAATCCTGCAAGATGCTTCTTAGAAGTCGGTGTCTTGTAAAGCTGTGCTACAGAAGCCCACATGGTTTTGCTTGGACATGATAGAAAAAGTATCAGAGTGAAAAGTTGCTCAGTGTATCAAGTTACTGAAATACAGTTCACTCCTTCATTGGTGGCAGGAAGTCAGTGGCAATGATGTATTTCAAAGTTCATAGATTCATAGTGTTATGAACTACAAATATATCAAGGCATATGAAAGCACATACTTTAGCTAACATCAAATAAGCCATGTGTGTGAGGTTTGTGATAGTGCATAAGCAATGCCCACTGTACCCCAGAAGTTACCGTGTGTGTCTTGAAATGGTTATTTGCAGGTACATAATTGTTTTCTCCATTCTACATTATATTAGATGTCTTATAAAGTACAGTAAAGCAAGAATAACTTGAAATACTAAAATGGTGTGGAATATTGTGGGAAAGGGGAGGAATCAACAAACATCAGTAGGAGATACCTGGCTCCATATGTCTAAGGATAAAGAATTGTGATTTCTAATTCAGAAGAGAGAGATATAGAGAGTTTTGCTATTGACTCCAACAGAACCAGTATTTCAACCATAATATTTATACTTTGCATTATTTTGGGTGGAAAGATTCTTGATCTCATTGAATTCAGTCTTCTTCCTCATGGCTCTCTCTGGCAGTCTTGGAAATAAATGTATTGCAGGAGCTGCATTGCTACATTAGTAATGAGTATTTGGTTTTTTACCATCAGGATAAATAATAAATAAAACAATAACAATAAAAAAGACAGTATCATCCCAAATGCAGCTTCTGCAACATTCCTAAATCTGAAACCTGGCCTTCTGGAAGTCTGGAGAGATGGGAGCTCCACTTGATTTTACACTCCCAAGTAATGGTTAGTAGACCATTTAATGCTACTGCTTATTGGTTTGCATCTTCTAAGTTCTGTACAGTAATTAAGGACAGGATTGAGTTTTCATGTACCCTGGTTTTAGATGGGTGAAAATATAAATAAGAGTTACTTCTGATTAACACTAGTGTGAGATCGGAATCAGACCCTAACTCAGGGATGTCAAACTCAAATACACAGTGGGCCAAAATTAAAAACTTGGACAAAGTCACGGGCCAACCTTGATATTTATTGAAAAAATGTCTACAATTGAGGAAGTTTTTCCTTCTCATCAAATATAACGATGAACCTTTTCATATGGGAACAAACTTAAGTTTTGCTTAAACATTGAATCTGGAACAAGCAAAGCTTAATACTATAAACACATGTGAAATCAAATGTCAAATAAAAGACACATATGTGGCATTCATTTCATAAATAAAATTAAAAAAAAAAAATCTTATGCCTCTTTCTCTTTTTGTAGCCTTCTGAGTTAAATTTCAATGGTAACCTTTTTTTCACGGGCTAACAATAATAATCATAATTTCCTTCAATGAAAATCCAAACATTCAAGTCCATGCCTTGGAGTAACAAGGAAAAGTGCGTAAAGAAAACATTCATTCAAACTCAGTTTGCTACACTCTGTTCTACTCTGATGCACACTGGTCCAAGCCAGATACCTGGCATCTCTTCTTGGATGCTAGTTCATCAATGTTTGGGGTCAGGCTCTGAGCTGAGGAAATCCTCAGGATTGAGTGAAGGTGTTCATCAGTGAGACGACTCCTGTGTGATGTTTTGTTCATCTTCATCAAGGAGAATAGTTGCTCACACAGATATGTGCTGCCGAACATAGAGAGCATTTGAGCAGCTTGGGTACGGAGCTGGGGCATTGTGTCAGGGATGTAACGTGGAAACTGTGCAGCGCCCACAGCGTCATACTTTGACTTCAGCGTGTCACTACACTGGAGTTCAATCAGCTCCATTTGGAGGTTAGTTGGTGCGCTTTCCACGTCAACTGCAAATGGATTACTAAGCAGTTCAAACCTACATTTCAAAGTCGGCAAATCGCCGGGTAAACTTGGCGCTGAGGACGCTGAGTTTTTCAGCAAACTGTGCGCTTGGGAACACGGCGGTAGAAATCTGCGTTTTTATGGTTTGGCAGCAAGGAAAATGGCCCAGGTTTCCTTGCAGCATCTGAGTCTCCCACAGGCACAATTTCGTTTTAAAAGCCCTCACTGCAGAGTACATGTCTGTGATGACATGGCCCCGCCCCGAAAGCTGCAGGTTCAGCGTATCGAGATGGCTCGTGATGTCACAGAGAAATGCCAGCTCAGACAGAAACTCTTTATCCTGGAGCTCTGCTGTGTCTTTCCCTTTGCTTTCTAGAAACTGACAAATTTCCTCACGCAGCTCGAAACATCTGTTCAGTACTTTTCCTCTGCTTAACCATCTCACCTCTGTGTGATATGGCACGTCTGTGTATTCCGAACAACACTCCGCCAGAAAAGACTTGAACTGGCGGTGATTCAAACCTTTAGCTCTTATAAAGTTAACTACTCATGTTATGGTGCTCATAACATGTTCCATCTTCAGGGCTTTGCCACACAACGATTCCTGATGTATGATGCAGTGATAAACAGTTAGCTCACCTGCACAGTTCTCCCCCAGAATTTTCTCCCGAATCCTGGCCACCAATCCACTCTTTTGACCGCACATCGCGGGCGCACCATCTGTTGTTAGTCCCACAAGTTTATCCCAAGGTAGCCTCATTTGAGTTACACATTTGGAAACCTCTTCAAAGATTTCTTTTGTGCCATGCATTGATTTTAATCCCAAAAGTTCCTCTGTAACGCACAGATTTGAGTCCACTCCACGAATGAAGACTGACAGTTGGGCAGTATCAGATGTGTCGCTGCTGTCATCCACAGCAAGGGAGAATGCAATGAAATCTTTTCCCTTTTCCATCAGCTGTTCATGTAGATTTGTGGCAAGATCACATACACGATCAGCTACTGTGTTTCTGCCAAGGCTCACATTTAAAAATGCTTGTCTTTTATCTGGGCACACGACGTCGCAAACTTTGATCATGCACTTTTTGACAAACTCTCCCTCATTAAAGGGCCGGGCTGATTTTGCAATGTCTGCTGCCACAGTAAAAGTAGCCTTTACAGCAGCCTCACTTTGTGATATGACTTTTGTGAACATAGTCTGTCGTGAAACCGAACTTCTTTTCATCTCCTCTACTTTCTGGCGCTTTTGGGCTATGTCCAGGCCCTTGTACTTGTCGTGGTGTTTCGTTTCATAGTGTCTTCTTATGTTATATTCTTTGGTTACAGCTATGTTGGCTCCTCACACAAGACAAACAGGTCTGTCCTTTACATTCGTGAACAGATATTCTGCTTCCCACTTTTCTAGAAAGCTTCTGTTTTCCATCTTTCATTTGGCCATTTTTGGGAGGGGTGGCCCGATGTGACTGGTAGCATGAGGTCGCTCATGAATGTCAACAGAGGAGAGGGCGCTTGTGGGTCCTGATTGACGCGCCAACTCACCAGCAGAGCATTTTGGGATTTGTAGTATTAGCGGTGCACGTGCTGTCTACCGGCGGGCCAGCTCTAGTAGACATTTGGTATTTTCTCGCAGGCCAAATATAATTACACTGCGGGCCAGATTTGGCCTGCGGGCCTGAGTTTGACATCTATGCCCTAAGTAATTAATCCACACAGCACCCATAGGAGATGGGAAAATATTTATTTACCTCCTCATACAGAAGTGGTAATGAGTCACAGATGTTAAGTGACTTTCCTTTCCAGAGGCAGGATTAGAATTTGGGAGTTGTCTCTTTTTTCCCTAGTCACTCCACCAGATCACACATTAAACCAGCAGAGATCTGGCCCAAACACATATGTCTCCAGTGAAGTCAAAATACATTGATTTACACCAGATGAAGAGGTTGTCCTTATGACATTGTGTCATTTTTTTTGTTCTTCTTTCATGATCCATGCGATTACCTTTTTCAGAACTGTTACTATATTGAATGGCTTTTGTAATAAGGAAGACTAAATTAGGCCTGGCCCATCCTCCAAGTGGACTAAAAACTCTGTCTCTGCTAGTGTAGAGTATACACTTAATCACACCTTCATTTGCTGAGCTCATAATGGATTGATTTCCCCAACTCAAAATAATATTTTTTCCTCCCCTTTCTATTTTACACAAAGTGCTATCAAACATTAGAAGCTCGATTTTGGCCTATATACATCAGCGCAGCAATGCTCAGGAGCCTCAAGGAGAAGGCCTCTGATGCAGAAGTAATGTAAGTCTGGCATGCTGCTTTGCAAAGCCTAACATAGCGGAGAGGCAGGCGTGGAAAGGGGATATGGTCATAGTGCTTTATACTATACCTATTCTGGGCTACAGAACAGCCTCTATGCAGCTGTTACGAGACTACTATCTACTAGAGCCCCTTTGGGGCTGCTCTAATTTACACTGCTGGCCATAACACGCCTTATGTTATGCAAATATTCAGGAGGCACAATCTGACCTTTTACTGTGTCTCCTGTGTTGTGGGAAGTCAGAAGCACAGAAAAAGGTCTGGTCAGAAATTTTCCATCACAATTGGATTTTTGACCAAATGAAGATTATTTTCATGAAAGGAGTCCTCTTTCTGTGGAAAATTTCACCTTTTCATCAAAAAACTGGAAATCAGCAAAAGCCAAGAACTTTCCATTTCTGGCCAACCCTACAAATTGTCTGGGACAAAAACCAAACATTTGTGGGTTTTTCAATGAAGAATTTAAATTTTCTGCTGGGGGCAGAGAAGGGGGGAAAGCAAACCACACCCAAAATGTTTTCTGACCAGTTCTACACAGAAGCTAGCTCTAGTACATTACTTCTACAGGTCAATCACAGAAGGGTTTCTGTGCCCTAAATATCAGTAGAAAGGTATCGAACGCACCCCGGCCATTCAGTGCAGGCAGAATAATCACAAAGCCTGTTTTTATTTTGTGTGCTTCTAAAATCATCCCTCATCAGCATGGGCTTAATAATAGATGGTTTCTGGAATAGGGATGCTTATGTTGAGCCAGAAGTGACTAGTGTCCTATTTGTTCACTGAGAGATTGCTATAAAGTTTCTTCCCCACTCCCAACCATTTTGACGGCTGTCTGGATTAGTTTCAGTTCATACTAAATGGAAGGATAAACAAAAATAGATTTGTGACTAGGGTCTTTGATTTCAAAAGACCTAACTTAAAAAAATTAAGGGAATTAGTTAGAGAAGTTGTCTGGACTGAAGAACTCATGGATCTAAAGGTGGAGGAGGCTTGGAATTATTTCAAGTCAAAGTTACAGGAACTATCTGAAGCCTGCATCCCAAGGAAGGGGAAAAATTCATAGGCAAAGGTTGTAGACCAAGCTGGATGAGCAAACATCTCAGACATATGATTAAGAGAAAGCAGAAAGCCTACAAGGAGTGGAAGATGGGAGGAATCAGAAAGAAAAGATCTCTCTTGGAGGTCAGAACATGTAGAGACAAAGTGAGAAATGCCAAAAGTCAAGTGGAGTTGGACCTTACAAAGGGAATTAAAATCAACAGTAAAAGGTTCTATAGCCATATAAACAGGAAGAAAACAAAGAAAGAAGAAGTGGGTCTGCTAAGCACTGAGGGTGGAGGGTAAGGATAATCTAGGCATGGCCCAATATCTAAACGAATACTTTGCCTCAGTTTTTAATGAGGCTAACAAAGAGCTTAAGAATAGAGGCAGGGGGACTAATGGGTTTGAGGTTATGGAGGATGAAATTATTACACCTGAGGTAGAAGCCAAACTCAAACTGCTTAATGGGACTAAATCGGGAGGGCCCAGATAATCTCCATCTAAGGATATTAAAGGAAGTGGCACGTGAAATTGCAAGCCCATTAGCAAAGATTTTTAATGAATCTGTAAACTCAGGGGTTGTACCGTATGACTGGAGAATTGCTAACATAGTTCCTGTTTTTAAATGAGGGCAAAAAGTGATCTGGGTAATTACAGGCATGTTAGTTGGTGTTGGAAATTTTTTTGAAAGAGAAATTAGTTAAGGACATAGAGGTTAACGGTAATTGGAACAAAATACAACATAGCTTTACAAAAGGTAGATTGTGCCAGACCAACCTGATCTCCTTTTTTGAGAAGATAACAGATTTTTTTAGACAAAGGGAATGCAGTGGATCTAATTTACCTAGGTTTCAGTAAAGCATTTGATACAGTTCCACATGGGGAATTATTAGTTAAATTGGAAAAGATGGGGATTAATATGAAAATTGGAAGGTGGATAAGGAACTGATTAAAGTGGAGACTACAAGAAGTCTTACTGAAAGGTGAACTGTCAGGCTGAAGGAAGGTTACTAGATGAGATCCTCAGGGATTGGTCTTGGGACTGATCTTATTTAACCTTTTTATTACTGACCTTGGCACAAAAAGTGGGAGTGTGCTAACAAAGTTTGTGGATGATACAAAGTTGGGAGGTATTGCAAATGCAGAGAAAGACTGGGATATCATACAACAAGATCCAGATGACCTTGTAAACTGGAGCAATAGAAATAGGATGAAATTTAATAGTGGAAAGTGCACAGTCATACACTTAGAAACTAATAACAAGAACTTTTGTGATAAGCTGGGGACACATCAGTTGGAAGTAACAGAGGAAGAGAAGGACCTGGGCACATTGGTTGATCACAGGAGAACTATGAGGTGCCAATATGATGTGGCAGTGAAAAAAGCTAATGTGGTCCTAGGATGCATCAGGCGAGGTATCTGCAGTAGAGATAGGGAGGTGTTAGTAATGTTATACAAGGCATTGATCAGACCTCGTCTGGAATACTGTATGCAGT
This sequence comes from Mesoclemmys tuberculata, assembly GCA_007922155.1. NCBI lineage: Eukaryota > Metazoa > Chordata > Testudines > Chelidae > Mesoclemmys > Mesoclemmys tuberculata. Next base: position 66,588,877 of record ML675603.1, on the reverse strand, counting down.
TCTGGTTTCCCATATTTAAGAAAAATGAGTTCCAACTGGTGCAGGGAAGGGCTACTAGGATGATCCAAGGAATGGAAAACCTGCCTTATGAGAGGAAACTCAAAGAGCTTGGCTTGTTTAGCCTAATCAAAAGAAGGCTGAGGGGAGATATGATTGCTCTCTATAAATTCAGCAGAGGGATAAATATCAGGGAGGGGGAGGAGTTATTTAAGTTCAGCACCAGTTTGGACAGAATAACAAATGGATATATACTGGCCATCAGGAAGTTTAGACTTGAAATTAGATGAAGCTTTCTAACCATCAGGGGAGTGAAGTTCTGGAATAGCCTTCCAAGGGGAGCAGTGGGGGCAAGAAACCTAGCTGGCTTCAAGATGAAGCTTGATAAGTTTATGGAAGGGATGATTGACTGATCTTAGATTAGTAGAGGTAAATTTGCCCAATGTCCTGTGAAGGGATGTTTGATGGGGTGGGTTCTGAGTTACTACAACAAATTCTTTCTGGGTGTCTGGCTGGTGAGTCTTGCCCACATGCTCAGGATTTAACTGATTGCCATATTTGGAGTCAGGAAGGCATTTTCCTCCAGGGCAGGTTGGCATAGGCCCTGGGGGTTTTTTTTTGTTTTTTTTTGCCTTCCTCTGTAGCATGGGGCGCGGGTCACTTGCTGGTGGATTCTCTGTACCTTGAAGTCTTTAAATCATTATTTGAGGACTTCAATAAGTAAGTCTTAGGTTAGGGGTCTATTACAGGAGTGGGTGGGTGAGGTTCTGTGGCCTGCGTTGTGCAGGAGGTCAGACTAGATGATCATAATGGTCTTTTCTGACCTTATAGTCTACGAGTCTATATATGATCCTTAAGACAAAGCCTGATCCTGAGAGGTACTGAGAATTTCCCAGTCTCTGGAAGTCAGTGAATGTGGTGTGGATGCTCAGCACATCACTATACCACATGAAAAATGTGGATGCTGTTTCAAAACATACTTGCCCTTATGAATATTGTTTCCATCCTGTTTGAGCATCTGACCAGAACATAACACCGCCGTCAGTCCTATCTTGACATCTACAGTTATTTACATTTCTTTCCTCTTCCATTTTTACCAGCTGGCCTATTACAGTCCCACGTGATATGTTATAATGTATCAATTACATCAAGTTATCACATCTGTGAAGTGATTATGAAATTACGCTGGGGTGGGGGAAAGTTTTCTTTATAACAACACATAGAAACAAAGAGTAATTTAAAGAGAAGCCTAGATTCTCCATGATATATAAATTGCAGTTACTCAGATGGAAGTATGAGAATGCTGAACCCAACCCTCCAGCTACATGCACTTATGTTGCCTGAGAAATTCAAAGCTAGAATACTTAGAATGGGAAGAAACAGGGATTTCCAACAACAATGAAATTAGGTGTCCCCAGACCATGACAGAGCATATGATAAGGCTGGACGTCAGTGGAGCAATGTTGATTTAAGTAGCTGAAGATTTGCCGCATATGTCTATTCTTCTATTTCAAGCCATATAGTTTCATTTACATTTTTAATATGCTTGGGGCAGTAATATTTTTCCATCCACAGCTATTATCTGGCTTTGTGCTTCAGAAATTGAAGAGTCAGTCTGGGAAAATAGCCTTTTGTTTCTACATCTGTGTCTTAACTTGGAGGCGAGCCTTGGTGAATGCTGCAATGTATAGAATTTTTCTGTGGCATTTAAGCTGCTGCATTCAACTACCCTTGTGAAGAGATCTTTTGCTACATTAAAACAATAATGTTATTATTTTTCATCAAACAATATGCTTCAAAGAATCAGTGCTATATATAATTCATAAGAATGTATTCATCAGTTTTGGAAGCCAAGTCTTTGTAAAGCTGAAAAGACGACATTTTAGTTAATGGAACAAATGTCCTTTCTGCAGCCCAGTCCTTAGGGGTTAGAAAAATGGCAGAAAGCTACAGAGTTTATGGCATATCAGCATTTTTTGCATATGCAGCACTGGAGAAATGTAAATATCTTTGTTTCATGTGGAGTCTTTAGCCCTCACACTACTGAGCTATTCTTCAGATGCCTTTTACCAACAAAGACTTAACATTTACCAGAGGATTGGGCAAATTCCTCAGGCATTAGAACCATGGTTGATTAGAAAAGCCTGCATTTAGTAGTTAAAACAGTGCAACTAATCTACAATTTGAAATAGTTTGGAAGCATAACAGAGAGAGTTCACAAAACAGCTGTCAAGTAAAGAAGGTCTTTTCTCATAAAGGAGCCCTTCAGAATATGAGCTTCTTGAGCATCCCTCCAGCTATTAACACCACTTTTGCATAGTTGGGGATTTTTAATACCTTTTAATAGCCAATATAAATCACAACATTTCATAGCAGCACAAGACATCACAGGATCGGTTCAACACATGTAGAGCAGCAGTTTTCTGTACAACCTATCTACATTCTATGCATAAATTATTCTGATCAGATTATGCCGCATAATGATGGGTTTTGTAAATTGTTTGCTCTTCCATTTTCAGAATATATTTACCCTTCCATGTTCTGAGGGATTTGAAACCTCATGGTACATAAAATAATTTTCTCTCAAATATTCCAGACACCAGGGAGGAGGTTTTCTGGGATATAGAACCCCAGCTTTATATTTTCACCATCTTAAATTGGTGGGGAACCAATTCCTGGAAGTGAACTGGTAGGAAGAATGCTTTAGCTTTTCTATCATCGTTCAGGAGGAGGGAGTTTGCATTTCTAGTGGTTTTTATTAGAGTTATATAATAGTGTCAGCATAGTGTTTTGTGACAGGAGACAGTCCCATTGTTGGTACTTTGTGATAAATGATGCAAAATTACTACTATTCTCTCAGATATAGCTCTCCTGTAGATTGTGATAGTGAGAATCCCCTGTGACTTTGATGTTCTTCCACCCAGAAATGTAATCCAGATTAAGAGTGGGGGGGATTAAGAAAAGCAAAAGCCATGGTATTTTTTTACCTGATCTATACTCTGATTGTGTAGCCAAGAAAGGAATGGGGACTCCTACTTACACACAACAGATATTCACCCTCCGCCCCCTTCAAAAATTCCTACTTCAAACCAAAAAGATGTTCCAGTCTCCTGTTGAGGGGAAAAAGGTCCTTCTTACAGCAAGTCAGAAAGAATGGGAGCTCTACTGTGTTGTAGGAGAGCAGCTAATGGAGGGCTGCTACTCTCGAACACATTCACCCATTCTCACACACTTGCACGAAACTGCCCTTCGCTCATTCAATATCACCAACATACGGCCAAACATATTCCTAGCCATTGGTGCAGGAGGTTCGGAAGCCTGAAAAGCCACTGAAATGTCTGTAATACTCAGAAAAGGATAAGAACATTTCTCTGGGATCTTCTGCCTGCCTCCCTATGATGTTGTCTAATCATAATACTACCAAGAAATAAAATTTAAATAAAAAAAGATCTGGAGACATGTTATGATGGGATAGTTTAATTTGAGCAATTGATTTTGGATTA
>ML675603.1:66341537-66584977 GCA_007922155.1 Mesoclemmys tuberculata | reverse complement strand
ATTGGTCCCTTCTGACCTATGAGTCTATGAGTCTATGAGTCTAATAGTGGTTATTTTCCAAATGAACAATATAGGTCATTAAACTTTAATAGCTTTAAGTCATAACAGAAAGTTTTAAGAACAAGAAAAAAAACAGGTCAATTTGCTTTTGACCTGTTCATGGAACCCTCCTGTTTACCAGGTCATGACAGACAAACCGATTATACTAGCACAGGACACCAGTGGAAATGTGTGTGGGACAGGTTGTCTGGTATCATTGAAGTAAGAGATATAAACAATATTTAAGGCAACAGAATCATGGCAGCCATGCCCTACCCTTCATCTATCCCCCCACCTCCTCAAAAAGAGAGTTGTTCATCAGAGTTAAATGCTTCTGGCGCTTTTTTGCCTTTTCATTGTAAAAACACGACAAAGTAGAGAAAAATCATGATTTACTAGATCCATCTCGCTGAGTTCCAGAGCAAGAACCAGAGATTATTAGGCAAGTAAGACTCTAATTTAAAAAGTTATTAACATTTTACATAATATCATCAGGATGGGTTTCTGGGAGCTAATTTTAAATCTAATTTTAGATTACTGGCAGCTCTGGGAGGCAGAAAGATCCAGCCAGGCTGTTCCCGCCCTGGCTTTTCTGCACAAGTACAAATGCAGTGGCTGTTCAAAATTTAAGCCATAGGCTGCTGACATCTTAAAACACTTTCTTTTCTTTTCTTTAAAAAAAAAACAACCAAAAAACCCTTTGATCCAAAAATAGCACATCTTACAATGTAGCTATCAAAGGAACAAGGCAGAGGCAGAGCCCAGGTAGTTCAGATACCTTAAAAGGGAATTTTCAAACTTTCAAATCTTTGGGTTTTTAGTTAATTTAATTGTCATCCTGAATCCCTGCTCTTTTTATATAGTTCTGCTAGCTTCAATGTTCTGGTAAGAATGTTAATCTGAAGTTACTGACTTGTAACCCATAGCGAGGTTTACTTGTCAGGGAATATACATTACATGGGACATACTTTACTGGCTTCGGATTGTCCCTTTAAGCACAATGAAGAGTCTTGTATGAAAATGACTGCGCTGTCAATGCCTCCAACTTCAGTTGTTGTATTAGCATGGATAATGAGCTCCTTTCTCCACCCTAAAGGCAATTCTTCCAGGTTAAGGTTCAGATATTCAGGAGTGAGGAAGGGATCTACCACAGCGGCTGCAACTTTTCTGCAAATTAACAGAGAGCTTCACTTTATAGTGCTATCTGTCTAGGACTTTTCACAAACACTAAGAAACATCTTAAAATCATACCAAAATAAATCCCCTTTGCAATGTCAAATATTTCATAAAGTTGTGTAAGTGTTAACAGAGTAGCAGATTATTGTTCGACCACAGAAGGAAAATTTGCTTGAGGCTGCTCATTCTGAGTGATGAAACGAAGGGCAATCAATTGGTTTTTCTGTTCCAGACACATCTTCTCAAATTTTGATTGACATAAACACAAGAAGAAATTTAGCATAGCCATTCTCTGTAGGAAAGTGTGACCATGCTAATCAATTTTTTACAGCCAGTCTGTACACTACAATAACAGGAAGGTTATCCGCCATTTGTTAATTACCTCAAAGCTAATTTTGCAGCTTGAGTTACCATTATAACCCATTAATCAATGTAGGCAATAAAGAAGAAACCCCATCCCTTCAGGACATGAGAAGTGACTTTTTACTATCGACCAGAGATATGAAATAAGGGGTGAACATTTTTGTTTAAAAATTATATACAGATAATTCTTCATTTTGCACGTTAGGGTGATGACTGCGAAACAGAAGCCAATAACACATTTTTAAAAGATATATTTCAAAATTTATTCAGGCTCATCATTCTGTTACAGAGAAAGATTTCTACATTGTTTTGCCCTTTGTCTGAGCCATTTCTCATTCCGCAGAGGAACATTTCCTCACACAGCCCTTTCCCATTTTTTTCCCATTTCCCCCTCACTCCCAACAACTTTACTGTAAATGAAGGTCTGGTAAAACCCGAGTTCCATTTTTTATATTGTTCAGCATTGAAACAATTCAGATCTTTCTCTCTAGTTCATTGTAAATGGAATTTCACTATCTCTACATAAATACGTTCTGCCTTTGGAAAGATTATCCATATAATACAGTCTTAAGGACCTTCATCATAAAAATGAGTTCCGTTCTGTTCATTTCAAGGTGAGATTTATTTACACTGGAGAAAATGGCATATATCTTCGATATTCACAGTTACACTGTTTTGGAAATTACTAAATTGGAAATTCATTCTGCAACTATTATTGATGTGCACAGATACAAACCACTGAAGGGTTTGCCCACCACTCATCATGCCTATGCTTGGGTGAAACCCAAGTTTGTCCAAATTCTTCTTGTTTGAGTTGGACACGAAACTGAGCATTAGGAATCTGGATGACTCCCAGAGCTCTAGAATGAAATCCAGGCCTCACAGAAGACAATGAAAATTTTACCATTGACTTCAATGGGGCTAAGATTCCACCCTGCGCTTTTTGTGTGTGTGTGTGTGTGTGCCTATATAGCTCCACATGTAGCTTCCCCTCTCCTGTCACCTCTGCTCTTTGCATGGGATCCTGGACTGCAAGTTCCACTTGCTATCAGATTCCTTGTGCAGCTGGGGCTGCCATTGCCATTTATGAGACCAAGAACAGATTTAAGAAATGCAGGCTCTTCACTGACTTTGTGACATTACATTGCCACATGATGACACTTATGTCACAACATAAACATCATCTTCACATTGGGAGGAGGGTTGGGGCAACATTATATTTTTGCCGCAAAGTAACTCAGATAAGCCTTTGAAATAATTAATAAAGAAGTTTACTTTCAAAGGATGAATGATCAGAGTCAAATAATATTTAATTCATGAAATTCTCTCTATAGAAATTAATACCAATCTCTGCTAAGGAAAGGCCACAAAAGAAAACAAACACCACGTAGCTTTAAAAAAGGCCTTGCTCTGCTTTTTTTTTTTTAACCTAATGCTCATCAGAAGGAACAGGATTTAAGTTTGGCACATTAAGGAAAAAACCCACAAACAATAGAATATAAGAAAAACATGAAGCAGCTTCAAATGCGATTGATATTCAGGAAGCAATTATGTATCAAGAATATCAGCATCTGAGTTTGATATTTCACCTTCAGAAAACAGGTTTGTTTTTTTTATTATACAAAGCTGAGACAACAGAAAGGGCTTAGCATTATCACAGCCAGAGGAGCTACAAAACCTTTCTTCTTTTATTAATCAAAGATTGCATGGAAATAATACTTAGGCCTGGAAACCCAGAGAGCCAAATTAAAAAATGATAAGATTAATAATTTTTAAGGAGAATTAAAATTCTCAGGGGAACATGACAAAATTATTTTAATAAAACTTGCAAGTTGCCCTTCCATTTCTAGACCCCACTCAAATTTTGATCTTCATGATGTTGTGAAAATGGCTATGATAGTAATAACAGTAAAAATGGAAGCATTCTGAGTGGATATTTTAGTTAACCGTGCATGATATATTTCCGGTATATTCAAAGCAGGCTCTGTTGCTATCGAAGACACTATATAAAGGATGAGACCTTAGCAGGCAAGATACCAATAAATTCTAGGATACTCAAAGCTCAAATTGTTGAGTTAACAGCGTTTTCCATGAGTTCTAATTTACAGCAGTCTAACAAATTAGGGCCACTTGGAGACATAATAAGGTTTGTGGTAAGAACTTTATCTCAAGCTCCTTTCTCTTTTCTGTTCTGTTAAGTTGCATAATGAGGAAAAGAGTGGAATAAAAAAGTCATTCTTTAAACCAAGAAGTAGGTGATCATTAAAAATATCATCTCTCTTAAACAGAGGGCTGGATCCTTAGCTGTGGACAGAGCTCAGCACAATTGATGAGGGGTTGATACAAAGATGTTCTTCATAAAGAGTCTGGCCTGCGTGGGTGTCAGTTTGATCTCTGGTGTAAATTAGAGTTGCCTGAAGGCTTGAGCATGCCCCTTTATATGTTCCCCTTATGCTAGCAGCTTGTAGTGTGGGGCATAAGAGCCACTACAGATCATTCTGTGCTGGGGTTATCCTTCAGTGACTGGTTAAGGCAGGCTTAGGACTGCTTTTTGCCTCTGGAGCAGTGCAAAGAGTCCCCAGTGAACTGGTACTCTCCGTAGTGGAAACTCACTCCAAAAGAGTCTCAGCAGAGAGCAAGAGAAAAGAATATCTGGAAACAGAAGGAAACCCAGCTGATACAATACAATAGAACCCTCTTGGCATTGGCAGGAAAAAGATAGTCATCCACATTTGGTGGTGGAGTCATAGGAACATCACTATCATAACATAAATGACAGCGCTATTGTTTGAACTGTGTCCCTGCCAATTCAACCATGCTCAGTGGCTACAGCCTCCAGCTGACTCCTGACAGTGGCAAGGAAGTGAGGCTCTTATCTTCTCCCACCATCCACAGCACAGGATGAGCGGGCCCTAAAGGCAGTGACCCTTGCCTAGCTCTCCAGTAATGCCACTTTCTGTGCAGCAGGCTGGATCAGCAGACTGAGGGAGTGGAAGCAGCAGGTGGCAAGAGCAGATGGCATATCTGGCACTGGGGGAGCTGGATTTCAGATCTAGAACTCTTGTGCAGCTCAGACAGCTGATGTCATTTCCTAGGGGAGCTGACAGCCAGAGACACAGCCAGAGGCCAGAGCTGGAGGGACTGGCACGTTTAGACAGCACAACTAGTGTCATCACTTCCTGGTGGTGCAGGACCAGGTGGGTGCAGGGCCAGGTGAAAACTGGCAACAGCAATGGTCAAGAGGGCATGGGAAATGCCTCAAAAGAAGCATTTTTAATTGGGGGGAAAGGGTTTTAGCCTGTGTATTGTCAGTAAATGTTCCATCCTGGAAAATACACTTGCAGTCCTATTAATCTAATTAGCAGATGAGTATAATGGAGCGGAGAACAACCTTTCTCTGCTTTAAGCCAACAAACAAATCCTCCCTCGGCTGTGAAATGGGAATTACTCTACAGCAAAGACAGAACCCAGGGGTCTGGTTTTGTGAAACTCTAGCACTGCCATAGAGCTAAATTGGAATATAAATAAAACTTGCATTTGGGCAACTGTGGAAAATCTGGAATCCCAGCTTTGCAATATACCTGCCTATATGAGCACTGAGCTCAGAGCTGGCAACCATCTTCACCTGCTGCCAATTATTTTAAATTTGTATTAAAAGCAAAGCATGTGCTGTTTCAACATTTGACCTTGGAAACATTTGAAGAGGTCAGAGTGAATATCCATTACATCTGACATGTGAAGATAAACCCATTTTGGTTAGTTTTCTTTCTTGGCTAAGATTAGGAAATGCCAGCTGAACAATACAAACACCTTCTAACAACCCTAAGCCACAAACACAGGGATCAGGAAGCTAGTTATATTTTTAAATGCTATTCAGAACAGCCCTGCATTCCTCCTCCTCTGGCTCCTTTAGTTGCTAATGTCTTAAAATTAGCTCCTTAAGCTTTAATGGACTTTTTTCAGGAACTATATGAGGCTGAAATAGAGGTTCCAGTAGAAAAGAGATATGAATTAATTTGGGATTTCTGAAGTGGGAAAGCTGGTTCAAGTGCTTTCTGTGGAAAGGCTGAGCATCTTTTTCTACTTTAAATGTAAATTTAAGCTCCAAAGCAGGGGATTCAGTTGTTCCTTGGGAAAAGGAAATGGCCAAAGTTTTGCTGCCCATCTTCTTTATCACGCTAGTGGCCAGCCACTACTATGAAACTTTCCCTTGTCATCAGAAATAACTTGCTTTCTCTACAGCCAACCATGTAAGCTCCAGGATAAGTCACAACAATTACACTCCTTTACTCTTAAGACCTTGCTATGCACTTGCTGCAGTGATTTAAATTCATGACACCCTATAAAAAAGGCAGGCAGCAGTAACCTAAGTGGGATATTTTTATGCTCCATTGTCAAGCAGCCTCACTCTCAAGTCGGCTAGTGACATTGATAAGGACAGAGCAAAATGGCAGGTGGTTTGGCAAGGTGCTGCTATTATTTAGGATGTGTAGCAGCTCAGTTGGATGCCTGTGTACCAAAATAGATCGTGCTGTATTGTGCGGTGTCAAGTTACTGATGAGTCACAACTATGGACCTGTGGAAATATCCTCAGCAGCAAAGAATGGTGGTTTTGTGAAAAATATTTTTGAATTTTTGGCTAATTTTGAAAGGAAAAAGCAACTCCCAAAGGGAAAAAAATTGCAGAAACAAGCACAATCTGTCCCTAAACAACCACACATACAAAAAACCCCAAATCATCCTTTGTTACTCAAAAATGGTATTTGGTCAAGTAAATAATGCAGTTTGGAAAACTGAACACATTTGGGAAATATCACAAACATTTAGGTCTTGGAGAGAATTATTTGCAAACTGAAAGCTCAGAATTGTGCACAGCTTTAGGACTTGATTCAAAAGCCCACTGACGCCAGTGAAGGTTTTTCCATTGACTTCAGTAAGCTGTGGGTCTGTCATCATTGTTCACTCTTAACCTGCCAGGACTGCAAGAATCCCAAAAGTCAAGCCATTCCCAATCTACCCTCACAGCCGTTACACTGTGCAGCACTTCTAATGTGCCTGTGAGCTAATAGGAGATTTTTAAAAGTCAGGTCCCATATTAGGCTTCAGTTCTGCCACATACGTCCATGTTGAGTAATGCCTTGCTACAGTAGTACTGGCAAAAGATTTCAATGCTATCTATGCTTTTCACTAGTCCTCTGCACAGGGGTGAACTTCTCCCCCGCCCCCAGGCCATGAGCATTTCTATTGCAATTAATGCGGTGCAGGTTCTGTGCCACCTGGAATTCCTATGTTGCAATACCTCAAATAGCTTTCCAAACTGGCCATGCAGCTGGTTTGTGCTGGTGGACCGGTCCCAAGCAGCCAGAGCAGAGGTCAAGATCTGGCCCAAAGTGTCTTCTGTCAGTTTTGACTGCTCACCTAATACAATATCTTCTTCATTTTGTTTACTGTTTACTGTTTACTGACTAGAAGAAATGAGAAGGTACACCCCTTAATGAATTGCTACCTGCTCAACCTTAAAAATATTCAACTGCCTCCACTGCTGTCAAATCATATAAGAACAGCTAAGATTTACAAAGTTACCCAAGGGATTTGGATGCTCTATTCCATTAAAATTGATAGGAATTGTATGCCCAAATCCTCTAGGCCTCTGAACATCTCAGCTTAGATGTACAGTAGAACCCTCCTATAACAAAGCCTTTTTCTCATGGACTTTCATGATAAGCAGACATTCAATATAAGTTGCCTTGCAACTCGTACATTGTGATACCCTGAAATTTTGGGACAGTTAATGTACTTCTCTACAGTAGAAACAAAGTTTCACTATATTCAAGTACAAAAAAGGCAAGTTTCACGACATATCGTTATTTATGACTTTTGCCTCCACATCTGAGATAAATCCATTCTTTTGTTGGTTGAGTCTGCGCTTTGTCTCTGTGTTGAACAAAGCTTCAATTGTACTGCATGTGTTTGATTTGGCGGATAGTTGGTCAGTTATTCAGTCTGATATTAATTGCTTCTCAAAGGTCTCATTCAGAGAACTGAGCACAAAACCGAGTGTTTTATTATATTAAAAAAATCACATCTGAATTGCTTTGACATGACATTCATCCATTTAGCAGACAATGGTCTTTTATCCCTAAGATGTAAAAAACTCATTAAGGAATCCCATGATATAAGGATCTCATTATTTCCTTCCAACCGGTAACCAAAACTGGACATAGTTTCATTTGAAAAAAGCTGTATAATTTTACTACTAATTGATCAAACAGCCTATTTTTACTGGAAGCTGGTCAATTAGTTATTTTGACAATGATATTTTTTATTAATTCTTTTAAACAAATTGCCGCAAGCACACAGAAATATCGGATGAGATCCACCAAGGTTAGCACAAGAAGGTGTAATTCCCTATAGGGGGATTCACCCTAAAGGAAGGCAGTCAGGGTTGCTGTCTTTTGCTTTCCATCAGTTTCTGTTAGAAGTGGAGTGAAACAGCTTTAACTTTTAACTCTGCCCTTGGATGTATTCCAGTGGCTCCCACTGAAGACAATGGTAACTGGGTATGTGTGACCACGGGTAGAAGATTCAAGGGATTAAGGACAAAGACCTTGAATTTAGCTCTACTCTTCAAGATGCTCAATGGCCTGAGCCCAGGATATCTAAATGATTGCTTAAAGTTCTGGCACGAGGACTGTGGTCAGTAGATCTGCTCTTTGGCCCAAAGGAACTGTTCACCACAAGGATAAAGTGTTTTCTTGAGCTATGAAATGAAGTCTCACAGGAACTAGTAACTGTTATATAACTCATCACCTTTCGCTACAAGTGTCAAACATACTTATAAGCATATCCCTACTTCACATCAAAAGGAATTCTTCTTGCAGCATATTAGCAGCTGTCTTGTGTTTGAACATTATATAGAATTGTTAACTGTAATCTAATAAATATGACACCACTTCAAAGCTATGTGGAGTATATGTAAAATAATTTATCATTAAAATGGAATCCACAAAATTCCCCTGAATTGTATCAAATGCATGGCATTGTCTGATAATCACACTGCTATTTCAGTCAGGTTAACCTACTGATCTCTCATAGGAGGTGCCAGAGAGAGCTGTTTGCAGCAGATAAATGGTATCTTATGCACTATTCAAGAAAATAAGTGCATTTGCTTTGCCATAAATGTTTTTAATTGCATTTCGTTACCAGGCAATTTAAGTTGGAGCCTGTGAGCTTCTGTCATAGTAATGTAGCACTGGTTTACTGAGTTAGTACACTATGTTCTCATGTAAGCTACTTCCAAATGTCACAGGACATAAAAATCTGTTCTGCCACTCCATTTTCATCTCTTATGCGGTTTCCTCCACTCCTTTGTACAGTCTTTTCTCCTTTCTGAAAAACTCTGACATTTTCCCATAAGTGGATATGGTCCTTCACTTCTCTCTAGTCTCTTTTCCAGTAGTTCCAGCCAGTCCCAGGATGGATATAAGTCCCAGCCTGTCCCAGCATTCCGACATTTCAAAGAAGCAGTAAATATCTTAGCATCTGGGGTGCCATGCTATATTTACAAACAACATGGAGGTAGAATATTAACAACCAGGAGTTTCTAAGATGAGGACAATCCCAGGCTCACTCTTTGGGCTGGATCCTCAGCTTGCATCACTTCACTTTCTTGAAATTAGGGGAGATATGTCAATTTACACAGCTGAGAATCTGAATTTTGGCTTTGGACAAGTCACGAGGCTTCTTGCTGCCTCAACCATCGTGTCTGGAAAAATGCATAAACTCAGGGCCAACACTGAAAAACCAGGTCTTGCATGCTAGTTGAGCTTTTTTTGGTTAAAAAAAAAAAGCCTCAGTGGTCTATCTGCTGCATTTGGTTTTACAACGATGTGAGGAATAACCATTAAGCAGATGTTATTGACACTAAGTAAAGCTATTCACTGAAATGAGATCCTCAGACCATATGGAAGGACCATTAGCACAGTGAAGATGGCCATTAGAATACTGTGGGCTTAATGTTTATTGGCACATATGACTGGGTTGGAGATGGGCCAAAGAGATTCAGACCAGAGCAGGGATCAGGAATACCTCTGAGTTTTGTTCCTGACCTGGTGGTTGCCACCATTGTCAGCCCTGTGTTACCTGGAATTAATACTTTCACGGTCACTACTGCCAAGAGTAACATCAGCGGAGATGTTACCCACCGAGATGGGTAAGAACACCGAGATGAGACCCTCCAGAATACCAAAACCAAAGCAAACACAACAGCTTCACCCCAACCGGCTTTTAAAAGCTGCTGGGCCAGATTTGTTACTGGGTCTGGCTATGCAGCACCAAGTCTCAGAGCCCAGGTCAGCTGACTTGGCCTGCGGGGCTACAAATAGCAGTTCCTAAGCTCTATGGGCCTGAGTCAGCAGACCTGGACCAGTCATGACTGTCTTTTAGTGCAGTTTAGACATACCCACTATGACACACGCCATCTGATCACATCAGTCATCAAAATTCTCCTAACATAAACTTGAAATTGTCCTGGGCTATCATCACGCCATATTGACTCAAGACACTCTGAAAAAGATGCATCATAATTTACCTGTTTTGGCACTAGTCCCCTGCTGCTTATGCCATACACCCTTGAAATCCTCAGACTCTTAGGAGGTACCTGCTACGTTTGAGGAACACTACTGCTATCCGATGTACCTGGCATATTAGGCTGCAGTATTTGCATTAAGAAACAGACTCCAATCCTAAGCAAGTGACTGAAAGCAAAGGGAAAATAAGCAAGTCTTTCAGATTGATTTAAATGGCTTTCGCACCTGCAAATACGGAGTTTAAGAGAAAAGTTGCAGTAGCAACTAGCTGCCAGCATGGCACAGGAAGTAGAATGGTGAGACTGATGGTACAACATCAATGATCATCAGGAGAGAAACAACAGACTGTGAACCAAGAAACTTGACAGCTTTAGGAGGGGACTGAATTGAAACTAACAGAGAATGTGAATGGCAACTAGTAGAACAGAGTCAAAACATTCTACCCCATGCTATACAGAATGTTCACTCCAGCTACAAATTAAACAGAGGGCTTGAAGGAGAGGGTTCTCTACAGAGACCGTGCCAATCTTATCCTCTTAACAAAATGAAGCCAACATATGAAGAAGAGCCTCTTCCTTACAAAGAAGTTAAAGTAATGAATGCCAGGAATACTCCTAGAACAAGAGAAAAGAGTTTTGGCCACAGCAGAGACATGTGATTCAAATGTTAGACCGGCATTCAAATAGGATTTGGTTATAAGCTTGTAACCACTGAAGAACACTGAAGGAGAGCACTGCCAAAATTCAGAGTAAAAACCGTGCAGCAATATTCATAGCTATAAAAAAGCCATAGAATTTTTGGCTTTTCATCTTTTGTGCTTTGAATATGAAATTTCTGGCATTTTGTCTGAAATTTCTGTGGTAGCAGAAATTAGATCTTGCAGTAAAAGCCTTTTTTTCTTTTCCAACCGTGAATCCTCCCCACCCCACAATCTACCCCAAAAACTTGAGTCCTCGACCATATAGGCATCAAAGATGTGGACCAAAAGATTAATAAAAAACAAAAAATAAAATAAAATAAAACCTGATATGGACAGAGTTATTCCTCACAGAATGGTGTTCTTCCATGTAAATAGCAGATTTTTCCCATTATGTGGGTCTTAATTCCCTGTTGGGCAAGCTGACATCTCATCTCATGATTCCATTTGGAGGTACTCTGGGATGGAGTAATAATGCAATCCACTACACCTCTCATCAGCCAGTGGTGTTGCTAGCAGCCTCCATAAACTTATTTTAAATAAAAACTCCAGGGTAATATAATATTTTATCAATTCATATTGCTTATTTTAGAAGCCCCACATTTGTTTTTCAGATCTTGCAAAAGCTAGCTAGAAATGTCATGACTGTGCAGATTTGCACTTTGAAAATGTGTGGTGGTAACATAGCGGACAGCTATGGCAGTTTTGGCTTGTGGAGAGGTGACATGAAAAGATAAAACCACCCATACACATATTTATAAATATGTACAGACACATGCACCACAAGAAATAGGTCAGTTGGGGGTATATGCTGACTAGTCCTACCCTCCAGAATCAATCTGGGGAGCTGTACCAATAACTGCAGTTGTGAATGTACATACAAAAGTGCCTGGGGGAGGGAAGGGGGTGGGGAGGGGAAGCAATTTCTTTTGCTGCTGTAACAGTTGTAGTTTCCTCTTTTGGCCCTATTCCTGGTCCTGCCACTGCAATACTCCAGTTCCCCAGTTTCCCCTACTAAACATAAGATTGCCCTCGAAGGAAGCCAGTTGAGGAAGCATGTTACATAACACCTAGAATTTTTAGCAGCCTGAGTGAGAGAAGGAAGATGGGGATGAGGCCATAATGAGTACTATTATGTCACAATGATGGGGCAGCAGATAAGGCACCATGGTACTATTATAGACCAAAGCATTACTTGTTCATGTGAAAAGACTACAAGGAGATGACTGATAAATGTAAATTTTGACCTGCCTTGGCAACTCCCCCCACATACTTGGCCATTGCTGGGTGTTGGACAGCAACCTCGTCTAGACTGAAGGTTTGATCTGTTATGACAAATCCTTATGTTGCTCTAATATTCAGTGAGGAGGAAAAGGATGAGTGGGACCCTACTAAGAACAAGCGAAAGGACAAAAGTGGGCAAATACGGGGGTAATATTTTACAGGTATTTTCCATACAGCATAACATGGGCTCAGTTGTTGGCTGCCCTGTGTCAACACACAGGAGGTGGCAAAAGTGCATGGAGCCTCCCTCGTCCCTTGAGCCCGTGTGCAAAGGCTACTACCAGTGCTCAGACTGGCCCTAGCTATCTGAATGGGAGGGATGAGGTGAGGGCTGACTATGGTCTTCCCACCCTGCCGTACCTGCAAGCATAGCTGTCTGGGTGCTGAGGGGGATGTGCTATGCACCCATTAACAGTGTGGAAGCAGCAGAGCTGTCATTGTGGCATGGAGTCACCAGGAGAAATTTCTGTCTGCGTCAGCCAGAATTCCCCCCGGGGGTTCTTAGTGAAATGCAACCCTTCCACTGTGGCTAAAAGTCACAACCTGGCTCTGTTGGATGCTATTTCTGGTACGGGTGCATGTTACTGTATGTGAAAACAACATGCAAATGGAAACTGCTTGTGGTAGCTGCTGACACTTACACCTACTCGGTCTAAAACTTGAACTATTAATACTCAAAACATAAAGGGCCAGCTTCAGCTCTCATGTATCTCCATTAACTTCAGGGGAAGTGTATTCACTTACACCAGGGATGAATTGGACCCATAGTCCTGAAATGGATTTAGGAGTTAACAAAACAGCCAAATAAAAACTGTTTAGGTCACCAATTTTTCAAGCTTATTTTACATCTAGGTTGTTTTCCTAACCTAATTCTTCCTAGAAGATTTAATGAGCGCTCATTCAATTTATAGGCTATGTTATTTCTTCAATAGCCGTGAATGCCATAAAACCACATAAAAGAGCTTTCTTATTCCAGGTGGTAACATGTAAGCATATCTCCTGTTTCCACCTGTTTTCATTTATTCCAGGGTTGTTAGCCTTGTCATGTTTTTGTCACTAATGCATGACACAACTTCAAATTCATTAAAGATTCAGTACTACAAACTCTTACGCAGGTCAGGATTTGGACCCTTAATCAATGGGCTGGTCCATCTGAGTATAGATTTGCAGAATTGGGCTCTCTCCAGTAAAGCTGAAGCATTTTAACTAGCAAAGCCCAGCAAATTCAAACTTTGTTTACCTGGCTAAATTCGCCTTTTACATATAAATGTTATTAAACAAAGAGTTTGGTCCTCAGTTACTTGGACCTCCAGCTAGCGAGAAAAAAAAGAAGCCTTTTTAGCACTTAATCCCCTTCACACACCATGCATCTCCCTATTCCCAAGAATTTTGCTGTAACAGGACTATCGAAGGCCCAGACTAGAGAAAGCCATTTTCCCCATGCCAAAGGGTGGGGAGAGAAGAGAATAGAGAGAGCCCTTGGCTACCAGTCTGTGGCATATAGTTTTTATGTTCTTATGCTCTTAATCACTCACTTCATTGAGGAATCAAGGGAATGGGGCATAGATATCTGGTTACTAAATTTAAAGGTTTGTATTAAAGAGAGTCAGATATGCATTGTGAGAGGAACTGACTAGCTTTCTGGTTGTGCTGTAAGTCCAAAGGAGGCCACAGAGCTAAGTGATTTGTGTGTGTACAGAAAGCTGCTTCTGGATAATGTGAGTGGGACTATTTGAGGTAAATGTGGTTGATAAATCTGAATTTCTCCATAGTACACTTGAGCAAGCCCTATTTTTACTTTGCACAAGCACTGCTGACATTTAAGACATATTTTTTTCATTTAAAATTGTTTCCTAAGATAAACTAAAGGAGTTTGATGTCAATGAGGTGGTTAAAGGCAGCTATATGGAACATACTGTATGTAAATTTAGATAACAAAGTTTTTGAATATTTCTTATGCATGAGACCATTCCAGGAGAAATGACACTATTATGCATTGCACAGTATGGTGCCGCTAGAAATAAGTTAGATCATTAATGAGGCCTACTTTGCAAAAGCTTAACAAATAATAGGTTGGTTTTTAATTGTGGACAAAATCAGTAAGATTTCTCTCTCATGCTCTCTCTCTCACACACACATACACACACACACGAGATAAATTGCAGAAATGCACAAACTTTCTGTAAAGATATGATTCTCTGAGGAAAAATATCTGAGGAGTGTGATGTCCGTGTTATTGGTGGTAAGGGTAAGCTGAGAGAATTCATGTCATTTAGCTGGTAATATAGGTCCTGATACTACAACCTTACATGACAGATATTAGTCACATGACTATTTACTGGAAAGTACCCAGATTCTGCAGTGATGAGGAAAGTGTAAGAACCTATGTAGAGCACATACATATGAATAACTTTACACACAAACCTATTTACAGGTATAAAGTTAAGTCAGTGTACAAGTGTTTGTACAATCAGGGTCAATGGAACTACTCAAGAGTCAAAAAGATCTGACACTTTTGAGAGAAACATTCCTTTTTTGTTTATTCAACTCTTATTTGTTCTTGCCTTTGCAGGAGTGAGTCAAATATTGAAACTGGTAAGTGCAGTATTCATTTAACCCTGCTGCCTTTTTCTATCTCAGTTCTAATCAAACACTAATGATAGAATTTAAAGTCACAGTTGAACTGTCCATCTATTTGTTCCTAGTGAAGAATACCTGCTTGTGCTCTAGCAAACTACTTCTGTTGTTTATTAAAACCAAACGGGGTGATGAAGTATGTTTGAATTGTATGTAGTTTTCACAATTAAAGAAGAGTTCAGAATGGTACTGTAGCAGTTTTTGAATTCTATTATGGAACACACAGAAGAGCCTGAATGGTGTGATTGGCTGATAATTCCAATGTCACTTTAATTCGCACAAGGTTTGACTCAACCCTGGATTGATTCTTAACTGTGAGCTGTATTGATTACGGTCATGAGGTTTGGTCCTGCAATCAATGACTCACATAAGGAGTCTATACTTATAGGTGCACCACCCCTGAAATCAATCAGTTTAAAGAGTCTCTTCCTCTCAAAAGCATGAGATCTTTGGCTTTGCTTTATGACTCATCTCTGTGGGCCAGGTCCTGCAATTATTTTGATATTTCAGTAACTTGATGTAGTCCCATTGGCCCTGATTGTACAAACACTTGTGCACCCACGTAACTTTATAAATGTAAGTGGTCGGTGTGTAAAGTTATTCCTGGGCATGTATACTACATAGGCACTTGACTGAATAAGGCTTTCAGGATAAAGGTCATGGCTAAAAACTTATTCGCCTTCTCCTGCTGCACTGAAAGCAATGAAAGTTTTGCCATTGATTTCATTGGGAGTCGGAGGAGGCCTGCGATGAACAGTATATTTTTTCAATAGTGTTATCATCACCACGGTGGCATGCTCCATTCCATTCCACTAAAATGGATCCTGCAACCTAGGTCTCTATTGTGCAAGAAACTTCGTGTGGGTGGACATCTGCACCCACTTAGAGCACTGTGCAGGACGAGGCTTTAGGTAGGATGATCTGCCTACATCACCACTGCAGAATGCAGCTGCCCTTTGTTGCTATTCACTCCTACTACATCTAAGCTCACAAAACCTTGCCAAGCCTTAATCAGACAGGATGGGTTTCCTCAGATTTCAAAAGGAAAGAGGAACGTGCTATAGAGCTGCTTCTCCCCAATCCAGGTATGTCCAGTCTAGGTCTCCTCAGGTGCAAAAGCTAAAGAGCAGTTAGGGTAGAAATTAAGGGCCAGCTCTTCAACTGCTGTAAATCAGCACAGTTCAGCTGAAGTCAACAGAGCCACAACTATGTACACCAGCTTAGGATCTGGCCTTAATAATTTAACATTTGCACCTTGCTGAAACAACCCGAAGGAAAATGGTCAGAGTACATACCAGAAAGCTGCCTCAGTATATTTCCAATTTACTCTTATTTTGTATTCATTGGTACCCATGGGGGGAAACAAAGACCTGGAAACCAAATCATGATGGATGTGCTGGGGTGAGAAATAGCTGACAAAGAGAATCAGCGAACCACGAAAGGGAAGAACACAAGAAGCCACTTTAGTGGGGTATGTACATTAATATGTAATAAACAAGTATAAAGCACAACGTGCAGGCAACATATGGCAAATGGCATTAATGCAGCTGAGGCTGTTTAGTGCACATTTACCAAAATACAAATGCAAAAATGTAACTGGAATAATTAAACCGAGGGCACTTTCTTGTTGCTGTTGTTTCTAAACCCAATTGGATTTGCCGTTTTATAGCATTACAAAGTCTTTTTCAGATCAGCTGAAGATACAAAATCTGTGGCCATGAATATTTAACTAATAAAAAAAATCTGAAGCACCATCATTTTATTAATTAGAGGAGGTGCACAACCTTGCACCAGACTTTGCGCACTGAGCTCCAGGCCTGTCTGCCCTTCTTGGGGCTTTCACTCATGGGAACTGCCTTCCTTTTCCACTGGTAGTCCCGCAGCAGAGGCTGTCTAAGGGAGCCACTGAATCAGCACATCCCATGGCCCTGGACTTTTCCTGTCCCAGCCAGTGCCATTCACTCTGAGGGCAATACAAAGTCCCTGTGGAGACAGCAATGGGGACCTTTCACATCTGCAACTGCCTTCTGGTGGGTTGCTGCTGGGGGCTGTCTATCTGTGGGTATGGCTGCACTCTGCATGAGGGCTGTGCCTCCTCTGCTTGAGTACACATACCTGTGCGCTCGCTCTCACTTAGCTAGCACGCGTACAACTAGCCATGGGTAGCAGCAGTGGAAGCACAGCTGAACTGTGCCAAGTACATCCCCACCCGTTTCATTCTGTCTGGGTGTGACCACACTGCAGGTAAGAACCCGCAGCTGGCCTGTGCCAGCCAACTCTAGCTAAGGGGCTAAGGGGACTGTTTAATTGCAGTGTAGATGTTGGGGCTCAGGTGTTAGCCTGGTCTCTAGGACCCTGCGTGGGGGAGGGTCCCAGAGCTCAGGCACCAGCCCACACCACAATTAAACAGCCCCGCAACCTCAAGTCAGCCAGCACAGGCCAGATGCTGGTGTCTAACTGCAGTGTACTCACACCCTCTGAGAGCTAGCACGAATATGTGCACCCGAGCAGGGGAAATCACCCCCCTCGCTCATAGTGTAGATGTAGCCTTCATGTGCTAGAAAACCTGGCAGACCACAGGGTGGATCTGGCTCTAGGAAAGTGAGAGGACATTTACTCTAACAGCACCTGGTTGTTAATATTATATTCAGCTGAAGCAGCCAATATCTGTGAAAGAAACATGTATTTATCCTTTGCTGCTTTGGAATCAGGGATATCCGATAAAACAAGGAAGGATGAAGCAGTTCCAAATTTACAGGAATTAGTAAGGGGTGGGGTGGATGATCTAACTCAGCAGATTTTTCTTCCAACCCTGTTTCAATCTGAATATGCAAGAATAACATAGCTTCTACAATGGCTCAGCCAGAAAGGAATCTTCTCTTTTGTTCACTTTGAAACCTGCGGACCAGGTAGTCCTTTCAGTTCCCCATGTCCAATCTCAGTTGTGGAGTGTGAAATGGAGGACTCTGAGTCAGCTCAAAGTCCCTGGAAACTGGGATAGGAAAATGTGAGAAACAGATGGATTTTACAGAGTGTTAAGCAGAAATGACCACTGGCTCCTCTGTGAAAAATCTGAAAGATAAAACCTGCTCACCAGTGTGACCATGGGACCACTGTCGATAGTCCTGGGCGTGCCAGAGCAGGAAACAGCAGTTATCTTGTGGCACATTCAGGTCTTCTCAGAGCCAGGAAATACCGTCACAAACTGTAGCTGATAAAATAAACAAGCCCAGAGGGAGTTATGGAGATGCATGGAAAGCATTTGTTAGAACAGCACAAAAGAGCTGAAAACAGCATAAACTGTATTTTGTTTAAATAAGTCCTTACTCCCCGCCAATGTTAGTGATACTTCTTGCAGGTTCTCACTCTCTCAAACCAGATAATTCTTTCACTTTTCATTATACATTCAAAAAGAAACATGCAAGCATAAAGAATCCGTAACAGAAAAGAAAAAAGCAAGTGTTCCTTCCCCTTGCTAGTGTCCTTTAGTGATGTTTAAACTTATGGTAGATGAAAGAGTTGAAACAAAATGAAATACAGTATGACAACAACAGGCCAAATCATAAAGCTTTTATTCAAGGAAAATCACTGAAGTCAATTGAAATGTTGCCTGAATAAGTAATGAGTTAAAATTAAGGAAGGACTTGGGGACTAGGTAGTTGATGAGTAGGTCAGATACTTTTTGAGTAATTTTAAGTCCCTAAAAGCACACAAAGAGGAAACTGCACTTCTAGACATTTCCCATTGCTAAATCAGGCACGAGGACTTCAGTTCTTTTATTATAAATATTTTCTCATCAGGGGAATTCTGCAGTAGAACTTCTTGTTAATGATTACTGTAATCAGAACCTGGGGTGACTGCAGCAGTATGACTGAGAAAATTAAAATAATGTGCCTGGAATGGATGCTTCCTTTTACAAAACACTGCTAAGCATTAGGCAGTATGCACACACACAATATATAATGTGTTGAATGTTTTATTTGGCTACCTGCCAGGGTCCAGATCAGGAAGAAGCAAAATTATAGATAGATAATGCAATGGAAGTGCCTAGGGATGTGAATGATCAGTTAGACCCTGGTTACTAGGTTTTAGAGCAACGCAACGCATCTAATTGCCTACTAGCTTCTGGGGCAACTTATTCTTTGTCCTCCAGCAGAAATCAGAGACAAGGAGATGCTAAAAGAGACCAGTTGAAGGATTACAAGGGAATTTTAGCTAGGGCAAGGATGGACCAATGGCTTACCTGCTCTCTTCTGATCTTCCTGGAAGATCCCTCTTCAGTCTTGAAAGCATATTAAATGGCCTGTCACCTACAGCAAAGTCTTCAGGGAGCCACCCAGTAAGATTCTTTCCCAACTAATCCAAAGATTTTTCAGTGGTTGCCAATTTTGGTTGGATGTATTCTTGGAGGTTTCATCACAGGATACAATCTTTAATTAAAGATTAATCCTTAATTCCTTGAAACTCCAGGACAATTCTGGAAGGCTGACAACCCTACTCATAGCAGAGAGACCTCATAACTGTTTACATACAGCAGTGAAGTAACCCCACTTGTTCCCTAGCAACTACATGATAGGAACTATATGGTGTCCTCCAGAGGTTCCCTAGCTACTGTGCAAAGGATTATGGGGATTCACTGTCACTACACTTAGGGCAGCAGCACTGGTAGAGGAAGGAGGAATTTATTACTCCTTGATGTCCTATTTGGAGCAGAATGGTGTAGGTGCAAGAATTTCTGCCTCTCCTGAAGGAGTAGTGGTCATAGTTAGTAATATCCAGAAAACTCTGCCTGAGAAAGATGTCTGGCACCATGTAGACCAAAGTGGAGGCCCCTGCTGGAGGTGGCAGGGAGGGAGAAGGAATGACATCCCCCCCAAGACGACAGTAAAGTTAAGTGTAGAGGGATGGGTGCTTGAACTATAGGTGAAGGAGGCAGAGAGGAGTTTAGGGGAAGGATAGGGTAATATGTGTTTCCTTGGAGGTATAGGTTTTCTAGAACCTGACCTCCAAGCCGTAGGGTAGTTAAGGTTAAACAGTTTACCGACTTCTCATTTGGGGACTATGGAGTTTAGCTTAGGTTAGTTTTTTATCACAACACCTCTCTCTCCAAAGCAACCTATGGGGCTGGACCAATGGCAGCTTATGCAGGGTTAAATAAGTGTGGCTCTCCCAAATCAAAGTTCACACGCATTACCCATCCTTCACTGAAACTATGATACAAGTTGCAGGCTGTAGAGATGCAATAAAGCAAACTCCCACTCATGCGCTTCTCCCATACAATTACAAAACCCATCCTAAGCCCAGACACTTGTGTGACTTTGGTACCACGAGTGCCAAAAGTGCAATACCAAATAAAGCTATTGAAATAGCTTCTGAACATTGTCATTCTCTATAAAAAGTGAGTTACCTACAAGTGATGTGGCTCCAACTTAATAGGCCCTCCTAGATCCAAATGTTGTGGGCCAAATTTTACATTGACTTACATTCCATGTGATCTTATGGACTCCAGTGGGATTGCACTGGGTGTAAATCACTACACAATTTGGCCCTATATCAATGCATTAATTCCTTTCCTTCCAGCTCTCTTATTCCCACCTCTCAAATATGGTTTGAGTCTATTCAGCAGAATGAGTACATTTACAACATTGCAGAATTAGCCAGCTCTCAGTTCATAGCCTTAAGAGACACCAGTCAGTCAGCAATCCTGGATTCGAGTACTGATTAAACAGCACAGAAAGCAAAACATAAGCCCAGTGTTTCTCAGCCTGCAGCTGCAGTTTGGAATAGAAAGCCATTAGTAATCCCTTCTCTGTTGCCATCGCTGCAAATAAGTGTTTTTAGTGGATTACCCCAGGATGTAAATTTTATATTTTACAACTTCATTATGGCTGGTGAGTCTGAGTGAGCAAAATAAGCTGTTAGCAGTAATAGATATATAATCAAAAGTGTTCAGGGTGTGATTTCTGCTTCAGAGGTCTTGATTAAAGGCTCAGATTAGAGTATCAGTGAATAGATTTATATTTATGTTGTCAGGCTGATCTGAAACTAACAGGATCATTAGAAACAAGAAAAATTTGAGCTGATTAAATCAGCTAGCTCTGCTTTATGTAAACATGCAAAACTTTTGCTTTTGTCCTCCTTTTTGTATTAATTTTTTGTTTTTTTTAAGAGAGAAAAATTCAGTTGTTAGGATTAAATCCAAAAGAAAAAGAAAATGCTGAGTTAGGAGTTTGTAGGTATGCCTGGTCAAACCCTGAACAGAGGGTAGGAATACAGCATCTTTTCGTCTCAGTACTTGTCAGGAACTGATGTGTGGCTCTCCTTAGTCTGAAGGGGAGTTACACACATAACTCTCTCACAGAGTTTATGGGCTGAGTGCCTCTGTCACTTTTCCAGTCGAGAAAAGTGAGTCATGAGACATCTGCTGCCTTTGCATGGCATCACCTGACACAGGTGAGCAAGTTCTGAGCCAAATGGGTCTTGTCTGGGAGCCTTGCCATGGGGAAGAAACAGGTAGAATCAAGTATCAAGGTCAGAAAAAAAGTGTATTGCTGTGCCAGATAATACTGGGTTGGCATCTCCCACAAGGCTCAAAGAGCTCTTGGCTGGCATTGCTACATAAATGTCTATGGAAAAAGAGATGAGAATATACCCTGATGGTCTAAGCTAAAAAAAAGTTGTTGTTCCACAGCCATGTCATATGTTACTGTTGGAGTTTTATTGAGCAAACAACAGAGCTAAGCAAACAACTCCAAAAGTGAGGGTCTGGCAGCACCTGTCTTTTTGCCCATAGAAAAGCTACCCAACAGTTCTTTTCTGCCCATGTTCCATGCAGGCAGTTTCAGTAATCATTTTTGCAATAACCATTTGCTTCTAATGTTTATGGCATATCCTGAGGCTGGAAAAGGATGTACAGCTGGAACATATGGTCCCAGCATTGGCTGGCTGGCACGGTTTGAGGACCTACATTGTACAGGCACTTAGATGCAATGATGATGGGCATATCAGAGATTCATCAAAAGTGTAGAGCTGGGCAAATAATTTATAACCACTTGGCTTTTTTCTGTTTTAGAGTTGCCTGCAAACAGATTGCAATTTTCATGAATCTATTCACCAAATAATTTCTCGGAATCAATCCTGGTCTATAGATTATTCATGAGCAGTTCACTGGGAGTACTCGGTGTTCAAAACCAAGCTGTGCTCTGGACACAGTTTAATGATTCCTGACCAGAGATGAAGTTCCACATTTTGCCCAGGATCTCTCAAGGTTTATACAGTACCCAAGTGCCACTTAAGCACTTGGGTAGTGCAAAGTCCTTGCGCAAGCTCTTTGGCACAGGGGTAAATTTCACCCTGCATTGGAATAATCCTTTGGATCAATTTCCTGGTGCAAAACACTCAGTTTTACAAATTAAAAACTCACTTTCTGTTAATATTCTCCACTATGTGCTTAAAATTTACTGTTCCCACAAACATTCCGGCCAGCAAAAACATTCACAAGAATATCAGAGGAAAGCAAACACGTAAGAAGTGCTAGCCCAGTTAAAGTATAAAGACATTAACTAAAAGCTGGAATAAGTATTTGTGGGAATTTTGTTATGTGCTGTTCAACTGCACGATCAATTCATTGTTCAGCCCAAAAAACTGGTCATAAAATGGAGAATGCTATTGAAGACCTGTTCGGTCGTCTGATAATGTTTGCATTCAAGTAAGCTGAACAAGTTGAGTCAAGGCCACTGAGTATATGGCCTAAAGACTAGACTAAACAGATACTATTGTTGATTCCCTATGCATCCACGACAACATTTTACAATTATACTTCTAGCTAAACTATATTAATCAACCCTCCCTCCCTTCCTAAAACAGATGTATTGTGTGGGTTCTTTATGTCCCGCTTGAATGGTTTGTATCTCTTGTCATTTTTCTGTAATAAAGGCAACTTTTAGACAAAAATAAAGGCTATTGATGTCACTGACCTTATTTGTAGCACCCATATTTCAAGTCTATCATAGCAAACAGAAATGAAGTAGCCTAAATTCCACGGGACAGCCAAGGCCACTCTTTGCTTGATGCAGCTTGAAAACAAGGCTTTTCTGGACATTATGAGCTAAACCTTCCCCTGTTTGTGTTATTGGAGAACATGCAGATGTCTATTTAAAGGTGATTGTCACAGCTGGATCATGGGCATGGGATTCATGGGCATTCATGGGATCATGAATTCATGGATCATGGGATTCATGGGAATCCCCAGTAGTCAGAGCTAGAGTCCGCAGCATAAGACAGGCATCCAGCATAGGCTAAATCAGGATGCTAGGAGTGGGGGGTCAGAAACATGAGAAGACAATCTGGAGACCATAACCAGCAGTTGGGAACAAGCATCAGATTGGGTTAGAATACCAGAGAGTAAGAGACAGGAGATAAACTGGAGACCAGGAATGACAACTCATATTTCAGGAGTCAAGCTGGTTTGGAATGCCAGGAGTTTAAACCAGGGAAGGAGAAGCAGATAGCAAGAAGCATAAGGCACTTGTGGAACCCAGTTGTTCAGATGGCTTCTTGTTCCTGCTGCTGGCTTCAGTAGTGGGCCAATTAACTACTCCGGGACTCTACCAATAAGCCCTCTGGTAAGCTGCTCCTAGGTGGAGGGCAGGGCTGCTCTAATGAACATTGCCACTGTGGGTTCAAGACCCATGGAGGACATGATAACAATTTTCATGACAGAGATCTGCCAAGGAAAAATTGGGTTTGCACCCCTTTTGCTTCCTTATGAAGAAGGAATGAGTGTTATTTTGTTTTAATAAGTGGGGATTGTTTTCTTCTTGACTTTTCCATCAGAATTCAAGTCTTACCCACTGTAGAACTCTAAGATGATGGGGTAACTAGTGGGATTGTGACATCACATGATGCAAGAAGTTAAGTGTCAATTGTCTGGACGTATTTGTGGTAGTGCAAAGTCAGTTTAGACAGACAGTGGGTGATTTTTCTTCAGCAGGGGAATCTCTGGGTGCTATAAAAATGTCATAGGAGCTCTTATACAACCACCCTTACTTCAGTCATGGGTACAGGGTGCGTGTCTATGGCTCCATTGGAACCAAACAATCTCTGGCTGGCAGATCATAGAATCATGGAATTGTAGGACTGAAAGGGACCTTGCAAGGACATATAGTCCAGTTCCCTGCACTTATGGAAGGCCCAAGTATTATCTAGGCAATCCCTGACAGGTGTCTGTCTAACCTGCTCTTTAAAAATCTCCAATTATGGTGATTCCACAACCTTCCTAGGCATTTTATTGCAGTGCTTAACTACCTTGACAGTTCGGAAGTTTTTCCTGATGTCCAACCTAAACCGCCCTTGCTGCAATTTAAGCCCATTGGTTCTTGTCCTGTCTTCTGAGGTTAAGGAGAACAATTTTTCTCCCTTCTCCCTGTAACAACCTTTTATGAACTTGAAAACTATGATCATGTTCTCCCCTCAGTCTTCTCTTCTCCAGATTAAACAAACCCATCGTTTTCAATCTTCCTTCAGAGGTCATGTTTTCTAGACCTTTAATCATTTTTGTTGCTCTTCTCTGGACTTTATCCAATTTCTCCATATCTTTTCTGAAATCGAACTCCCAGAACTGAACAACAATACTTCAGTTGAAGCCTTACCAGCACAGCAAAAGGCAGAAGAATTACTTCTTGTGTCTTGCTTACAAGTCTCCTGCTAATACATCCCAGAATGATGTTGCTTTTTTGGCAACAGTGATTACACTGTTGATTCATATTTATCTTGTGATCCACTCTGACCCCCAGATCCCTTTTTGCAGTACGCTTTCCTAGGGAGTCATTTCCCATTTTGTCTGTGTGCAACTGACTGTTCCTTCCTAAGTGGAGTACTTTGCATTTGTCCTTATTGAATTTCATCCTATTTACTTCAGACCATTTCTCCAGTTGGTTAAGAACATTTTGAATTTTAATCCTATCCTCCAAAGTACTATAAGTGTACTCTCTATGCCATTATCTAAATCATGGATGAAGATATTGAATATAACTGGACCCAGAACTGATCCCAGCGAGGCCCCATTCATTATGCCCTTCCAACTTGACTGTGAACCACTGATAACTACTCTCTGGGAATGGTTTTCCAACCAGTTATGAACCCACCTTATAGTAGCTCTATCTAGGTTGTATTTCCCTAGTTTGTTTATGAGAAGGTCATGCAAGACAGTAACAAAAGCCTTACTAAAGTCAAGATATACTACATCCCCTGCTTCCCCGCACCCACAAGGCTTGTTATCCTGTCAAAGAAAGCTATCAGATTGGTTTGACACAATTTGTTCTTGACCAATCCATGCTGACTGTTACTTATCATCTTATTATCTTCTAGGTGTTTGCAAACTGATTGCTTAATTATTTGCTCCATTATCTTTCTGGTTACTGAAGTTAAATTGACTGGTCTGTAATTCCCTGGATTGTCCTTATTTCCCATTTTATAGATTGGCACTATATTTACCCTTTTCTAGTCCTCTGGAATCTCTCTCACCTTCCATGTCTTTTCGAATATAATTGCTAATGGCTCAGATATCTCCTCAGTCAGCTAATCTCCTCAATGGCTCAGATCTCTCATTAGATGTTGAGAGCCTTCAGAAATCACAGCACTCCTTGACTGCATCTCAGAATCCATGCATGAAAACTGAGCAGTTGAGAAGGGAAAGGGTTTTTCATCTACTCTGATTTCCTGGGCCACTCGGGTCACAGAATTTCACCCAGCACCTCCTGCATCAAACCCATAATTTTTTCTTAAACTAGAGCATATATTTAGAAAGGCCTCCAGTGTGGATTTAAAGGCAGCCTGATCATCAACACCAAAAGAATCTTAAAACCTCCCATATGCTCTTTGGATGACAATTGGCTACAATTTAATTGATTATTTTACCCTTTTTAGAAACAAATTTACTTCTGGCATAAATCTGAACAACTGCAAATATGTTGCATCTGGGTATTTGTAAGCCGGTGGCACAGTCCGGTCGGGGCGCCACAACCCTTCCTCAGGCCCAGGCTCCGAGGAAGGCCACAGCGTCTCCCTTTAGGGGAATAAGCAGTGCCCGTTTACAGGTCTTTAGCCCTGGCCCCCAGCGGGGTGTGCTGACAAGTGGTCTGGTGCCCCCAGCCCTCAGGCAGGGCGGGGCAGACAAAGCAGTCTATAGCCTCCGGCCTTCCCACAGGCAGGGCTGATAAAATGGTCTGGGGGGGTGCAGATTTGCAGGCAGGTGGGGCCAGTAGAGCTCAGAATCCTCTGTCCTGCAAACACAGAGGATAGCACTTCCTCCTGGGGTGGTTAGGAAAGGGGGGAGGCGGATGCAGGCCCAGTCATCTCCAGTCATCCCAGCCCAGGGCCCTAGCAGTGGCAAAGCAGTTTGCCACTGAAACAGTGGAGATCCAGCCACAACACACTGATGGGGTTTAGCCCCTGACTCAGCCACTTACTAGTCAGTTGTCCCCGGGCTACTTCCTCCCACCCTGCCCCCGAGTACCTGTAGGCATTGGTTTCCCTCCAGGTTGTTGGGGTACATGGCGAGCAGCAGGCCCACAAGTCCTTCCTCATTGACTGGCAGCAGGACCGGGAACTCCTCCGCGTCATCAGCAAAGGGCAGCTCCTCCAGGTCTCAGGGTCCCAAGGGTTCCTCTGGTCTACAGGGTTTCATCGGCTCCCAGGATTTCCCCACGTCAAGCAGCTCCTCCAGGTCAGGGCTGGCCTCCGGGGGTATTCCCCACCCAGGAGTCTCCGGTGGCTCATTCCGGCTACTAGGGGATAGTGGCCCCACCCAATCACTAGGGCTCAGCGGCCCTGTCCAATCACTAGGGCCCAGTGGTCCTATCCAGTCACTTGGGCCTGGCAATCCAGGCAAGGTTTGGCGGCTCCACTCAGTAAGGTGGTTGCTCCAAACAGCTGCTGGGCCTGGGTCAGGCCTAGGCCTAGGCCACAGCCTCTGGGAAGACACATCTGCCTCCAGCGGCAGCTTCCCCCTTACTGAGCTGCTATGCTGGCCTTTTATATTTCCTCTTCCTGCCTTGGCTCCACCCCTCTGTTGCTGGGCAGTTTGGTCGGTACGGCCCTGTTCTGCCCCGCAGGGGCAATGCAACCCTTCTTTAGGCCCAGGCTCCAAGGAGGGCCACAGTGCCTTGCTACAGTATACCTGGGTTGAAGTTGCTCATAATGATCCATTTTGTGTAAAAACTTTCTCTACCGAGATCAAAACTTTGGTTAGGATCATGGACTTTGCGAGCAAATTGTTATCTCAGTTGTTCCAGTATAAAACTAGAATAACTTTACTTTTTTGGGCATTTTCTAGATTTACACTCAAGTAACTGAAATAAAAATCTCTTCCAAAAATCTTTTGCATTATTTAATTTATCCTGATCTTCAAGCACAAACATAAATGTGTCTCAAGTCATTTTCATCTCAGTTAAGATAATACACTGGGTATAAGCAAGAGGGGACTAGCAGAAATTTATGTTTACTTGCCAGAACAAGCCTGCTTGAACCAGGAACATATGTATTTACAAGACTGTAAATGTAGCCTCAGGTATTGGATTTGCTATTGGCCGAATGCTGACCATGTGCAAAGGAGCATAATTCTGGAAACTTTTTCTGCATCCAGATCTACAACATCTAGATTCCAGGAACAGGCAGAAGAAAGTATCCTTTGAACATGTGCAAAACTGGTGGGAATTGGAGAATTTGACTCTTTATAAATCAGAATTTCATAGTAGGCAGAATGGGACAGTGACATGTAGGTCTACTTCCCCAGGTCTACTGGCCAAGATGTATGCCAGTGTTAGAATGATGGCTCCACCTACTCCCTTTTCAATTGCTCATGAACTGCTCAAAGTGGTGAGGGGGCTAGTCCTTCATCTCACTGCATTATTCAGTATTTTGACAGCACACATCCCCATAAAAACCATCTATAATTCAGTACTTTGCTATAGATCTTTGCTGGTTCTATACTTTAGCATTGACACGTTATTTAAATACAGTGATTTGTATTTGTACCCTAGAGAACCCCGACAGGTTTTATGGGATATAAGTATTTAGGGAGAACACAGTGGTGATAGACTCCTTTCTACAAGTTAATTTGCCTACAACTTTACTTATGGTCAGTAATGCCCAGCTGTCTCCTGCTACACTTTTACCAGTTTCTTCCATGCTTGTCATTCCAGTGCAGTGGCCTAACCCATTTGTCCCCAATGGGACTAATTAGCACAGTAAACTGTGGGCTGTATTGGTCATGGTAAACCTCACTTGTATGAAACATGAGAAAGGGGACCAAATTATTTAGCAATCTGTCTCTCTTTTCTCACCTGTGCTCATTTGGGTACCCAAGCAGCCAAACCTAATTTACTGCTCTTTGTAAATTATTGAGCCATTTATTAAACTGAAATGTATTCTACCTGTCCTGAGCAAGCTACCTACTTGGAACAATCATTAACAGTGAAAGAAATTTTTAGAATGGCATTAGAATGAAATGAATCATTTAGTATGCCATTCTAAACAGTTCTTTCACTGTGTAAAGTTCCACATGGGTAGCCATGTTAGCCTGTATACAGCAAAAACAATGAGAGTCCTGTAGCACTTTAAAGACTAACAAATTTCTACAGGCATAAGCTTTCATGGGCTGCAACCCAGTTTGTCACAAAAGCTTATGTCTGCAGAAATGTGTTAGTCTTTAAAGTGCTACAGGACTTTCGTTGTTTTAGGCTGGGTCTACACTGACGGCAGCAAATTCGCTGCCATCACATCGATTGCTCTGGATCGACTGAGTGGTCTGTATAGACGCGCTCAGTCGATCCAGGAAGCGACGCAGGAAAACCACCTCGGTAAGTGGCGTAGCGCTGCGTTGAAGGAAGCGCTGTTCTTTTCGACGCAGCGCAGTAAGAACGCCACGCAGAGGAGATGCTGCAAAATTGACGGGAGATACGCAAGTGATTTACGTCACTTGCATATTTTCCGTCGACTGCCGCTGAATCGCAAAGGTAACTGTAGACCGGGCCTCGGTTCTTTCACTGTATCATTAAAACTATTTATCCTGTTTCTTTTTCTTCTCCACCAGTTATTCACTAAAATAAAATAAAGCAAGAGAAATGTCCTAAAGGAAGTTTGGACTTGTTAAAGCAAAAATATATTTGGCCTCATCACAGTTTCTGCTAAGAAATACCTTGCGTTAAGTTACCATTCAGTGAAATAGTTTCCCAAATGCATAGAAAATGGAACCTCCAGATAAAGGTTGAAGGTTTATGGCAGTAAATTTTTTGTATTCAGATACCTGCTAGTTACCTAGTTTTTTGCTAAGATTTTTTCCTGGTATTAAAACATAACTATATATTCAAAATATAGTTAGAAAGTGTAGCCATTAGTGAATGGAAAACACCTAAATGCAAAGCTTGTATCAAAATGATATTAGGGTACAGCATGTTTAGTTTGAATTTATGGGATTGTTTTACTGTATGATTTGAAAAAGAGCCCTATTAATACATGCATAGTAACTGAACATTAAAAATAAAATGAAGACCAGCAAAATTCTTATTAAACCTACTAGCATTATGATTAATGCAGGGTTGAAAGTTAGAAATCTGAACAAGTCTGCAGTACAATGTCTTCTTTTGTAGTTTCACCTCATAAAAGCAGTTGCAATACTTCCCCTTATAACAAATAATTTCTGGAACAATTTTGTATCCACAATTTTGTTCAGCTCCAAATAATATCATCTAGGTGTCAGACTACATGCCATGCAAATGCAATCAGGGAGTTAGAGGTCAAAATACATAAAATTCTTCCAATACCAGTGTCCCATTCTGACTCAGGTGTCACTCACTGGCAAATAATGAAAGATGTGTAGGGCCTTGCAGATTGGCTTCTCAGTAGAGGAACTCTGGGTAACTTCTAAGTGTAACTTGTTTTCTTTAGACATGCACACCAGCTGTTTAATGGAAGTGATCAAACAGCATGCAGGGCAATCTTTTCAGGAATCTCAGCCCAAACACCAATGCTCTACTTCAAGAATTGACCCTTATCAAAGACCAGGGCAGAAACCAAACTCTCCTGTTCCTCATACAGCTCCCTCTTCAATGACAACTCCCTCTACATAGAGCCTTGCATAACAGAAATTAACAATAACACAGCATGACTCAACGTGTGCTTGTTTGCGAAGAAAAAGAACTTGGAAGACTGAGTCACAATTCCATCTTGTGACACCTGCCATAAAGATAATATAGGCACAAAACTGTTTTTGCAGAACTATGTGGGCAAAAATGGTGCCTGGGTTGAGGTCACAGGACAGCTTCTGCAAGACTGCAAGATTGCTTCATCATCTGAAGCATGTAATGTCATCACACAAACTGTATGGTCTGAACTAAATTGTAAGTTGCGAAATTCAAAGATTGAGCTTGTTTATAAATGTATGCAGTCTTGAACATGTTATTGGTGCTCAATAAATAAAATAATAATCCAGTCTTATATATCAGTTATCGAGTAGATTCAGTAAGTTCTTCCTTTGGAACATCTTGCCAACAAATTTTGAAAGATTCTTTCAACATTTTATTGCACACTTAGGTTATCTGTATAGGTTTATACTAAGCAGTTGATCCAACAAAGCAATTAAGAATGTGCTTAACTTTAAATCAGTGGGATTATTCACATGCTTACATTTTTTGCTGGATCAGTGCTTAAGTGTAGCGATTTAAATAAAAATGATTACTCAGTGCTGGAGTGGTTGATTTGGAAAGGTAGTATTTGCTAAATATGAGATTTGTAAGAGAGTGAAATGATGAGCTTAGAATTAATTTTACACAATTCTTTTAAAAGCACATCACCGGACACCGGCAGAGAATGGGCCTGAGCACCATCATGAATCGACAACGAGAGGGGAATTAAAAGCCTTTCTCTGATAGATCGTATGTACTGAAAGATTATCTACACCACAATTCTCATTCACTGAGGGTCAATGCGCTTTCATTACCATGTTTACTTCCTACAAACCAGGCTTAACTTTTGTATGAACAACGCATCCTCATACCCAACTGCTTGTATTTCAAACTGTCAAGCTTATTACTTATTACTGTCAAGCTTATTACCCTCCAACTTCCACCCAAATTCTGTACCCGCTGATAATCTGTACATTGTGCCTGGATGTCCAGAAACTCTCTTGTTTAAACTCTGTATCTGATCATTTCTTTAAACAGTATCTTCAATAACATTTTTAAATCTGTTAAATAAATTGCTATTACAGTCTTTATTAATGGCTTACAAGACTGCACAGTCCATACTCCCATCCACTGGGTTGCAATTTTGTATTAAGATGGGAAAACCCCGGATTTAGTAAGAGCGAAAAGTCATATAATCCTCAAAGAAAAATAGTTCTAGTCCACTTGGTGTGCACACCATACATGGAATGTTTCTAAACACATCACCACCAAAGCAAAGGATGGGCTGAGGATGGGGAGAGAGGAAATTGTCCTGATTTCAAATAGCAAGTTAAAATAAAGAAATACCTTGTTCATATCCTGTTGAGGGACAGTAAAACAACATTGGTGCATGATGACCACATTGTGACACCAAAGTAATAATCATGATTGGCCCGTTGTTAGGTCATATCTATTCCTAAAAGAAGTGCAGTTAGGTACTAGATCCATACAAGATCCCAGTCCCACAAGCAGCTCCATGTGAATGGATCCATACACCTGTGCACACTCCACTGAAATCAATCCATACTCCCCTGCATAGGTGCAGAGGTCCACCCATGTGGAGCTGCTTTCAGGACTGGGGCCTAGAGTCAATACTCTATAAGAATGACACATGACAACCCAAAAGAACTAGGAAAACTTCTAGTACACTGACATATTTCATTAAAACCCCATAATTTTCAGTGTTGTCTCTTCTTCCTCTGGTCTTTTGGAGATAAAGGACCTGATTCTTCTTCCATGTACAAAAGTTGAAAATCAGAAATAACTCTGCTGTGGTCAGGAGCACTGAACAGTGACAGTGAAAGGAGAACAACAACCTAAATGTTGATACAGTCCCTGTGGAGTTCTAATAATGTTTTATATTTGTACAGCCCTCTTCATCTGAGACACACAAAGTCAAACATCAATTAACTCTTATAACACTATTGTGAGGTTGGTAAATATTCC
The DNA here is from genome assembly GCA_007922155.1 of Mesoclemmys tuberculata. Taxonomy (NCBI): domain Eukaryota; kingdom Metazoa; phylum Chordata; order Testudines; family Chelidae; genus Mesoclemmys; species Mesoclemmys tuberculata. The sequence goes on along the minus strand of ML675603.1, from coordinate 66,553,025 downwards.
CATCTAAAATAGATAGGGGGAAACTTAGTTACAGAAAGGTTATGTCACACAGAAAGACAGCTGTCCAGACCTGTTCTGTAAATATTAGAACATACTATAAACAAATGTCTATCATTCTTAATGGGATCTGGGCATCCATTCCCCCATGAAACACACGGAACGTGCATTTTTGAGGACTTAAGTGGTCAATCAAAGTGAATTTGGGATTTTTAAATAGACCTACGTTTCTGAAATGGATATCATAATTAGCTCTGGATTAACAGATTGCAATTCATGAACTTCCCTTCATGTCACAGCAGTGTTCTGAGGATAAATACATTGAAGATTGTGAGGGGGCCATATAAATACCGAAGATCAATAGACAGATGAATATGTTGTTCTGGAGAGAACATCAGCATCAATAGAAAATGCAAGAGAGATTCTTGACTGTACTGGGGATTAATAGTGGTTAGCAACCATACACTGCAGTGCTTTCATCTTTCATGCCCTGTGCAAAGATTATCTACTCAAATCCTCACAACATTTCTCTGGAGAAGTTAGGAACTATTATCCCTATTTTACAGATGGAGAACCTGACATTCAGATCTGGACTGTGGAGGGGCAGGTTTAATGTCAACATGTTCAAATTTGGGTGCCTAAAATAATGTTACTAAGGGGGAAATTATCAAAGGGACAAATGGCACTTTATCAGCCTTTGAAACTCTCCCCCTAAATCTCATATTTAGGCACCAAAATAAAAATGCAACCTGATTTTCAGAGCTCACACTGGCTCTAATAGGAACTATGGACTTTAATTGAAACCACTTTTATTTAGGGGCCTAAATTTTGATTTAGGTATCTAACTTTAGACGACCATGTTAGAAAATCTGGCCTATGTGACTTGCACAGCAAACCAGTATTGAAGTCGGAGCTAGAAGTCAGCAACTCTGGGCTTCCAGCCCCATGTGCAATAAACAGTAATTTCTGTTCAGTAGCACACTGCTGAGCGGCAAAGCCCTAACATAGATGGACCAATGGCATCTATTTTGGACAGCTCAACCAGAACTAACTTGATTTTGCAGCCGATAGTGTGATAGCAGCTATGTCCTTTAATGTTTGAGGTAAAATCTGCACCACGTTCACTCTTGCTGCTTGCAAACGCCTTGACCCATCCCCTATGCTGTAAGGGGAGAGGAAGCTACCTTAATCAGTGCCTCTTTCCCCATCAGGTGCCCTATCCATGACCTCACACATACCTCATCATGACAGCTATGCCCTCTGAGGAAGCTGAGGCAGACAGATCACAGGACAACACTCTTGGGAGCTGATACAGGTGGCAGGCTCCCAGCTATGGAATTTCTTATCAGCTGAAATCAGAATGAGTCTGAGCCCGACCAAAGTGGTACTTCTTTTTGTTCCAGGCTTCCTGCAGTGATAAAGAAAGAACAATGGCCCAGAGTGAACTCTCATGTACATGTATTAAGTATCAATGACAGAAACACTGAACTGTGTGCTTTACAGACACTTTGTGTTATGATTTGATCTTGTACGTGACACTCAGATACCATAGTTTTGGACACATCAGAAATGCTTAGATAGGGAGACAGATGGATGCACCTTTATTGTACCTATATGTCAAGCTTTATACTCCATCAAAATTTCTTTTACTTTGCTGCTCCTCACAGATGGACAGAAATCTTTACCCAGGAGGATTTAAATTAAGATCAGTTTTTGAATCATCACATAACTCTTTTAACTTGCATCATAGTTATCTTTAGGTTTCTACCAACTCTGGTGGCTCTGATGAGATAAACAGGGATTTACTGCTGCTGCCACATAATTATGGATATGTTATTAATGTTATTAATTAATATATGTTATTAATATTAACATACATATGTTGGATATGTTATTAGCATATGGATATGTTAACTGGGATATATCAGAATAAAACACAAAATAATTTGGCTCCTCAATTTTGGGGTGCTTATTTCAACCAAACCTGAGCTCCATTCCCCAATCAATACACTTGAAATAAAAAATGTTACGTTGTCAGACTTAGCACTTGCTAGTCTAGGACAAAGAACATCATCCTCAGCCCCCACATGCTTCTTGTGGTGATTGTCTGATAAAATTATATTTACTGTAGTCTAAGAACCAGTGGCATTATGGAATCAAGAGTAATCACACACACACACAGAGAGAGAGAGAGAGAGAGAGAGAGCTTGGATCTTGTATATGTAAAGTAAACCAAATGAATCAAGGCCAGATTGTATTTATCTTCCATTGTGTAAGACTGAATACATAGTTAAATTAAGAACAATAGGTATTCATAAATCAGCATGAGCGCCCATGAGAAACTAGTCTTCTAATTAAATAAGAAGAGAATGAGCATTCCTTGTTCCAGGAATTGTTATTTGGTACTGAGGCAGAATACGCTGAGAGTTAGCAAGGAGACATTTTTCTAGCTAGAAGAATCATTCTTTTTATTTATATTATTTTACAAAACCTCACAGCCCCTTAAATTATTATTAAAGCAAATTAAGAAACACTTTTTTTTTCTAAATAACCATAAAAAAAGTTTTAAAATTTTCTTACTGGAAAAAGAATTCCTTTCTGAGTTTAGTGCAATGCACAAATACAGAAACAATTCTGGTCCTTAGAATGGTAACTATTGTGTCACTTGCCTTTGTTTTGTCCTTAAGCTAAACAATGTAAAGAAATTAACATTACTCATACAAAAGGAAGTTCTCAAACAGAAAACATATACAATTTTGAAAAAGAATAGGTCAATTTCTGCTCTCAAGTACACTACTATAAATCTGGGGTGGCTCCATTGAAATCACTGCAGTTACTCTGGTATAAACTTGTAATAAATGACAGAAACATTTGGTCCGACATAGAAGGTTTGACCCTGAGCTGCAGACACACTGTGCTCAGTGCAGCTGGTGGGAAAAGAGCAAAAAGTGGCTTTAAAATACCTTTGTAGTTCCCTGATCTTGGGGCTGGATTTGTCAATGGCAGGTCTCAGGGCAGCCTGCAGTTACAGATAGTAATGCACATCTTGCCATGGCTCCATGGGGCCGTCTCAGCAACACGGACTAAACAGCCCCCCTTTGTCCCTAGCCATGCCCCACAACCAAGCATTTACAAAATTCATTATGGGGCATCAGCAGTTCTTCAAGTTCAAGAGAAAATGTATTCAGATTAAACTGGGCAACAAAGCCAAGAGATCATGCACTTCGAATCACTCTATTGAGCCTTTTCTTAAAATGTATCTCAAAATAAGAAAAAAAAAATTGAAGACTCTCTTATCTCATTGCCTATAGTCCATTGGAAAGAACAAGGGACAGGGAGCTTCAGTAATTAGAAAAAGCAATTAACTGCAGCCTGTATCCATTGCGGTATTTGACTGGTAGAAGCACAGATAATCACAGGTTGAAATAAGCAAATATATTTTATATATATATATTGAAATTTCAAGGCAGGACTCAGATCAGCAGTCTAGGAGTCTGATTTTGATCTCACAGTGGTACAAATCAGGAAAAATCACACTGAAGTCCAAATGGGGTGACAGAATCAGGCCCGAGGCTACATTGATTTCATGTTCGTCGATGTTTAGTTTGCACTGGTCGGTTGATGTTCCATGGCAGAAAATCAAGTCGTTCAAGTACAGAACCTAATTACACGACCCATTTGCAGTTCACTGTCTCCATTGAGGGAGATTTGAATATTCTGTCATGCATAACAGCTTAGAGTCTGATCCAATGCCCACTGAAAGCAATGGGAGTCTTTCTATTCACTTGAATGGGCTTTCGACCAGGGCTTTATTACAAAAAATGAGCAGTTAGCTTCTGGCCAGGCATTCTGGTGCACTGGTTACACCCCTGACATATCTGGCTACAATCCATACAGAATGGTATGTTGTATTAATTTCGATGGAATAAAGGGGCATAAAAAGTCAAAGGTGTTAACATGACCCCTGTTGCTATCCCCATCCAGAGTTAAACACAGTTTGGGATTTGGCACACAGAGACCCCAGCCTGACATGGCAAAGACACTGTTAAACGTTTTTTTCAGTCCTTTATTAAAATACAGAAAGGCGGAAAACCAATTAAACCATTTGAATTGTAAACTATTAAGTAAGGCTCTGATTGTAACCACATCCCTTGTGCTGTAGAGAGAAGGACTCCTCCCCCCACTGCCCCGCATTGTTTGACAGTCTCTTAGATGGCAATAACATTCCTTTTTGGGGAAGAGAGAAAATTAGTTGAGATGGGCTGGAGCTGTTATTGTTGCTGTTGTTAAAAATCAGTTCTGTTTCCCACAAGGTAAAATTAGACAACAACACACAAGAAGGGAAAGAAAAGAACAACAAAGAGAGAACATTCAGCTTCTGTCTCTTGTGTTGACACTTAGACTATGTCTTCACTAGAAACCCAGGAACAGCACAGATGCTACTGTGCCACTGTAGTGCTTCAGGGTAGATGCTCACTACAGTGACAGGAGGAGTTCTCCCAGAAGAATTCTTCCATAGATCTAGTGCTGTCTACACCAGGGGTTTCACACCCAGGAGTGACATAGCTGGATCGACCTAACATAGTGTAGACTTGGTCTCACTTGCAACCTTACTGCTAGGAAAACACAGGCATGGCACGTGGTCTTATCAACCACTCCAAGAGCTGGCAAACTTGTACCATCATTAGGTTTTTTAGGACATGCTTTTAGAGAACAAATTTAGAGAACAAAATTAATCAAGAAACCAATGGACATGAAGAGAAGCAATTCTTGAATTGCCTATACATGAATGCTAGAAGCCTAGGTAACAAACAGAGGACTTAGAATTGCTCATTTATGAGGACAAATTCAATCTAGTTGGTATTACTGAAACCAGGTGAGATGATTCGCATGATTGGATGTTAAAATCAATGGTTATAGCCTATTTAGGAAAGATCGAGAGGGCAAAAAGGAGAGGGGGGAATTGCACTCTATATCAAAAAAATGTTACTTGTTTCTGAGTCACTGATAACTCAGAAGAAAATTATCTTGAAAGCTTATGCATCAATGTCCTAACATGAAGCGTAAGATGGGGGTACTATTTGGTGTCTGCTACAGAATACCAAATCACACTAAGAAAGAGGATGCCCGTCTCCTTATGCACCAATCTATAATGTGTAGGGGAGAAAAAACCCTGTGTTTTCAATTTGAGTGACGTATGCTAGAGGTTTCATGCTTTTAGTACGAAAACATTTCAAGAATTTCTAAACATTACAGATTAAAATTTCTTAACTCAAAAAGTGTTGTAGCCAACACAGGGAAATTCTATATTAGATGTTGTCTTAAAAGATAAAGATGAACTGATCACAGACTTAGAAGTTAAAGTTAGCTTTGGTACAAGTGATCATGAGTTGTACATGATAAATGAGATCAAGTAGAATAAAGTCCAGAACAGTAATATATACACTTAGTGCTTTGATAAGACCTGTTTCACAAAGCTGAAAACAATTACAAGGTAAATCAGCTGGAAGGAAGAATTTAATTAGAAAAATGTGAATGATAATTGGGAATCATTGAAGAACACCTTCCTAGGTGCTCAAAGAGCCACAATCCCACAGTAGAGAAAGACCACTGTGCTGATTAAAAAAACAACATTTTAAGGGGAAGTGAAGGCAGCTATAAAAAATAATGTACAACAAATGGAAGAAAAGGAAGTTGATAGTATTTAATATAAATCAGAAGTTAGGAATTGTAGAAAATTGGTAAAGGAAGCCAAGAGAAACAAGAAGAAATCTAAGGTTAGCAGAGTTGACAATAAGGAGTTTTTAAAATATATACAGAACAAAAAGATCCTTGCAATGATATTGGTCCATTACCAGATGGAAATTGTAAAATTATCAATAATCACGCAGAAAAGCAGAACATATTCTGTGTTTTGAGGAAAAATATCTGATATACTCTCATCACATGATAATGAAACATCTTTCCATTCCATTAGTATTTCTGGAGCTTGTTAAACAGATGATCCTAAAATTACAGATTTTTAAAATTAGAAGGTCCAGATAACTTGCATTCAAAATTTTTTAAAGAGCTGGCTGAGGATCTCACTGGACCATTAACGCTGATTTCCAAAAAGTCTTGGAGCATTGGGGAAGTTCCAGAAGACTGAAAGAAAGCTAATATTATGCCAATATTTTAAAAGGGTAAATGGGATGATCTATATAGGCTTGTCAGCCTGACATCAATCCTAGGCAAGATCATGCTCAGCTGATACGGAATAATAAAGAACTGTAGAAGGCTAATATAATTGATGCAAATCAATAGGGGAAAGCAGATCATGTTGACTAATTTTTTTATGACATTACAAGTTTGGTTGATAAATGTAATAGTGTTGATGTAGATATACTTAGACTTCTGTAAAGCATTTGACTTGGGACACACTACATTTTGATTAAAAAAACTAGAAAGATATAAAAATTAACATGACACACATCATTGGTTTAAAAAACAGCTAACTGATAGATCTAAAAAATGTAACTGTAAATGGGGAATTACTGGGTGGATTTGTTTCCAGTGAGGCCCTGCAGGGATCATTCTTGGCCCTATGCTACTTAACATTTTTATCAGTGACCTGGAAGAAAACATAAATCATCACTGATAAAGTTTGCAGATGACACCAAAATTGGGTGGAGTGGTAAATAGTGAAGAGGACAGGTCACTGATTCAGAGCAATCTAGATTGCTTGGTAAACTAGGCGCAAACAAACAATGTGTGTTTTAATATGGCTAAATGTAAATGCATACATCTGGGAACAAAGAGTATAGGCCATACTTACAGGATGGGTGACTCTATCCTGGGACTCTGAAAAAGATTTGGGAGTTGTGGTAGATAGTCAGCTGCACATGAGCTCCCAATGTGACACTGTGGCCAAAAGAGTTAATGCAATCCTGGGATGCATAAATGGGAATCTCGAGTGGAGTAGAGAGGTAATTTTACCTCTGTATCTGGCACTGCTATGGCCACTGCTGGACTAGTGTGTCCAGTTCTGGTGCCCACTGTTCAGGAAGGATACTGAAAAATTGGAGAGGGTTCAGAGAAGAGCCACAAGAATGATTAGGGGATTAGACAACATACTTGACAATGATAGTCTCAACAAGCTCAATCTCTGTAGTTTAAAAAAGAGAAGGTGAAGAGGTGACTTGATTACTGTCTGTAAGTACCTACATGGAGAACAAATATTTAATAATGTGCTCTTCAATCTAGTAATGAAACGTATAACATGATCCAATGGCTGGAAGCTGAAGTTAGACAAATTCAGACTAGAAATAACTTAATTTTTAGCAGTGGAATTAACCACTGGAACAACTTTCCAAGGGTCATATTGGATTGCCCATCAATGACCATTTTTAAATCAAGAATGGACATTATTCTTAAAAGATATACTCTGGGAATTAGTATGGGGAAGTTCTATGGCCTATGGTATGCAAGAGATCAGACCAGATGATTACAATGACCCCTTCTGGCTTTAGACTCTATTAATCTATTTGCCTCTCTGGTCACAGGCTTATACCTGTATTGCAAAATATGCAGTCTTGGATGACTAAACCAGACTCTTATAAGACAGAAGAAAAAAGGAGAGAGACAGAAAAGAGCAGAAATAAGGTATGGAACAAAAAAGACACATGGGGGATGGGGGCGGACAACAAAGTTTCACATTCCAGCTGGTCTTTGGGATTTAGCTGAAGCTGGTGGAGGTGATGATATCTGGGTCCCTCCCTCTGGCCCTACAAGTCAGGACATGTCTCAGGATTAGGACAAAGAATGACTGAGGCCCCAACACAAGGTGCGATGGCAGCCATGATGCTGAATCTCACTCCTTCCCTTCCCTCATTTTCCACTCAGCCAGCGTTACTTTAGCCAACTTCCCCTCCCTGCAATATGTCTTTCTGAGGACCCTAAAAAGGGAGAATGATGGATGGATTAGCCTGTCCTGTCATTACTGTGTCCACCAATTAGGCCTAGTTTTCAACACACCAATTTTGGTTCATTAATTTTCTGTTCCACACTTCTATTTTTTAAACTAAGCACAACCTTAACACAGCCCTGGAGTTATAACAGTAGGCTTTTTGTTTGGACTTATTCACTCTGTTTCAATTTTGCACATTTCCCCATCAACATTTGTTGTTCTAGGTTCTTGTGACATCGTATGAACTTTCACTCACTTTTTACAGTTGAGTTCACGATTAGGGTAAATTTGTAGGCCCAACTATCAGAACAGATATAGGACGTCTCATATATTTCTCTTGAGACACCTAGTATCTTCTGGAAGATTATTTCCAGATCTGGGTTTGAGCTGATGTGACTTCTTGTAGGGGATTGTAGCCTTGTCTACATTAGATACATTACTCCAAAAATTTCCCCAGTTACCAATATTGGTTCAGCTCCAATGATGTTAGCAACTTTGAAGCCCTCAAGCAGATGGGCTCCTGCTGACATTTTACCCACTGTGTCATCTAACTCTGCTCAAGTTGGGCCTAGGGTGGGATTTTTAAAAGTTTCCCAGTGGGTCAGGTGCTTAATCTCCATTGAAAGTCACTGGGAGTTAGGCACTTTTGAAAATCCCATCCCTAATCAACACAGCATTTAATATGTCTTGCACTTGGGCTCTAAATATTGCTAACACAGATGGGGTGGCACCAGTATGCCAGCAGTGGGACATCTTTGCAAAATATTCCTTCTGAAGCCAAGGCTCTAGTACCAGAAAACACGTCTCTGACATGAGTAGCACTCTACAGTAGCAGCTTGTGAGAGATTTTTAGTCCTTTCTGTGATTCATTGCTGGTTCTGTTTTGTGGATTTATAAAAGCATTTAGTGTCTGCACGGTGTCCAAACAATTCTAACCATCAGCATTCTTTAAGGAATGATTGCTGCTGAATTCCCTTCTTATATATGAGATAGGCTTTATTCCTCAGATCTCCATGTGAGTGACCATTGTAGAAAGCTACGCTCCAAGTGCCTGCAAATCACACTGAGATCCATTGTGGCTCACTGGATGCTTTGTTCCACAGAAGTGTCATTTAGGAAGTTTCCTTGCCACTTTGCTCCTTCTGTTTTGCATTAACTTAGTGAAACACCAAAAACAGATCCCAGGAACATGCAGAAACAAAACTCCATTTTACTGAGGCCCATTTAATGCTACTGAAGGTATTATTGAAGATGCTGGTCAGGAAGATAACCTATGATATTCTCTCCCTGAGCACTCTCCCTTTGGATGCAAGTACCTAATACAGAAATAGATAATGAATGCTGTGCAGAGCACTGACCCCACTTTTGCCCTATGGATTCTGAAGACTTTAATACTCGATCCGACCAACCACATTATTTCCTGGCCAGTGTGATGCAAGATGTAAGTTTTCATGCCACTTCACTCCTGCCCACACTAAGTGTCAGCTATTGTTCATAGAAAAATGAGTAGCCCTGAGGGGGAATGTGCATAGCTCCTGCATTATTTTGCCATACAGTCACAGAGGACACACATCGTCACTACCATTGTGCCATACTCGGAACACAGGATGTTTTTTAACATGCAGGCAAAATATATGTGTGTGTGTGACAGAGAGAAAGAGAGAGAGAGAGAGAGAGAATACAAACAAATGGGAAAGGAGATTATAAAAGGAATTGATTTAAAGTGCAGACAGGGCCCAAGCATAATTTTTTAGGGCCCAGTACAAACTTGTAACACAGGCCCCCTCCCACACACATACCACAATCTTTCATTCCATACATACAATTTCATAAGCCATGAACCTTTTTTTTCCTCATGGTAATGGGGTTTGGCAGCCTGTGCCGAGCACCCCAGGGCCTCCGGGCCCTGGTAAAGTGTACCCCCCCTCCATGTGGGGGCCCTGAGTGCAGATAAAAGTGTACAGTGAAATATAAGCGCACATTGCTAAGCTTAAATCTCATAAAGAAAACCATTAAGGCAACACTATTATTTTTTCCCCATTGCTAAATGTCAACTAAACTAAGCCAAAAAATCAAGACGGGTGGGGGAAGGAGACTGTAGATGACAGCTTCATCTTTATTACAATCCCGCCCCATTGTCCATCCTGCAGAGCTGGAACATCAATATAGTTCACATGCCAGCTCCCAAGTAAACAGCACGTATTTCCTGATTATCTCTAATCTGGGTAGCAATGTGTGCATGCAGGGAGAATGGCGAGTGAGCTGCAGTTCTGACCTGGCATCCTGTTTGGATATGGGGGATTGTCCTTCACACAAAGTCTTGGGGAAGTTGCTCTTGATAATTCTATGGCTGTCATGGGAAACTCCCAAGTCACTGATAAATCTGGACTGTTAAAATATTGAGGAGGGTGGGGAAGTAAATAGTAAAATATCAGAGAAACATTAACTAGCATGAAATACTAGTCTCCTATAGAAAGTGTTATGTCCTGCCCAACAAGGAAGGCTCGTTGACCCTAGATGGACTAAAGAAGGACATTAAAAGAGACCAAAGACTTTGTTGTTTCCTCTCCACACCCCCACACACTCCCGGTTGCCCAGGAAGATGGATTTGATAGTGAATTCATCTATCAGCTGAGTTTAAAGCAATTTAAAGCAGAAGCAGGGAAGGGAATAAAAATCTCTAACAAGGAAGAACTGTATTTTTATGCTGCTTGGACTCTGGGGGACAAGGATTATTAGGCATAAGCAAAAGATTCACAGTGATTAGCCTGGATTAGCCTAAAGGACATAGAAGCATATATTACTTTTTGAAATTTAAGACTAGGACTTATTTGAGTGTATATATGTTTACCTGCTTTAATTTTGTAAATAACTCCCATTTCCTTTTCCTAGATAATAAATCTTTAGTTAGTTCATTATGGGACTGGCTACAAGTGTTGTCTTTGGTGTGAGATCTAAGGTGCAGCAGACCTGGGGTAAGTGACTGGTCTTTTGGGACTGGTAGTAATCTGAATATTGTTGTGATATTTGGTGTATGGGACCATCTATCACAAAGATAAGCTTACCTGGGTGAGAAGACAGATCAGAGAACCCAAAAAGAGTCTATGACTCCATGTTTAGGGTGTTACAGTCCCCAAAAAGTTTACGTTTGCTAATTGGTTGGTGAAATCTAAGAATAGAACTCACAGCCAACTGGGGTTTGTGCCCTGGTGCTAAACATTCCGCTCTGAGATTGGTACTCACTCTCTTGAGTCAGCAGAATAGCTTGACAATCATTGTCATCATGTTAGAGCAAAAATGCGAGAGAAAAAAGTAAATCACTGGTCTCAAAGGCACTGTTAACATGTTGCAGGGCATCAGGAAATTGGGTTCAAATGGTTCTGACTCTGATTTGCTGTGGATCTTAGACACAAATCCCAATCTTTCTGAGCCTAACTTTCTCCATTTACCAGTTTTTTTGACAAAAACATTCACCAAAAAAATGTAGGGTTTTTGGCTAGCCATAGAACTGGTCAAAGTTTTTCAACACTCAGCGACAACAAAAGATTAAATGAAAGTTTGAAAAGAAACAACAAACATTTTCAAAAGAATCCTGAGATTTCTTTCTTGTTTTTCAGCCAGCTCTGCTTGCATCCTTATTTTGCAGAGGAACCCTGATGATCCTTTAGAATTACCAAGCCTTCTTAGCATGCTCAAAAGGGAAAAGCCTTCCCACAGTTATGTTTGTACAACCCCACTAAATTCAGCGTCATTGCATGCACGTACCTGTGAGATGAATTTGGCACAATCTTTTTAATACTTTCTTCCATTCTTCAGTTTTCACTGGGGTCTGATCTTGCATTCCCCATGCACCCAAAACTATGAATATGTAAGTTCTGGATATGCAGGATTCATTCCCTTCTTTGCTTTCATGAAAAATTAATATCCTTATATTATGTTCTGGGAATTCATTTCCTACTATGCTGAACACAAGGAGTTAGGAGTTCTAAGTATTTCCCACTGTCTAATAGCAAGCAGGAGTTTTTCCAATGTAATATACAGTACCTAGGGTGCTCATTCTGATCTTATTTACATTGTAATCACAGTGAAGTCAATGAACTTACAATCAGTGTGAGACAACAACTATCAGGCATGTCCTTAAATATCTTTTTAAAAGGAGACCAAAAATTCTAATTCCCTGAAACGTCCACTGCATAGGAATTCTGTGGTCTCTTTAGAGAAGAATGCTCAAATGAGGACCACTGGAGGGAACTAGTTAAAGGAATTTACTTTGAACTTATCTGGTATGAATTGAATATATTAGAAATAATGAATCATTACAAGCTGATGCCTTAGAATCCTAAATCCTCATTTAGTTTAAATATACTGGAGCTGCACAGGAATGATCTTGGAGGGTAATGAAAAGCAAAATAATGACAGATTACCCAGTTCACTAGCTTCACTGATTAAAAATCTTTCTCCATAATGAGCAAGCCAAATTAAACTGAGGCCTGATGTAAAAATATGAAACACACTTTTTGTTAAGTTTTTAAGTAGTTCACCACCTTATTTGGAACAAATCTGAGGCTTAGGTTACAAGGCCAGAAATATAGGCACTAAATCATTTTGAAATTCTCACTCCTAAATTGTATTCAGGCTGGCTACAATGACATTCCAGTACTTGATTTTAAGACTAAATGGGGGGAAGCCCAAAATATCAAGTTTCTCAGACTATGAAAGTCAGAACGTATGGCCAAATACTCAACTGGTGTAAATCAGTAGATTAATAGATCTCACTAATTCATATATTCGTATATTAGAGTATTCTGGGAGATGAATCTTTGCATTGTCCGGCTATACTGAAAGAAGGGCCATGCTAACCCCCTCTACATTTGCAGCAGCTTCTGTGCCTCTCTCTCACCTCCCGCCCATAAAATGTTATTCCCCTTCCCCAGCAAGCCAGACAATGCGCCAAACACGCAGAGGGGAGGAGGAAGGAGAATGGGGAAAAATGCATTCATAAAAGCTGGTTGACCCTTTGGAGACAGATGATGTGAAGCCTTGACAAGAGCAAGAGTAAAGAGAGACCCAGTCCTGGTAGCTGTCCATCTGTGGAGTTTTTAAACTTATATTAAGCAACAAAATGGAACTAATCAGTTTAGTTCCAAAAAATGTTTTTATTGCAACCTGAATTAATTCCCATTGAGAAAGAAATGCTTCCCTCAGGGTTCTGAAACCCCAGCTGTCAGAGTGTCCTATGCCCAATTCAAAATGGTCTGTCTGGCCATCTGAATTTTGCCTCATAAGGTTTACTGGACCATAGACCCAAATGTGCTCCACGTTAATGTACAGGTTCTCCCAACAGAGGCCAGGTTTTCATCTCATTTACACTGGTGTGAATCTGGCTAAATTAAACCCCTTCAAAGTCAATGGCAAAACTCCTATTGACTTCAGTGGGTCCAGGATTTCACCCAGGGACTTCAGTGGAAATACACCTGGTTCACAGGTATGGATTCATGGGATTCAGAGATGCAAAACTGGTTTCAGTATCAATCATAGTGGCAAAATGCTCATCCTTAGAAAGTGGAAATCTGAATCCCCACTGATTTATGTGGAGCAGCCAAAGGAGATGTCTAATATTTCACTAATGGAAAAATGAATGTCAGATGGTAGGCATAATTGGAAAAGTACAACAACATTTGGAGCCATGGTTTATGTACAGCATCCCTTTAAATATGTTTCACTGTTATTTTCCTTTACAATTGGCTTCACATTTATTTATTTCTTTTTAGAGGGGAAGGCACTCTCTGCTAGGGCCTGCCAAGCATTTACAAATATGCTGAGACATTCCTTTTGTTAAGCCTTGTTTGAGTTTTGTGTTGCTGCAGTATTTTGTTACGTATTTATGAGTAAACAAAGATGATATGCATCAACATTTTCTTATAATTGTCTTACATCATAATATGCAGCATTGTTTTAGCTGTGTTGGTCCCAGGAGATTGATCTTCTCTCTCTTACATAACAATATTCTTCTTTCCTTTTGCTTTATTAAAATCATTGGCTATCAAGTTGTTAAAAAATGTGCTAAATCCTACACTTGAGAACCAGGGGCAGAAGCTGGCTTAGTAGAACAGAAATCTATCTACTTCTACTAAACCCATCTGCTAGAACGGAGCAAATAACTAGCCACTTGTTATTAGAATGACACCAACTTGCAAAGAATTTCAGAAGGGCATGTCAGTGCCTCTCCATCATTTTCTTAGTTTTTGAGGGCTTTATAATTGGCTAGAAATAAAATTGCTCTGAGTCAAATATCTGATATCTCAGGTTCTCAGCCTGGGATTTTTTCCAAATGAATTGACTTTAGTTAAATTATGACTTGGACCAGAGGCTTGCACAAGGGATTAAGAGGAAGTAAGAAATCCCCTTATACTCCTGCACAGCCCACAGGGGTGTGTGGCCCACTTACTCTTCACCACCAGAGCAAGTGGGCGAAGAGAGGCAGAAAATCCCACTAGCTGACTAACACAGGTAAATTAGCACGGGGCACATGTCATGCTTGACTGCCGTTATAGGTCCCCTGGAGAAAGCATGGAGCAGTGGAGGAAATGTAACTCAGAGTGGATACTTCTGAAGCATGGTGCCTCTCAAGGCTACCCCTGGATTGCTGCAGTTTATGTGCCATACCCTTCTTGCTCAGAGATGTACCTAAAGCCACAATCTAGCCCTTTGTTTCAATTTTTGAAAGACCAGTTAGTCATGTAAATAACATAGAACCAGGGGAAAAAGGGCCGTGGCTTCATTGAGATGTTTTTCTGAGTTCCTCCCAGAAAGGCAATAAGTAAAAAACGACACCTACCTTTAATAAAAGAAAAATATTATATTTGAAAAAACCATAATATTGATTGAACATTTTTATATGGGGGTAACAAAGCACACTGCGAAAAGAGATCCCTCTATAGAACTAAGAAAAGCTAAACATTTCCTTAATGAAATTAAATGAAATTTCCTTAATGTGCATAATTTTAAAAGATTTAATTAACTTTTTTCTCACTATTTTCTTGCTCAAAAATAAGTCAAAGCTTGCTCAAAAAGAACAATTCTTCTATAACCAGCTAACTGGGTTTGGAACATCACTTACGAGTGTACTGGGGAGAAAATACAAGGGGAATTTTACAATCTTCCAGTTTGACTAGTAGCAGATTCCAGTTCGACTAGTAGCAGATTAAAAATCCTTGTGTGCAAATGAAACAGAGAAAAGTCTATACCTTTGCCTTTACAACCATAGATTAACCTGTCTGTCAGCATTAAAATGAAAATGTAGTTATATATTTTATCTCAGGGTATTACATTTTGCTAGGAAATTAATACTCTCCTTTGCTGTTTTTCATATTTCTACTTTTCGTCCTCTCCACTTTTCTATTCGATATCTCGTTGTGGCTTTTCCCCAGTCCTTTTTCAGTAGCAATTCCTAGTTCTATAATTTTGTAGATAATAATAGGATAGATTTATGTGTCTTTGCCTGTGTTCTCACAATGCCTATCATTGAGGTCACTGGAATGCGCTAGATCGGCTCATGGGGTTGCTATGGCTTTGTTGTCTAGGGGCTGCAGCCCACATTGTATTGAAGCCCTAATGCTTTTACACAAAGTAACATCTCTGAAACGTGTATGATTATATTACACAGTACTTATATTTGTGACAGTCTACAAAGGATACAGGGTCACATTCTCAGCTGGTGGAAAGCAGCATGGCTCCATTGAAAGGCTCCCAGTAACTAATTAGAACTAGCTGTGTAGTGAAAAAAACTATGAATATTCATGTGAATTTTTTAATGAATTCACTTCACCTGTGTTCATGACCCCCCTTTTAAGCACATATTGGAATAAAGGAAATGTGGGATTTATATTTATGACTTCTCACACCAGAAGTCTGATTGTAAAAATTATGCTCATTCAATCAAAACAATTTAAATTTTGAACCATTGAAATCTTCCACCTAGCTGATTGCAAACAAACCACAGGACAACTGGGACACACAGCTACAATAAGAGAACAAATTATATTTGACAAATAATTTCAGCTAACCTATACCTTTAAGGAAACTGTGATATGTTCACAGATAATTCACAACTTGAAAAGCCAGGTGAATTTCATTGAATAAATTAATTGGTAAGACTTTATTTGCCTAGCTGTAGCTTTAAATCTACAATACAAGTGTCACTGATTTCTGGCTTAGTGCTAGTGCTCTAAAATGCTATTACTTTCCCCTCCTTTTTTTTTTTTTTTTGAAAAACATTAATCTTGCAACTCTCCCATTTCAATTTATTTTTCTCGCTTTTAAAAAAATTCTTCCTTTCTCTTTATCTTATTTCCCTCTCATCGGTTTCTCCCTTTCTGCTTGTAATCTTATATTGTAGGGCTTTTTGTCTTTCATTTCTTAAACATCCTTACCCACCCTTCTCATCCTTTGTAAAAGATAATTTCACAACAATTCCAGGAACCAAATTACAGGCAAATTAGAGATTGAGTATGCTGTCTGTAAAAACAGACAAAACTCCCATTGACAGCAGTCAATTTCCTTTCATGAAGACTGCAAGATTAAGCTTTAAATAGGACTTTTTGTTGTTGCAAAAGTATTTAAAGTTTGCCTCAGAGTCCTTCTTTAAAATGTTTTCTACCATCTTGAAGGTGTCACACACACCCACACATGAAAATCTCTTCAACACTACCAATTTCTCTTAAACAGCGGGACAAACTTCCCTACTAGCAGTCTACCCACCAAAATTAAGGGCTTCTCATCAGTAAAGGGGATGTCTTCAACACTTCATTTCAGTCTCTGCAGTAGGAACATAGCCCCAGCACCAATTTGAAAATAATTAGCTCATGGCAGCAACAGTAATTTCCTCATTGCCAATAGAGCTCTTGAATGTAATAATTCCTCTCTCTTCAGGAGCATCACGCTCTTCAACTGAATAATGATGGACTTGAACAAATATCAGTCTGGCTCTCAGCAGGAAGATTCCAACCACTGAAGCCTGTAATCCATCTTTCTGTGTAGTAATCCAGTGTTTTTAGAACTACAGGCAAGCTTTCCACAACACAGTGATGTAGTGGTGTGTAATTAAAATCAATGTGGCTGAAATTCAGATTTCTGAACCAGCATTTTCTCTCTACACAAATTTAAAATCTGCCAGCAGTATTGACTACACAAACTATCACAAAGTACTACTAGCCAGAGCATCCACTTACAGAGGCACAACTCGCACTCTCCACACAAATGCCTTATTAGTAACTAGTTTCCCATTTCAGCTCCATGTAAGTGCTGTACTAGCACCTACCGTTTCTACCATCTATGTCAGCAACATCATTCTCTAAACAGAGCTTTGTGAAAAGCATGATCTAGATTTTATCTTCTGGTTAGTCCGTCCATCCACAATAAAGAGCTTTACTGAAGCAACATCTTGTGTATCTTTCACAACAATCTAACTCTTCAATTTACAGTGCTTCCATAGATCTTTCATTTCCATTCTGTATTTACAACTCTGCCCTTCCAGAGTAGGATTCAAGAGAAAACCAGTCCACATTTGGGATCACAGAATTGTCACCTTTGCTTTCATTCTGAGCAACAATTCCTCCTTCCATCCATTTCTCTTGCACAAATGCGGTGTCTGCACATGCCCATAGGGCTGCATCACCATTTGTTTTGCAGTAGCACCAATCAAGTTGATGGCCCCATTGAGCCAGGCACTGTGCAAACAGAGTAAGACAGTTTTCAGGTATCCTGGCAAGATTACAACAACCAGGAATGACTGCTGAGAAATACACCGAGGATCTTTCAGCTTGTCAGGCCAAATCCAGACCTGTCCAGAAGAGTCATGGGGACAGGCAGCACTCATTCTATGGTGTCCTATAGCTCGTTCAGTACTGAAGGGGAGGCTCAGACCTCCACTTTCTGTATGCACAGTGCAGTGGGTGCACGTTACCACTACTCAGAGCAGGGGTATATGTATGCCCACCATTTTCCAGCTACACTGGCTGATGACTACAGAATATCTGCTAGGTAGCTTGGGCAGTAGATGCACCATCCATAAGCCATGCCCCATTTAGGGTGCTGTGTGAAGTCAAATGTGGTAGATTACAGTGCACTCCTACAGATGATGGAGAGATCCTGTCTTATTATTTGCTGAGGAAGAAGATCTTCTCTATCTTGGGACACCAGCACAACACAAAGCCCTTAGTAAGGTTCTATATCTCTGCCAGCCCTTTCTGTGAAAAATAGGTTAAGGCCATGTCTACAATACAGACTTCTGCTGGGAGACCTACATCAGTGGGGGTGTGAAGAGGAGCAATTTGTGACTGACAGATGTGCTGGCAGAAGCCCCTAGTGTAGATGCAGTTACTCCGTTTTTACCAGTATAGCTTGTTTTGATCAGAGGGGTGGGGGTGGGTTGAAATAAGCTATACTGAAATTGCATGCATACTAGGAGCACTTCACTGGTACAGTATTAGCGGTATAGCTATACTGGTAAAGTGCTTCTAGTAGACCTGGCCTAAGATTAAAATGTACACTCAGTTTAGCACAAAGAGCTAACCACTAAGCTTTGGGATAAAGCACATGCTTAAATTCCATTGACTTCCTGAGCCAGCAGGCTGTGAAAAGGCAGCTAGTTTTAAACCCCATATTCGTGTGCAAAAGATTGTCACTGTAAGTGCTATGTGCCAAAGTGGAAGGCTTGCATGACAGTGCAATTCCATCACACAGGACATGCCTTCATCATCACTCTAACAGTGAACATGAACCAACACACTCAGCTGCTCAGATGATAGCCAAATTATTCCTCTGTGCTGCGCTTCAGATGTTACAATGCCCTTTGGTTCTTGTTTGCTTGGGGGGGCTTGCTCACACTTTTTCAAAACCAAGAATCATTTCTGCCATGCTGTAAAGCACTGTAACAAAACAGGAGAGTTGAGTCACTCAGATGTAGGAAACCTACTGAAGAAAAGGTATCATTTGTCAAAATTATCAGAAGGCATTTGTTAAATACATTTTCATTCAGCATAAACACCTAACTCTAGAAACCCCATTAAGTCCTTTGAATACTGGTGACCATTTTATAGTGACCATTGGCATTCTAAGTACTTTACAATAATGAAAATATCTTCAATCCTCAGTCCTCCACCAAAACTGTATAAAACCAGAGAGTTTTTAACTTAAAAAAGAGAGGGTTTATCTACACTTGAAAGTTAATTCACATTATGATAGAGTGTGAGTTTAAAGTGCAATATTTATTCCTGATTAAGTCTGTGGTTGGAGGAGTATTAACAAAACCTCAACTGGAGTACTGTGTCCAGTTCTGGACAGCACATTTTTGGGAATGATGTGGAAAAATTGGAGAAAGTCCAGGTGAAAGCAACAAAAATATTAAAGGTCTAAAAAACCATGACCTACAAGGAAAGAGTGAAAAAAATGGGTTGTTTATTCTGGAGAAAAGAAGACTAACAAGGGACATAACAATCGCCTTCAGGTATGTAAAAAAGTTGTTATAAAGAGGGGGGTGATAAATTGTTCTCCTTATGCACTGACAGCTGGTTAAAAAGTAAAGGGCTTAAATTGCAGTA
Source organism: Mesoclemmys tuberculata (assembly GCA_007922155.1). Lineage (NCBI taxonomy): Eukaryota > Metazoa > Chordata > Testudines > Chelidae > Mesoclemmys > Mesoclemmys tuberculata. Next base: position 66,533,483 of record ML675603.1, on the reverse strand, counting down.
AGGGAGGTTTAGGTTGGATGTTAGGAAAAACTTCCTAGCTGTCAGGGTAGTTAAGCACTGGAACAAATTACCTCAGGAGGTTGTAGAATCTCCAACACTGGAGGTTAAGAACAGGTTAGAGAAACAACTGTTTCCAGGATTGGTCTTGATAATACTTAGTCCTCCCTTGGTACAGGGGACTAGACTAGATGACCTAGCAAGGTCCCTTCCAGTTCTACATTTCTATGATTCTATGAGAAGCACTGAGAAACCAATATGATACCACCTTAACCTTAGTGAAGAAAGAATCTTTAAAATCCTGGTCCTCTTCCTACTAAAAATCAATAATAAAGTTCCCTCTGACTTCAAGAGCAGGCCCACATGACGGCAATGAGGGATTACCCTGAAGAGAACACTTTACAAGTGAGTCAGACTTTAAAGAACTGCGGCCCACGAGGATTTGGTGGTCAGTAATGGGTCAGGGGCTTGGAGACGTGAAGGAAAGAGAAATCCTTAAAATATAATAGACGATCCATGAAAATGTAGCCTTCCATGAATTCTGAAAAGTGCATTTGTTTCTTTCTATACTTCAACTGCTACAACAGTATAGCGGAAACGCTTCAGTGTAGCGATTCACCACAGTAATGACAGGGGTTCTCCTGGCAAAGCAGTTAATCCACCTCCATGAGAAGTGGTAGCTAGATTGATGGAAAAATTCTTTCAAGTATCTAGTGCTGTCTACCCCGGGGCTTAGTCATTTTAACCACGTCTCTCAGGGTTGTTGATTTTTCACACTCCCCAAGCAGGACCAACCCTAGACCTAATGGCACTGCAGGTGAGGAGCATCTTTGGTGCCCTCTCCCTTCAATTTGTTCAACTTTTGAATATCTTATTTTTTATTGCATTTGTAGCTCATTTCACGACTTTGGTGCTCGATTTGCATGCGTGATTTATCCCTGTCATATAAGAAGATAAATTTGCATGCTAGGATCTGTAAATCTGTATTTATTCATGCCACATATAAGCAAATTAAAAAAAGTAATTTCCCTTAAGCTTATAGAAATTTTTTAATTTTAAGAACAAGTGAAATGTACTATCAGGAAATTGAAGCGTGCACCAACACTGGGTTGACCAGCATTAAATAGTGTTACAGTAGGTGACAGCCTAAGAATGTTCCCCCTTGTCCGTTAGTTCAAAAGGTCGCTTTTCTCGCCTTTGGTCCTGTGAAGTGAGGCACAGCATCAAAGAGATCTAAAGACTGGCCAAGGGCATTTTCAAGCAATTAAATAGCAAGTGATGACAGTCTCTCGTGAGCCATTCTCTATCGAAGATATCTTTTAATGAGCCTGAGCTTTGAAAAGCTGCGCTCCCCACTTGTGATTGTGACTGGCAGCGTGAACAGAATCCTCAAAGCTGTCCACACATTAGGAAAAGTGTCCTTCAGCTCTGCATCACGAATGAATTGGAGAACTTGGAGTGGACAGTGCTTCTTGTGTGGCAAAATGAGATGGATGTTGTCCAATTCGACAGAGGGGTTTTTATCATTGACGTCCGAATATTACCTATTATCAGCATCCAGACAAGGTCCATACAATTGTTCAAGAGCATTTTGCTGCTTGCTTACTACGGTTATACAACCGCCCCACCCCCCCAAGACTTTTTGTGGTGTTTATTTGTTTGAACATTTCTTCAAGCAGTGTCAATGAGCAAGCAAAAAAGTTCCCTCTTGAATTTTTTCTTCTGAGCTTCCCATCACTTCATTCTGGCCATGAAACCAAAATGACTCTGCTTCCAATGAATACGAGTTTCCTCGAAGACTGGGTCAATTACTAAATTTTCCACCATTTCTTTAGCAGCAGTGATGGCATCTTCAAAATCCGTTGTCTCTGTAGGCCACAATGAAGTCAAGGCAACTTCTCATCAAAGTAATAGTGGTCGCCATGTCCATTGACTGAGTTTGTAATGCCTTGCTTACAATGTTTACTTGGAGCAGGATATCTTGCCAAACCACACTTGAGACCAGAAATTTGAAGTCAGTGATCTGGTTTGCCAGACTTTATGCCTCGTGTCAAATTCCAGCCTCAGTTAGTGAAAAATGACTCCACAGACAGACTCCTGAAACATTTTACTTCAAACATTCTATTTTCCCTTTTGTTGCTAACAACAAAAACAGCCCCCTGAGCCCAGTGCACCCCCAAGACTGAGAGCCATGCACCTACAACCAGCCCAGTCCTGGAGTGACATAGCTGGGTCAACTCATCTTTTGAGTAGACCTGACCTTAATGTCGACCCTGCAATCAGAGGTGTTACTGTCGCACATGTAAGCATATCTGATCTAGCTTTGATCTGGCTATTTCCAATAACATTAGCAATGAAACCCTGGCAGCACAGGCTAGCTGGTCAAACACATACCTAGGGCCCTGGGTGGGCTTGTACCGATTGGTTTCACTGCTATTGTTATTGGAGCTAGCTCGATCAAAGCTAGCTCTGGCATGCCTACAGATGTACACCTCTGATCGCAGTGTAGGCATAGTTTAAAAGTATTCTTTGGGGTCAAGGTCTTTTACATTCACTTGGCCCAAGATTACCCTCTGCTGATTAAAGCTGGGGGTTTTTTTGTTTTGTTTTAAGGAGGGAGTAAACAAACAAAACCAACAGAATGGCTTGATGTATTCCAGATATTTTCCGATTTTATTCTGAAATCACCCAAGGCTGTGCATGTATATTATTCATATGCACACGTATTTAAAATAATTGTCCCTAAATTAACACTTGATTTGCAAATTACATTAGCTGACTCAGCTGGCAGCAACTAAGTTAGCAATTGCTAGGTTGTAACTAAGTATTATAGAGAGGCCGTCTCCTTTCCAAAAACCAAATAGGATTATCTTCGCAGCAATAGCAATAATCAAATTGGGATTGGTTTTACGACAAAGTCTGGTTCGATTGACAAATTAAACTCTCTCTTTCCCTTCTGTCAAAAAGAAACAAGCAAACCAAACAAAAACAAAAACACACCTTGCCTTTGAAGTATATGGCTACAGCTGAAAAGTCCAGCCCTAGTCTCTCCCCTTCCTAGTCATCACAGACGTCTGATCAGAGCGCTAGCAGACAACACATTACATGGGGCCCAGTGAGTGCTTAGCAGTGCACCTACACAAGTCATTACTGGTGTGGCTGACATCAATTAGACCCATCCCCCTGCCTTCTGATAGGCAGCTCAGTACCATGGCTCTGCTCTGCTATTCATCTGTCTCTCCTCTTGACATGGCTCCATTCCTGATTGCTTCCTGTGGCCACTCTCTCTCCTTTGACTGGCAACTGAAGACAGCTGGGTAGAGCTGGCTGAAATCTTTCAACCTCCCAAATTTCAAAATTTCAAAATTCCAAGGAATACACTAAAAAACTTTCATTTAAATTTTCATGAAAATTTCCCTCCATTTTTTGACCACCTAAGTCCTGTTCTCTCCTGAATGCTGACGTGCAGAGAGCCTGCACGAGGAAGGGCTCTACAATACCCCATGCATGCCTTCTCACATGCTTCCCTCTCCACAGCCTGCTACCTGATGAGTAGAGCTGGTCAGAATATTTTCTGACAAACAGAACTCCATCCCCAATATAAAAATGTTCATGGTAGCGGTGGCGGGGAAATCAATTTTTTTTTGTCAAACTACTGGTGAGTCTCAGCATTGGCAGAGGTGGGGGGCTGTATTTACCCTTTGCTGTATAACGTATCTCTCACTGGCATTATCATCTTAAAAGGGGAGATTCACTCCAATGCAGAGTGAGAGCACAAGGCCCTTGGCACCATTTTAAGCACTATTTTGAGGGCTTACATAGGCCTTGCACTGGTCCAAAGCAAAATCAGTCGATTCCTCAAGAAGTCTGCATTCATTTCCTTTGGTGGGTAAAAGTCCAAACCAAGAAGCATAATTTTATTAAAAATTAAAACATCATCAAAGGCATTTTAAAAAGACATACTTAAACAGAATAAGTGTTAATCTAAATAAAACACAACTCAGCATCTCATCAGAAGTTTTAAAAACTATGTGTAAGCATTATGTAAGCAAAACCAAAAAGTGGGCTAGAATGTAATACAAACGGAACAGAAAAAATGGCAAAAATGCGTCTATCATCACAATCAAAACATTTTGGTGGAATGATAGGCAACCACAACTCAGTAAAACTAGTAACAAATAAATATAAAAGGGGTTGATTCAGCTAGACTGAAATAATTTGCTGGTTCTGAAATAAGGAGAGAGGGGAGGACTAAATTAATGAACCACATCATCGTTCATTTTTTGCAGCTGTGACTAATGAGCAGGTAGGTGGGTGGAGAGCAAGGAAGATATCAGAACGTAAGAATAAATAGTGTAATAAACCTACATAGGAGCTTATGATTTTTTGGTAAATCATGAGACAAACAAGTCACTGATCATCAGCATAAGTACAGGAATGGTTTAAAGTATGGAATAAATAAATGAAAAGACCACAAGGTAGTCATAACCAAACTTTCTCATTTGCTCAGTAGTTTAAAAATTACTTTATTCTTGAGCATTTACCTAATGTTTCCTTTCCCCAGTTAACATTTTATAGCAAAGTGTAATCAATATTTGGTTTCATTTTAAGAAACCCTAACAGGAAACTAAGATTTTCTAAAATAAATCTCTCTCAGTCCATCTGCAGAGCTCTTTATACTTTTGCTATAAAGTCACAGCATATTACTTTGTTTCCAAAAGTGAAGGACTAGAAGTGGGTGATTTCCATATACAGTATTAATTATTGTGACTTATAATATTTACTGTCATATGAACCCTTGTTTATAATAAGCTTCTGTAACCATTTTACACTGATTATTCATGAAATAATGCAACTATAGTAGGGAATTAAAAGCTACTAGCAAGCACACTTTGTTGAGTAGATGTTTAGGGTCATTTTTATCCAAACAGTGTAAACATTCCTTCTTATTTTTCTTTGAAGGCATGACAGGTTTAGATCTCAGCAGTTTTTAATTATATAACTTATTTTTAAATATGTTTGCTGTCTACAGTATTTTGCCTTTCTTTGTACTTATATACTTTACAGTTTCCTCATGACTTGTACTTTCTACACTGTTTGAGAATGTTTTAAAATAAGTTTAAATTTAAAAATGTTTAAACTCAAATGAAAGCTACAGTGGTATGGAGCTATAGTAAAACCACAGCACGTATACAGTTTTTAGATAGTGGGTGAACATACGCAAGCAACACAAAAGGTATGGGATGGTGGTTTTGCTTATGTAAACAGTGTAAACGTTGAGACCTGTTGTGTGAAATTAAGATTAGCTGAAAGTTCTCTTGCTCTGCTGTATGTTGGTACTGAGAACATGACAGGATTGCTTCAGAAATTAGATACAAAAGAGGGAATTGAACCTTCACTCCCTACATAAGTAAAACTCTCATTTAAAGATACAGAAGATTTGCCTATGTAAGGGCTGAAGGATCACACTTCAAGTTTTGCTGTCAGATTATGTGGAACAGAATTTTACTCAGAGGAGACAATCTATCTGGAGCACATAATATTTCAGTAATGGGTACACAGTCCTTGTAGAAATTAAGAAAGTAATAGAAACAGGTTCACTGTATTAGTAGCTAGATTAGATAGATTTCTAGGCAAAATCAGAGTCCTTGAGAGGCACAAAGTTACTCTCTGTTTTTCAGAGGTATCTGGAATACAGTAAGTGAATCTAACAGAGCTACAATGAGACCTCTAGTTCTAGGAAAGTGTGGATAATGGGTCTTTATTATCTGCCTTTTTTCAACTATTTTCTAAGAAAGAAAAATAAAAGAACAAAATACTTGCCACATGAAGAACACAGTGAGATTTTTATATCTAAAATTACTGTCTAATTTCAGATAACCTTTGATGAAAGAAAGCAAGATTTCCAAGTGGAATTCAATACATTTTTGTCTTAATTACCTTCAAAAGCACAAGAAATTATGCAGTTTTATGTGATTATTTACGCAGACACAAAGCAAAGCCAAGCCCTTCTGGAAAGAAGACAAAGAGGGATCGGTTCTCCAGTTTAAAAGCTGTAGAGTGTATTGCAGTCATACATTTTTGACTCATGATGAAGAGGGCCCAGGAAAGTTTATTAAATATTTTGTAATGGGAAATGACTCAAAGATTTATAATTGGAGATCCTAATGCTAATCAGCAGTATAAACACAGAGCTTCTCCAAAATGCCCTGGAGCCATACTTAGTTGGAAGGTGACAACAAAAATCACAGCAACCTTCCTTTGGAATACCATCGCCATCATTGGCGATCAATCACCAGCCCTCCAAAACTACTATTACAGGGAAACAATAGCTAGAATGACTTGCTACAAAAAAACAAGAAGTAATCAAGAAGAGGCACTGAAAGACAGCAGCGTGCTGCGCTGTCTTTGCATGAAGAAATCAGCAGAGAGATTAGAAGCTCTTAATAAAAGTACTAATACAAAAATAGACCTTCCAGGTGTTTGTAAGCCCCCTCATTTCTAAGGCCCAGATCACAATCCTGCAAGGCTAAAGGATTTCCTGCAAGGCACTGAGTGCCCTCAATTACTATCAAAGTCAATGGCAGACAAGGAAGCTTAACATTTTACACGAGAAAGCCCCTGTGGCCTAATCTTGCTCCTATTAAATTCCCTGGGAGTTTTGCAACTAACTTCAACTATCTGTTTTACAGATGGAGCATTATTAGTATTGTTATTTGTTATTGTGCTAGCATCTAGAAGCCAGGGCTTTGTTGTGCTAGACACTGTACAAACATACAAAGATGGTCTGTGCCCTAAAGAGTTTATAATCTAAGTTAAAGACAAGATACAACAATATGAGAGGTGGTGAGGTGCGCAAGGAGACAGTGAGCCAATAAACTGAGATACTGAAAAGTGATTTTCCCAAGGCTTCACATTAAGTCAGTGGAAGAGACCAAAAGTCCTGTGTGCTGGTAATCTACTCTAAACATTGCACCACAGAATCTCATTGTAGCATGCATTGTTTTTTCCTCTTTGAGACAAAGTGCACTGAGTTCTGTTAAAGGTACAATGGAAAGTTGTACACAGACATTCCATATTTCACTGTTAATGACACACAATTTGTACTGAGTTGCCTAAATATGGCAATGACATAAAATGTGTCTGGAGTTGTGTATAGTGGGTTTATGGCCTTATCTAGGTATTTTAATTACAGAGTTGATTCTGTGAGTATCCCTGTGAGGTGCTGAGTGTCCTCAACTTCTAACGACTTCATTGGGAGCAGAGGGGGCCTTTTAACTTTATAGCAGTGCTCAGGAACTTGCAGAATCAAACCCATAATGCTGACTAATGTTAATGGGACCAATGTGAACTTATTGAGAGGGCAAATGGTGCAATATCTCTGTGACCTGAACTTTTGACTGCTATTTTCCATTATTCTTTTCTACGGCAGGAAGTAGTGGTGATGTCTCATAAGAACATAAGATTGGCCAAACCAAGTCAGACCAATGGTCTATCTAACCCAGTATCCTGTCTTCAGACAGAGGCTGGCGCCATATACTTCAGAGGGTGTGACTGAATGCACTCCTGTATTCACACTATACAAATCATTGTAATAATTTTTCTGCAAAATATGCCTTGTGAGGTCCCCCTCATGAATGAATTAGTTATCATTTGAAAACTAATATTTTGTTGGTCAATAATATCCTGGTGAAATATATGTAGCAACATTATATGTAAAATTATGAATTTCCCCTGTATGATGTTGGTACACATGTTCAAACCCACACAACCATGATTAGGCAGGAGTAGTTAAGGAACTCTAAGTTTTACAAAGGAATATGTGTTTACTTCAATTTACATATAAATAGTAAACAAGGTCCTTGAGACAGCAAGAGGGAGACAAGGCAAATCTGCATTTCAGCATATACAGGGGAGAAAAAAGACACCTTCACCCCGAACTCCACATAACCATCCTTACTGTTTGAATAAACTTTGTTTCAAGGGGTAATCCTCAGCAGAATTCACTTCAAAGGGAGACTATAAAAGTGAGGGGCAAAAACACCCCAGGTATTCTCTCTGTCTCTCTCTCTCTGGCTCACTTTTTCACCTGAGAAGACAAAGGACCAGCTTTTGGAGTTTGGAGGTGTTGTGGCCATTTCTGACTTTAACACCTTATATTTGTACTCACTTAATATCTATCCCCTTGCAGTTAAATAAACTTGTTATATTCTTTAATCAAAACTAATCCAGTGTTGTTGTAAAACTGCAGTTTGCTACTTTAAATGGAGTTACCCAAGCTGTTATACATTGACCCCCTTATAGGAACCATGGACCTCCAATATCTCAACTTCCCGGGAAAGGGCTAGACAGTGCTGCACATACATTTTAAAGGAAAATCCGGGACTGGGAGTGTGTGGGAAAACCCATGGAAATGGTAACCAAGGCTGGTGGAAGCCAGAGTGTGACTGGAGTGTGCTGGCAGGCTGCAGCTAGACACAGACACTCAAGGTGAGATCCACATACTATTTGGATGTTTGCAAGAGGCTCAGGTTGGGAATTACCATTGTCAGACACTCACAGTAGCAAATCAGGTGGTGACATAGCCCCTCACTGGTCTGGATTGCACCTCCGACTGTCATACAGGAAATGAACAGAAGAGGGCAATTTATCACATGACCCATCTCCTGTCCTCCAGTACCAGCTTCTGGCAGTCAGAAGTTTAGGGACACCCAGAGCATGGGGTTACATCCCTGACCATCTTGGCAAATAGCCTTTGATGGACATATCCTCCATGAATTTATCTATTTCTTTTTTAACCCAGTTATATTTTGGCCTTCATAACTTCCCCTGGCAATAAGTTCCACACGTTGTCTGTGTGTTATGTGAAGAATTACTTCCTTTGTTTTAAACCTACTGAAAATTGATTTCATTATGTGACCCCTGGTTCTTGTGCTATATAAAATGGTAAATAACACTTCCTTATTCACTTTCTCCACACCATTCATGATTTTATAGACATCTATCATATCGTCTCCAGGCGTCCTAGTCTTTTATTCTCTCATATGAAAGCTGTTCCATATCTCTAATCATTTTTATTGCTCTTCTCTGCACCTTTTATCATTCTAATATATCATTTCTGAGATGTGGCAACCAGAACTGTACGCAATATTCATGTTGTGGGTTTACGATGGATTTATATCATGGCTTTATACCAGTTGCTGTTATATATTCTGTTAGCTTTTATGACTGCCGCTGCACACTGAGCAGAAGTTTTCAGAGAACTATCCACAATGATGCCAAGTTCTCTTTCTTGAGTGGTAACAGCTAATTTAGACCCCATCATTTTGTATATATAGTTTGGATGATGTTTTCTGGTATGAATTAGCCTGCACTTATCAACATTGAATTTTACCTGCCATTTTGTTGCTCAGTCATCCAGTTTTGTGAGATTTCCTTGTAACTCTTTGAAGTCATCTTTGGCCTTAAGTATCTTGAGTAATTTTGTATCATCCATAAACTTTGCTAACTCATTGTTTACCCCTTTTTCCAAAATCATTTATGAATATGTTGAACAGCACTGGGTTCAGTACAGATCCTTAGGGTAGGATGCTCAGATAGCAAGTGTGAAAATTTGGGGTGGGGGGTAATAGGTGTCTGTATAAGAAAAAGCCCCAAATATTGGGACTGTCCCTATAAAATATGGACATCTGGCCACCCTGTCTTGGGGGACCCCTCTATTTACCTTTTTCCACTGTGAAAACTGACCATTTATTTCTGCTAAATGTTTTCTATCTTTTAACCATTTACTGATCCATGAGAGAACTTTCCCTCTTACCCCATTGCTGCTTACTTTGCTTAAGAGCCTTTGGTGAGGGATCCTGTGAAGGGTTTTCTGAAAGTCCAAGTACACAATGTCCACTGGATCATCCTTGTCCACATGTTTGTTGACCCCCCTCAAAAATTCTAATAAATTGGTGAGGCATGATTTCCTTTTGCAAAAGCCATGTTGACTCTTCTCCAAGCTATTGTGTTCATCTATGTGGTTCATAATTCTGTTTTTGACTGTAGTTTTAAACAATGTGCCTGGTACTGAAGTTAGGCTTACTGGCCTATAGTGCCAAGATTTCCCCTGGAGTATAATTTTTCCTCACTGTTTTTACGTTGCATTGTGTCCGTTGCTGAAGCACGGAGTGCAATGTCAGCATATCTGATAGGTGTCAGATATAGGTGTCCACTAATGGAAATTCCAGCTCCACCCACTTTGTCAAAACCTTCCAAAGCTTGTCTCATAATAAATTCTGTCCACAAGTTAATGAGACGTGGGGACAAAATACATCCTCGTCTCACACCTTGCCCAGTGGAAAACCATGTCCTATTACTGTTCCCACCATGGACTGGTGGTGGTGGTGGTAAAGACTTGTGATAAATCCCCATATCTGCCAGTATCTTCCAAAGATGGTCATGTCAGATACTACCAAATGCTTTCGCGTAGTTAATGAAGCACATGATCAATGGGTGATTGTACTCTGAATATTTCAATAATTTGATGGATATTCACAATTTGGTCACGCATGCCTCTGCCCACTCTGAAACCAACTTCTTACGGTGGTAATTCTATTTCTACTTTTCATTTCATGTGATCCTGGACTGTGCAGAGTACAACTCGGTTCGTGAGAAATATCAGACAGATGATATGATACTTACTACACTCTGCTTACATTTCTCTGGAATTCCCTTCATCCAGTCTTCCAGTTCATTTCTAGTCACCCATATTTAACTACAAAATTGCCACATTCATAGTAATGCATTCACCAATCCCCTAAGGTAGGTGGGCAGAATAACCCCTTAATAATAGTTATTTAATTTCTTTTAAGTGGTTTCAATATAAGATGTGGTACAGTAGCACTAAGTAATAAGGCAAAGTTATATATTATGGGGCCATAGGGGACATTAGGACATGCTCTTTCTCCCTTCTATGGGCTCCACATGCCATGGGTAGCATACGGGGGAGACATTATTTTCCTTTACACCATCCTTGGCAGAAATAGACAAAGCCTTGGCTCTATCCCCAATGCACTAGCCAGAATAGCGGCACCAGCAGAGAGAGAAATGCTGTGCAATGTATACACCTGGCAAAGACATTATTTGAGTTAATAATTTGTAAAGTGTTTTGGGATCCTTTGAGACAAAACACACTATATAAAAATGAGATAGATATTAATTTAATAAAGGTTTTGCCTTTTGGTAGAGCACCAGTTTCCAGATAAGAAAGGGTCCAAGCCTTGTGTAACTGAGCATATTGGCCCTTTAAGAATAGGGGTGCCAGAAGACCTGTTCCAGGGAGCTGGAATGAACAAAGGCCCAGGAAACAGTCATGTAGTGGAAAAGAGGAAGTGGTTGGCGGAATTAGGAGTAGGATGGGAGGGAAGCTGGACTGAAGAACTCATGGATCTAAAGGTGGAGGAGGCTTGGAATTACTTCAAGTCAGAGTTACAGAAACTATCTGAAGCCTGCATCCCAAGGAAGGGGAAAAATTCATAGGCAAGGGTTGTAGACCAAACTGGATGAGCAAGCATCTCAGACAGGTGATTAAGAGAAAGCAGAAAGCCTACAAGGAGTGGAAGATGGGAGGAATCAGCAAGAAAAGATCTCTCTTGGAGGTCAGCACATGTAGAGACAAAGTGAGAAATGCCAAAAGCCAAGTAGAGTTGGACCTTGCAAAGAATTAAAACCAAAAGTAAAAGGATCAGTATTTTAATGCTCCTTTTCATTTTGTAGCCTAGACACTTTGGAGGAGAGTGTGTGCAATCACTGCCTAGGGCAGGGGATTGCCCTGTTATCAGCAAACCTTACTGACTGTGGTACCAGTCAAGTGAATTAACTTTGGAAGATAGACCAAGCAAAATGGCTTGAAACCTTGATATTTCAGGAGAGAAGTGAGGCAATCTTGTCTCAGTTTCTTCTGTTGAAACAAGCAGTGAAGCAGCAGGGCTTATAAAGAGAGAGGAAAGTGGCTCATTTGCCAGATACACTGGTCTCTTAGAGACACATCAGCTTACATCTATTCTTTTATAAAATCTCTTTCTAACAAACAGGTTGCTCGAAATGGAAACGATAATAAATGAGCTACACTTGTCAGTTTGCACACTTTTGTTAGCCTATTCCAAGGAGACAGTTTTGCTTCATTATAGTGAAATATGTCCAAAGAATCGTGGGTAATGAGTTTCTCTAGGGCAATTACAACAGGATGTCATTTACACATCAGTTTACAATTGACCTAGAAACAGACTCGACCAGCCATGGCTACTGTCAAAATGGGGAAAAAGGGAAAACAAATAAACCAATCAACCAACCACCCATCCACCACAGACTGGGAAATTTAAAACGAGTGATATTGTCAAAGTGATGATAAACAAATTAGGCTGAATAACATGAAATGTAAAGAGACAATACTAACTGTAATATATTAGGAATACGTTAGTGCTAGTGTACTACAAAAGTCTGTACCATTCCTATAAAAACTGGAACATATATTACAAAATCAAAGAATTTCTGATGGATTTATAAATTTGAATGTATCAGTCAAATTCCCTAAAAAGAATCCAAAATATTCTACATATTAGGAAATTGTAAAAAATCATATTGTAAAATGATAACCATGCACCTACCTGCAACACGTTAGCCAGGTATTAATGGTATTTTGGGGAAGAAAATTAATTGTTCAGAACAGAACTGAGACTACACTATTATAGAGGAATAGGGAAGCAATGAAATAAAACTGCCATGGGTTAAAAGTTCAGGTGACTTTATAAGCAAAGTTCTGTAGTGAAAGCATTTAACACGAAGCCACAGAAGATTGTTCAAAACGGAATTAGTTTTGACCAAACTCCGTCCTCCAACCAGGCTGAATGTATGCGGACCATAAATCACCAATATCAATTGAAACTCTTTTAGACCTAGCAAAATAAATTCAGAGATCAGCACCAAGGCAATTCAAGTCTAGGGTTGAGACCTGTTAAGTCATGTTTCAGATTGGTGTGAGTTTTTAAATGGATAAGCTATAAATGCTTGAAAACAGGATTTACAATGAAAATGCTGACAGACCCATAACTATCTAGCAGATGCTACTATAAAAATATTCAGTAAGAATGAGATTCATCACAGTTGAAAAAGACCTCCACAGAGCCCTGCTCATCACTTAAACTCTAGGTTACAAGAGGGCTTTGCACAGGCCTTCTACACAAATATCTCACCACAAAACAGGTGGCAGCTAGATTTTAACAAGGCTTGAGGACTTCAGATTTGTGAATACATGTCACGTAGAAGGAGATGTGAGGAGATTATTAAAAGTTGGAGGGATGGGTTCATCTGTTACTCTCCTCTCCAATCTCTCTGACACCGTATTTTTTCAGATCAAAATCTCCCATTCAGAAGTTCAGATATTCAGAATAAGAGCATGTAGGAGCTGGTAGGGGAACAGACTTGTATGAAATACAAAACGCTACCAGAAAGAGTAGGCTCTCAATTGGAAAAAAAGTTAGTTCAGGATCACTTTATTTTAATTAAAAATGGGTAGAGATGTTATTTCCCTAGAGTTTCATCTTCACTTTTAGCTATATCCCTTTCTCCCTTTAATTAAGTTGCAGATCTCCTTTAATAAGTGAAGTCATTTGTTGTGAAGGTAATTTTGTCCACTCAGCAAAGTACCAAGAAGAGTTATTGGTTCATCACTTTCTCCTAATTCTTTAAGTGAATTTGGCATTGTTAATAGCTCAATGCTATAATTCACTGTCAAGGTTATGGCCCTTAATTTGTAGTGAACACCATGGGCCCAATTCAATCTGCTGGGCAGAACTTAGACTGTAGGCCTCTGTGGGAGGGTGGCATGGGAGTACAAGGCAGTTGCAATGCCCACTGCTCTGAAGAGTCCCAAAGCCTGCTGCTACAGCCCAGAAAGTGGGCAGGGCTTTCTGGAAGGTGACATGGCTAAAGTACCTGTGAAGTGTGTTAATTTAGCTCAACCCCCTGTGCGGCCTATGCCTGTGGATCCCCTAGACAGTCCAGGGTGTAGATTAATGCTACTCTCCACCTTGGAATAAACTCTTAAAAGAAAGCAGTGGCCATACTACTTTCCCATCCCAAAAGGAAAATCCTTCCCTTGGCACAGCTACTGCCAGGGGTTCAAATAGTAATGGTGGTGTCTGGGACTGTTTCTTATGGCTTAATTAAGTCATTAAAAGGATGGGCATAAGAAATGTAATGTGTGTGGAATAAAACACTTATTACAGGAGTCTGAAAGTCTGACAGATTGCTGCTAGTAACTGTTTAGGTTCCCTGTGAGTTATTGAAACCTAACATTTCATGGAGTGTTTAGATTTTCTTCTCTGAAACTGGTATTGCAACACTAATTCTCATAGCTCACCATGCTATCTGTAAGCAACTGCCTTTCACATAGAATCATAGAAGTTTAGGGTTGGAAGGGACCTCATGAGGTCATGGAGTCCAACCCCCTGCTCAAAACAGGACCAACCCCAACTAAATCATCCAGCTCTAGAACACAATCAACACATTGAGTCAAATCTCACCCATGTCCTGATGTTTGGATTTATTAACAAAGAGATTTATAATAAAGAGAAGTTAAGCTCAAGCCTTTTCTCAAGCTTGGCTGCTCTTAAATTTCTTACCTCAAGTCTTCTCAGTCCACATCTTAGTTTCTTCCTCTTTTTCCATGTGTCTCAGAGACGCAAGGTGTCTCTGTCAGGGGACAGGGGACAGGGGACAGGGGATATGCTCTCTCTCTCTCTCTTTGTTCCCTCCAGCTGAAGGGCATTTCATTCCAAAGCCGATAGGTGTTACAGAGCAGGGCTGAATTCAGCCCCTGTTTCCAAGGCAGACTATCAACTCTTTTCTGCTGTGATTCAGGATGGGATTTATTTACACCATCACACTGTATAAAAGAATAACCAGGGCTGGGGCACCTGAAAGACATACTGGATGGTAACAGTAGAAAAAGTATTTCACCTCTAGCATCCTAGTTAAACTCAAACCAAGGTCAGTAGCGACTGGAGTTTTATGATCTGTTGGCTTTTAATGTGATCTCAGCACTCCCCAAGTTCTAATGGCACAAATGGAGACACAACAAAGGCTCCCTGAGTCTTTGTTATTTTTTTAAATCAAAGCCAGCATTTTTCCAATGGTTTGAAAGGCTCAGATGAGAGCTTTTTCACTTCAAGCCAAGTCTAGAACCAGAATGGCTAATAACTACTAGAAAGCTGTTCTTCCATTATTTCTACTGATATTTCTGCCAGCATGCCAAGTAGAGGTTCTGCGAAGCCTGGTTTTAAGATTTCCAAGCCAGTTGATCAGACTGAAGAATTTTGAGTAGCTCAGATGAGCTTTGGAAAACTTTTGGGTGCTTACCTAAAATGCCTCCAAATGCATCCAGTTCTCCCATCCCTATTATCCACCTCATCAGTATCAGCACTAATTTACATGTATTCACAACCTTTCCATCATCAGCATCAATGGGCACCATCCACCAACCGGAACCAGTTTAGAAAGAGAGGCTGAAGGTTCCTTTCACCGTTATTCACCCAGCTGTAAAACCAACTGATTGATCTACACATGCTTCTTATTTGTTACCCTGCAATATTTGTATCCCTTGTTTAATTTAAATGTTTGTAGAGGCACCAACTCGGTGAAAGTTTATACACCTCATTATTTACAATAGTTCTCAAAAACACACTACTCACTATACAGACTCAGAGGAAGAAAAGTCTCTGCCGCAAGGAGCTTACCATCCAAATATAATTCTTACTGCTTATATAGCTCTTCCCATCCACTGATCTCAAAGCACTTTACAAAAGTATCATTAGCTCAATAGCACAGATGGGGAAACTGAGGCACAGAGCAGGGAAGTGATGTTTGTCCTTTAAAATTACACATATAATTTTAAAGGTCAAGCATGCTGTGCCCTGCTACATGATAGTTTCAGCCCACATATAACAACTATTCTCAACAACTCCTGTACCTAGCCATTATTAGCTGATTTACTTCTTCAGGGTATCTCAACAGAAGTAGGTCTGGAAGAGGAATGTGAAGGCAGAGAGGTTAGCCACTGTAGTACTAGCTCAGGAAGGGTGTCCCATATGTAGAGGGTGATGTGGGAAAAAAGTGAGTGTTCATTTGTTTGATGTTTCAATTCCTTCACAATCTGACTTTACAAACTTAACATTTATTGCTGCATTTCTGAACCTTAGATTCTTTGTTCCAAGGGTTCAATAACTTTGTTGTACTCTCTAAATTATCTTTTCTATTACCCCCATCTTCCACCCTCAAAATCACCTCTGCATAATCCCTCAATAGATTTATACTTGCTACAACATTACAATGTCTTTTCCCAAGGATTTGTTCTTTGGCCTTAGGCAACAAACATGATAATCTCTACAGAAATATAGTCTGCTCTTATTCAGAGCACAGCGTGGTTTCACAGCTTCGGTCTTTGTACATGGGGTTGGCACAATCTCCTTTGAAGTTGCGTATGCCATTTTTCAGTTTGGTTTTTCAGTGCTTCCTTATTAACTTAATCGCCACATTTTCACTTAAGCAAGATGGTTTAAAAAGATTTCTGCCAAGAACAACGTAAGACATCATCAGGATGCAAAGAACCAGTCTGCCAGCCAGCGTCAGAACCGAGTGAATATAAAGCTGTACTCACAATAGAGAGAACACAAGGTACTCTTTAAAAAAAAATCAAAAACAAAAAACCCCCACCACAACTATACATGTGGTACATTTTAACAAACCCCCTCTTTATTGAAGATGTGGTTCTATTCCATAAAACTGACAAACGAATTTAAAAAACCCACCAAAAGCCTCTATACTAAAAAATTATGTGGGCTGTGAAATGAAAGTCAGGAAAGAAGAATGATAACGCTGTCTGTGCAACCTTGCTCTTTTCAAAATGTATACAGACCTCACTTGGGACCAGACCCTGAAGGGCCCTTGCTTGGCTGCACAGGGGCAGAATGGTGTGCTGAAGCCTTGTACAGTTGTGCAAGATCTTCAGATGCCAGCAGCCTCTGGACCCCCACAGGACCTGCTCACCGATGTGCCTCCAAATTAGCAAAACAAGTAAGCACATGCGTAAGTCCCACTGAACTAGACTTTATAACTGAAGTGTGCATATCAAATGTACCCCAACAAAGGAGAAATCTCTTAGCTCCCAAACACCCACACTTATCTCCTAGCATATGCAATGTGGTATATCACACTGTCTCATATAGGGTTCATGGAAAGAAAATAAACACACAAGGGACTAGATTATGCCATTTCCCCATATAAGGAGCAGTGTGGAGCCAAATGCTTCCGGGAGCACCAAGGGCTTTTAAGCATGTGATTGAAGACAAGTGTTATGCTGAAGCAGGGTCTTAATTAATGGAGCAATGCTACGAAGGATTGTGTCTCCCCTAGAGCTGTGTCGCTCTGTACTGCCCCCTACACAGGACAATGGCATAAATGCCAAGATGCCTGTTAAACTGACCTCATTCAAGAGGCCATCACACAACATCAAAAGGGCATAAAAATATCTTAATAGTGGCTTTTTTAGAGACTTTCCTGCAGCAGCATTGTCTTCATTTTGCTGTCTAGATCATGGACAAAATTTTCACTCGCTTCCTCCTGTGCACGAAAACAACGTTACACTTCTGGTTGCTTGCTTTACAAAGTCGTGCAAATTCATTTTTAAAAGTTGCACAATGAATGCTAAGCTTTCAGACAGGCTCATATGGAGCATTACCATACTGGAAACATAATGTTCCTGAAACAGCCATTTCAATTTCACTCTTTCTGGGCTATGTAGTAATTTTCCACAGTTAGTTTTATCACCCGTGTCTTATTGTATTGCCAACATCTGTAAAAAGAATTCTCTTTACCTGCCAACTTTAAAAAAAGCCAAACCCACACAGTCAATCCAAAGTACGCTTCTTCTGAGAATTTTTTTAACCACTCAACTACCAGCTTGTCGATGTCGGAAGCCAGACTTTAAGTTAAAATATATGATATGGAACAACAGAGACTTTGTTTTTTAGAGTAAAGGGCCTGAATTAAATACAAGAGTAAATGTTGTCAAAATCTTTTATCAGCTTCCTGCTATGCTTCAAGAGGTAGATTTTTAGCTATCATTTTACCCTCTCTCCTTTTATACATTCACATTTAAAATATTCATTCTTCAAAGGGTGTGCCTTCAGCAAGAGCTTGGCTCTGCTCTTCTTTCCCAGATCCATTTACAGCTCCCATTACACAGCCATAAGAAGGGTGAAATAGACCTCCTTTATGCTTAAGGAAACCATGGAAAAATATAAATTCTGTTGCTCGTAATGTGCACGCAGAGCCAAATTCTGGCATTCTTCTGGTTTTGACAAAAGAATAGATGCATATTAATGCTGCAAATCAGTAGTAGTATGAGCCTATATTGTGGCGGAACATACACACAGTTTTCTCCCATTCTTTCCTCCTCCTCATGCCCATGCAGATTATTGCTGCCAGGAATCCATGCTCATTTGTGTGGATCAGGTTCTTCCTGCCAACCTCTATCCCAGTGTGCTTTTTCACAGCCCCACTCCTGGAGCAAATGAGCCACAGGAGTCTCACTATTTTGGCTTATAATCCATAAAAAGGCACCTATCGTCTGGTTACTGCAAACCAGTAAGACATGCTTTGCATGACGATAATTTTTCTGGGGGTTTCAGTAAAACTAATAATGATTTACATAATGATTTGGCATGCTTTGATGGATGAGATTTAAAATGCTTATTAAATCAACGACACTAATGGTAAATGAAGGAAGACTATTATGAGATCATAAAGTGTTAGGTGGGGGCAAACTAATTGGTCTTGTGCGGGGCAGGAGGAGAAGGTTAGCAGCAAAAAGCAACAGCTTCACTGTGGAGGTTCAGCATATCTTTTGTGCTCCTCTACAAGGAAGTAACCACAGAAATAGAGAAGCACAGAAGATAGCAAAAGAACTAACTAATGTCAGAAGTAAACTTTACACTGACCATGGAAAGCACTCAGATGGCTAGAACAAAGGTATTATGAGAGAAGAAACAAAACCACAGCTCCTAGCATATACAGTGAGAACTTTGAGGGAATGACATATTGTTGTCACAAGTGAGTTAACAAAGGGAGCTTGGAAGTTGATCATGACATCTGGGAAAACGTCACAAACTTTTATGGAAAATTTTAAAAGAATCCAATAACAACATGTATTTAATTAAAAGACTAGTTAATGAATGTTAAATTACCAAAATTAGCTACTGTCCAACAAACCTCTTGTAACAGAAATTGCAAAAGGCTAGTAAACATCTTTAAAATGTGAAAGAAAAGAGTTGTCTTCTCCTACTTGGTACAGAGAAAGCCGTCAACAGGGTTGAGGGGAACTTCCTTCTAGCTATAGGAATTTAAGGAAGGATATAGCATGCAGAGATGTACCATAGCACTTTCTGCACCCATTTGAACAATAATTAGATTCAATAGGCAATATTCAAACATACCTATACATATCTTGGTTGGCTCCCTTCATTCCCTTCTCCATCTGTGCACTATTTATGAAGCCTTGTTTGTGGAATTAAAATAGCAGGACAATAAAACAAAGTGATGGCTAATGCTAACCTCATGCTTAATAATGTAGTAGCTCCTCTCCCAAACAGAGTGAATCAAAGAGAAGTGGTATCCCCTTTGAATCCCAGGTAAACTACAGGCATTGGGGTCTTTTCAGTAGGACTCCAATACAAAGACCAGAGAAGTCTGGAATCTTTATTTAATGTTAAAGGGACTAAAACTCATATCAGCTATTTGGGTGTTACTATCAAAGGTGGCAGGAGAAAAAAAATTGTTTGAAGTGAATTAGATCCCTCTATCAAATGAAATATAATCAGCTGTAGATAAGTGATTACATCTCATGTGGCTAAATGCTTCCCCTAGCCCTTCCACTCCTCCATAACTGTACAGGGTAGAAGGAAGAAGCAGCAGTTACTGTTGCTGGCCAGAGGGGGCACGTCTGGGTAGAGGATGGTATGGTGGGAAGAGTCTTGCTACACCATTAAAAAGCATAGCAAGAATGCTTCCCAGCACAATCCCCACAGTACTCAAAAGGGACTTCAGAAAGCTAGACTATGTACTGGAGATGGTTTGGCTGTATCTGCTCCCCCATCACATTTGGCTCAACCAGGTCAGACGCAGAGTGTAAAGAAACCCATGATATCCTGATGGGAAATTGCACCCATTAAAATTAGACTTAATACCTGACATGATACTGTGGTGTATGCGAGAGTTGGAGAGAGGAAATGAGGGAGTGTGAACTCATGCCAGAGACGAATTTGGCCAATTGGTCAGAACAGTGAAGGAAAAGGAGTCTGTCCAAACACAAGTCAAGATATTTTTGACCAGCTAGTTTGAAGAGGCCATTTAGGTTGCGGGGCAAAGTGACAGTGATCAATGTGCACTTGCAAGGGAAAACCTTTTCTCTGTGCCTATCAGGTTAGCTCCTTGGTAACCTGTAGAGCCAACTCTTTGACTAGCAGGTGGATGAAAAACTCTCAGAACACAGCCCACACATGTGCAGCTGAACAAAAAGCTGGCATGAGTTTATTTTCCGTGGGACCATTTCCAGTGCAAAACACCTTTACGAGGGAAAATAATATTCTCCCAACCTACGTCAAACAACAAGGAAAAAATAACAAGTAAGTTCCTGAACCTTAAATCCCAGGTCATAAAACTCAAAGGAGGAAAATATATTCCCTGCAACTGGAAGAAGTTCAGGCTCTCACACTTTTTTTTGTGGCTACATGAATGTGTGTGTACTAGGCATGTTTGTACAATATGGGAAAGAAGCAACTCTGAGCGAGGGAAGATGGGGACTCAAGGGAAAAGGCTGGTTTAAAAAAGAGTCTATCCTTCTGCTTCTCCAACTTCAACAAGGGACTGTGTGCTGTAAAAGACCCTTGACCTATTGCCGCAGCACCACTGCACCTTATGGCAAATAACTTTATGTATCTAGTGCATTCTAAAATGTAGCTGGCTGCTTTTTTGCATACTAATCAATTCCAGTTTACAACTCAGGATTTAAGAAACTTCAGTATCTCCTCACAGCACGTTGCACTGCAGTATGTAAACACAAGCGATGTGTTTTAATTGGCACATGCAAGTGACCCGAGCTGTGACAGTACAGGATACAGCACTACGTGCCAGGAATGCAGAGCAGCGAATGCAACACACATGCCTTTGTGCAGACATTGAATTTCCAAACCTAGGAATTTAAAATAACCTCTGGATACTTTGGAAATAGTCAAGGTCAAAGCCTGTCCTATCAAGGTAAACTGAGCTGGGGAAAGGGATTACAAGGTGCTTTTTCCTCTCCACTCCCACCCCAACTAACCAAGCTGTGACTAGGCATGATTCTAACCTGTGTTTCTTTGAATGCTAGCAGGAGGTTCCTAGCTAACACACCAGATGTCCCACATTCCATGGTCCTAAAGAAATTTTATAAGTTAGCTTTGGATGGTTGGTCTTGCTTTGACAGTTGGGCCAGTCCTTCTATGCTGCCATGAGCGCAGGCATATATAGTTTCTTTTGCTGGGAAAGTTCGCAAATCAGACCATGCTTTTCATAAAGTATCTCTGAGCATTGCACTAGCAGGATGAGTCCTTTGATTGCTATTATGCTTCCACTGCCATCCCTCCAAGAAGCAGAGGACAGAAAGCACAGGATTATATCTTTAAGGGTTTTTAAGCATATCGGTCTCCTGTGATTAATATCTGCTTTTTTACCATGATCATTTTTGCAAATATGTTATTTAGAACATTAAAATGAAGAGACAAAACTACCCAGTAAAATTCATATTGGTCTATAAGGACTAAATTACAGTTATGGAAAATGGAATATACATCAACTTAAAAAAATCCTGCTGCTGAACGGCACTAAGGTTTTCATTATATTTCAGATGGCTTAATTTTATAATGGCTTGCCAGCCTTTAAGGATAACAGCAAAGAAAAAATTTTTGCACTTTTATGTGTTTGTTTATTTATTTGCATCTTCTCTGTGATGTATAAAGATGACGTGACTTTTTTGACTGTTTTTTTCCATGTTTTTGTGCATTAAAAATGTCAGGGTATTTCCCTCTCTTCTCCCAACTTTTTTTTTTTTTTTTTTTGCTTTTGCTGGAGGACTGAAAGAGATTGAAACCTGAGCAAATTTTAATTTATATCTCTTTCAGTTAGAGCTGGTGTAAAATGCCAATTATTTTGCACGGAATCTTTTTGCTGTCAATTTTTCATCATGTTTCCATGACAATCATTCAGGTCTGACAAAAACTCAAAACAAAAAACTGAAAATTTTTCCTGAAAACCAAACATTTTTTCAAAAAAATTTGAAAAAAAAAAAAAAAGATTTTCATTTAAAACCCAGCCATTTCGCATTTTAAAAAGAGTGGATTTTAGACCATCTCTAATACTTAATTAAAAAGAACACCATTTACCAAATGTATTTTTTAAAAAACATTCACCTAACCCATACACCGAGCACGCTTGTAATCGGAATTGAAAAATATAACCACAAATAATAAACTTGTGCTGTCATGAATACCTAAACTACGAATACTCCAAATAAAAACTCCTCATCAGATACCCTCTCCCATAAAGGCATGGGGAAAGTGGCCTTCAAAGCATCTATAATGTTAATAGTTCTGGGGTGTGCCAGACCAAGGAGGAAGGGACTTCTAGAATGAAGGAACTTTCATGGAGAACGCCTTGCCAGCATCTCCCTCCTACACATCACTGAATTTCTCCCACTGATTGCAAATACACCATTTTACTACATGGAGGGCTGCAGCTTCTCTGTTAATCAGGTCCCAAACCATTTGGGGTTAAAGGCACACCTTCGATTCTGTTCTGCCATGTTCCGGTTCCTACACGGTGTTCATCACTATGGTATCTGAATTCCAGCTGGAAACTCATAGGCAGCTACTGCAGAGCCTAAAGCACCAGTGATACAGTATGGGCTCTTGGGGTGAAGCACCATGCAGTGGGGTCCCAATCCTGCAAACATTTATGCGTGTGCTTAACTTTATTACCCAGAGTACGCCTATTCATTTATCAACTCTTAACTTAAAAGCACAAAGCGGGATGAAACTACTTTTAAAAGTGAAAACTAAGGGCATACCTACACAGTGGGTAATGCACTGTATGGGGGCATGATTTCTAAAGCACACTAACTGGTCTGTACAGACCCTACTAAAAGTTCTGGCAAAGCTCATTAGGGAACTTTCAGTCCACACCAGCAGGATCTGCACAGGCCAGTTAGTGTGCAAACATGGTAGCGTGCTTTAAAAATCACCCCCTCTGTGTGCATTACCCTAATGGGTAGACAAGCCGCAAAAATCCCTTCCCTTTCCAATTTACTGTGTAACATACTGCATCTTGAGCCCACTTAGATACTAAATCTGCACATCTGCTAATGTAATATATGCCATCATGTGCCAGCAATGCCACTCTGCCATGTACATTGGCCAAACTGGACTGTGCAAAAGAATAAATGGACACAAATCAGACATAAAAAATGTGAACATCCATAAACCAGTCAGAGAGGACTTCAATATCCCAGGACACTCTGTAGCTGACTTGAAAATTGCCACACTTCTACAAAAAAACTTCAAAAACAGACTTCAGAGAGAAACTGCAGAGCTGGAACTCATATGCAAACTTGACACAATCCGATTGGGTCTGAATAGGGACTTGGAATGGTTATCTCATTACAAGAAGTAATTGTCACTTTTCACACATTCTCACCTTCTAATCAATGGTTGTGAATAGCCCTCATCTACTCTAACTGAATGGACTTTGTTAATACCTACCCTCCCCATTGCTCTTGCTTACCCTTGGATGTATATATATACACCCTATCTGCTTTCTATTCCTTGCATCTGATGAAGTGGGTTGCAGCCCACTAAAGCTTATGCCTGCAGAAATTAAATTTGTTAGTCTTTAAAGTGCTGCAGGACTCTCATTGTTTTTGCTAAGTCTGACACTGAACATAGTGGCTTATGTAGGCCACAATTCTGCAAACACTTATACACGTGCATAACTTTATTTGTTTAAATGGGGCACTCCCATTTAAAACTTATTTTCTTTCTCTACCCCTTTCATGTTTTAAGTTAACATTAATTTATTTCAAACTCCTGACAAGCCCTTGGAAGAAAACTCTCTTTGTGAAATAGTCCAAATCCTTATCCCTTCAGTTGAGTTCTGAGAAATCAGACAGCAGTTTCCCAGTCCTCTTCCAAAATAATTATAAAAATAGCTGATATTCCTAATATTTACAAAGTTAAAAACACTTTGAATATTCAATGTTCCATTCTCAATGGGAAACCAACAGATTCTTCTTCCCAGCACTGAACTATATAAGCTGTAGAAAACACTTACATCCTAAAACTAGTAACATGGAAATATCCCTAGGTTAAATAAATCATTAAATTTGTAAGTAATAAATTGGTTGATTTTACTTTTACTGGAATACAATGGACATATGCCAGTATACTTATTTTATTTTCCAAACACAGCTGTTTGCAATGATTCATTTCCCATGATTTCCCAGTGGACTCATACAGAAGGAGAACAGCCAGCTTTAAAAGTTCTAGTTGCTAATATCAGTACTGAAATCATTTCTCACCCCAGACTTATTGGACTACATGTTCAATGAACGTATTTCGTGAAGGAGCAACCACACAGAAATATTTTTGTAAGACAAATATAAGTACATAGTGCAACTGAGGTAGGGAACTTTTAATCAGGAACGCTTGACAAGGTTAGCAGAATGAGCACCGTGGAGAACGAGGCCTTCTGTGTATCACAGCACAGGAATATCACAGTCATGGTACTGTGAGTTTCCCCACCCTGCTCTGCCCACATGCCTCAACCTTGATCGGGAGACACCTCCGATAAGAGTGAGAGGGTAATTCAGTCCCTTTGGCTGTTCAGTCCTTGCTGTTTTCTGAATGCAATCTAGAGTATGTTAGAGGCAATTCCAGTAGTAATTTTGTGATATGGATATCAGTCCATTGGGAACTGAATTAAAACAAGCAAATCATTTCACATAGTCCACTAAACAACCGTTGGATGGTAACATTTTTGGTCACTTCTGGCCTAGGCAGGATTCAGTGGGCCTGATTCCAATTTTATTTACACAGATATAAATCAAGAATAAATCTGCTGAAATCAAAAGAGGTACAAGAGTGTAAAACTGGTTTGTGCAGCAACCTGCATGGAACTTGGAATAAGGAACACAGGTTACAGGATGGAAAAGCATGGAGAGGCACCAGGCACCAGGAAATCAATCTGTGTACACGTGGCAGGAATTCTGGCTACAGATGAAGCATCTCTGTCAATAGTTCTCTTAATAAAGAGCCAGTTTAGTTTTTCAAACACAGAGTCCCTCTCACGCTATTACCCAGCATACAGTATATAAAACCGTGTGAGAGAAGAATGTGTTAAGAAATAAATATAAATGCAAGAATTTAAAACAACCACAGTTAGGAAGTGGAATATAAACAGTGAGGTTAATGTTTCAGCTAAGAGCACACTAAGATCCCCCTATCTACAATTCTATTATATTTGCCTTAGGAAAATCTTTTTATACACAGATTTTAGAATCAGTTTCTGCCAACACTCTAGTACAGGTAAAACTGTTTCTAATAAGGGGTTAAAAACTAGTTTAGGAAGGAAGCTAGCACACAAGACAGTTGTCTAACAATAGTTAAAACTCCTTTGCAGAAATTTACAGGTTTAGCCTCATCTGCATTGTGGGTTTGTTTGGGTTTTGTTTTTCCTGTGCTGGTGTAAATCAAGTCTTGCTTCCCCTCAGCATTCCTTGGTTTCTGTGACCTATACTAGTCCAATATGCCTACATTAGGGGTTTGCTTCAGCGTGGCAACATTGCTGTAGCTACACCCAGTGCAGAAAAACCAAGTGTTGATAAGGCCTTAGCAAACAATGTTTACCCCATATTAGCAGAAATCATTTTGAAGACATCATCTACAGTGTAACTACACTAACGCAGACTCCAATTTACATTAGTCCAGCACATCTACACTGAAAGTTTGCACTAATACAACCACATTGGTTGCACACTGAGACTGGAGTCTCTATACTGGTGCAAAAACCTCAGTGTGGACAAGATTAAATCTACATTTTAAATGACTTTCATAACACAGAAAAACACCAAGTGTGGACAGGGTCTGGACCACCACGTGGAAATATCAGTTTGGGAGTTACCTTGGGATTCTCACCCTTTGGGCCAGTCTATATAGGGAGGATGGAGTGGGATGAAGCTATGTCAACTTGCACTATATACTTCAATTGTTCTTGCAGTTTAGGCCTTTACTTAGCGAACAGGCATTTAGTCCATTATGAACCTAGAAGGTCAGGGAGGTGGTGTAACTATGTCTTTTGTACTTGTTTTCCGATGAAGTAGGTGCCCCACTTTAAAAGTAGGTTTGTTTGAGTACATTCACCCTGGGTGGGCATTGTGGGAAAGGATTAAACTGGGAATAGTTGTTTTGGATTAGCCACCTTGCCACCACAGCTCAGACTTTCCAACTAGTTCGCTCCGATTTTTTTTTAAATTAACATTCACGCAAATGGTGGCTGTTCTTGGCTGCCATGAGATCTCATGAGCCTTTCCCATGTTGTTTCAGATTCATTGCCTATATTCAGACACCCTCTGGGTGTGTTTTAAGATTGGCCATGTGAAGATTACACTTTTGTCATGGATCTGACCATCCCCTCTTTTAGTTCAAATTCATGACTCACTATTGCGCCTTCTGCGGCTGGAAACCTAAATGATCAGCCTGCCTATAGGGACTGAGGAGCCAGAATCTATGTCAGATGTTTCTATAGGGGCAGTTCTGCATAGTTGTCAGGCGAGGGTTCTCAGGGCTTCCAGCTCCCTGCTGAGGATCCAGGAGCTAAGTTACACCAGGGCTTTCAGGCTCCCAGTTCAGCAGCCCAGTTGGATTCCAGGCTCTCAGAGTTCTAGGTTCCTCACTGCATGGCAGGGAGCCTGACTGCCTCAAGAACCCAGACTCCAGTTGGGCTCTGGGGCCCAGCAGGGCCTCTGGCATGGAGATGTGAACCCTGCCACACGGGATCCCCAGCAGGTTTCCAGTGGAAATCAGCCTGTGTTTCTACAACACTTTGTCAAATTGGTAACAGGTTCCCGGATAATTTCTGATTATTGAACTGGTATTTACTGATGAAACTAAGGGGTTGTCTACATGGCGAGGTAATACATGCTATCGGGTGTGATTTCTAGAGCGCACCACTGCGTTGTGTATGAATTGGTCTGTGTAGATCCTGCTGGAGTGCACTAAAAGTTCCTTAGTGCCCTTTAGAAATCATGCCCCCATAGCTGCACACTGTTGCTCTGTGTACACAAGTCCTAAGTTTTGCTGGAAAATTTCTGACCAGCTACACTTTGGATTTCAGTTCCTGCATTGGTTTGACACAGCCCACTATGTTCTTTAAGGCTTTTCTCCGGAGAAGGTGAAGATGAGGCTGTTTATGTAATGTTTAACAGCAAAATTCAGGGAATGAATCTACTTCATTTAGTTAAAAACAATAAAAAATTTGTTAGAATGTTAAGATTTTCCCTGCTCCAAGAGATAACTAAGGTGGGTGCATTTTTAAAATTGAAAATATAACTACTTTAAGGTTACGAATTAAATCAGTACATATACACATAGAGAGAGACTGTATTCCGCTTGCAGAATCAAAATGAGCAAATCAGTGATGTGGCAAATGTATACAGTGCTTTCTCTCTCTTGAAGCTGAAACATGGACAGACTAGTTATCCATTATTTCTCTAATGCTTCGCAGGTTTGTCTTTATTTTTCGTTAGAAGACAGGTGGCAGATCATATTGCAAAAAGAACTGTATAGCATCACAGTTAAGAAACTCCATGGAGCGTAGTCAGCTGGTAGTAAACATCATTAGTTTGAAGCAGTCAGAACTCACCTGTCAATTGTTATCCTTGGTGTGCAGTGATGCAGAGCCCTGTGCAGCGCAAAAGATACCCAGAAAAAATAAGCCTCATAAAACTTAATCAGACCTGATCCATGCTATATTGCAGAGATCACACTTTCTAAAAGAAAAAAAACCCAATAATTTATTTCATTATATGTTATTCAACTGCCTTTGTGGGGAACTATTATCAACTGTCAAACACTTTTAATTGTGCATCCAGTAAGGTCTTTAGAAGTGAGACAAGAGTTGATAATACCCAAAAGTTAAGTACACTACATACTGTAGGAGAAAGTAATATAATTGTAAGTGCCCCAGGCATGGAAATTTATTGATAGCAATAAGGGTGCTATAAACAGGAGTGATATTATGAGGGTCTGAATATATTGGGCTAATAATCATTTTAAATATATAACACATAGCATATTTTTCTTTAATTGGGTGGGAATCTGGCAATGCATTTTCCAATGGAGGCTGATATACCTCAAGTTGGAAGCAGAACTACATAATTAAAAGAATTTATTGACTAAACAGCTTTTGTTTCAGTCTGCATGAATTGGGTATAACACTGAAATATGGACTTGACTACAGTTGAAAAGCAAACCCAACAGTTAGTCCCCAGCATTCTTATGAAACAGCAAGGGGATAGTAGACGCTTCAAAAACTAGACTGCATATAGTCTAAATCAGACTATTCTTGGGTTGGAATTCCTACATGGAAACAAGGCTCGGACCACCCTCTCTCATTTAAACATAGATTCGGCAGTAATTTTTGTGATTAAATGGGAGGGCACAAAGGTGTTCTTTCAAACCCACATGATGACTGCTTCTTGCCCAGCACACTGGGGATTAATCTGCAGGCCTCCAAAGATAAAAGCTACTACAGCTTGAGCTCAAGAGCCTAGACTCTATAGCTGGGGGATATAACAAGTCATGTCCTCTGTTGATTGGCATACAGGGAGACCTGTGTAACCCCCTGAGGAGGGTGTAATACCCCTAACCAGCAGACCACTTGTGGCCTAGCCCAAAGTCCACTGAAGAATGCCATTGAGACTGGCTTTGGATCAAGCCTTTAAGCATGTGCTAAACTGCAAACATATGAGAATTCTCAGAGAAGTCAATAGCAAAGCTCTTGTTGACTTCATTGGTGCAGGATGAGCCCCTTCAACTCTCATTGGAGTCAATGGAACTCAAAGACACTCAGTTCTTTGCAAAATTGACCCCCCCAACTGAAAGTCTTCTTTCACTTGCTCCCAGATGACTTTCATTGCTGTGCTAAAACAGGAAGCCTGAGGTGAGAGCAGCAGATTCTTTCACCAAGAGTCATTCTGAGACAACGTTTAAAACACATACCTTTGACAGAAAATAATTTAGTCAAGGGCACATCGACAGGTGACCCAACCCATACATCAGGAGAAAAAAGTCCTAGAATTTATATAAAGTATCATATTGCATTCCAGAGCTTTCTTTTTTACATTCTAATCCACATGACCTATGCAAAACTTTCCCTAACCTCATCTCTTTTCCACAGGTCCAAGGAGATGAAAATTGGTCTAGAGCAAAAAACTAGTTACCTGGTTTCTAACAGGCAATATCTCATTATCTCTGTGCTACAATAATATACAGTGTTGCACATACTAAACTCCTTCATGAGAAAACCGGTCCTTAAACACAATATTCATTTTAGGAAGATTTGGGTTTTTTGGTTTTTTTGCACATTTGGGGACAAGGGTTGAGGGTGGTTTCATAAAAGAGTTATCAAATAACCTGATTTTTCTCTGCAAATATTTTCAAAATAATTTCCTTTTCTTATCATATATTTTTGTATGCTGCACCAGAGGGATGAGGAATGGGGTGAGGGGGAAAAATGGACTACTGCAAAGAGCAACATGAACTGAGATTTCACTAATATCTGTCAAAATGGTAGACAGTGCCACTCCTTTGTCCTGAAGGGGGTATCTGCGAAGGATGGATTCAAGGCCAGTGAAGGGAACCTCAAAAGAAAGAAATAATTCCAAAATACAGGGGGAAAGAACAGTTGCCTGGTGCTCTTATGGTTTGCTCTTTTTGTTAATTTAATTTTATCTGCACTGTTGCACATGCTTTATTTCAGCACAGTTAGCTTTAATAAAAAGTAATAAAGAATGCAGGGACAATTTCTGTAGACCGTATTGCAGGAGGACTAAGTTTATATGAGGGGAGAAAGAATACTACTCAATACCAACCTGTCCCTAGAGGAACATACGGAACAAGGGACTGGTAATGGGATAAAAAACCTTTCCCCTACCAGTGTGAATCCTGCCCAGCTCAACAGTGGTCAAAGTTATTATAGCTATTTAATGGCCTGTCTGAATGTGTTGATGGTCTTAGTCCAGTTCCCCGGTAGACAGATGCCCAGTTGTAACCCCCTTCCTGGTCACCTTCCCAATACGAGGTTGTTCAGGATAGGGTAAGTCTGCTTTGTTGACTTTTTACAGAGTCGTAACAAAACCACCATCCAAACTGGCACTAAGGACCAGATTTTTGGGGTTTTTTTTAAGTATTTAGGTGCCAGTGGAATCAATGGGAGTTAGATGCCTAAATGTCTTTATAAGTGAGTATACTGGTTTACAGTCAGCAGAGGCCACTAACTAACTGGGAATGAGGGAAGCACAGTCTCTCCAGGGCTGCTCAGTGTGGTGCACTGGGAAGATGCAGATTGGCTCCTAAGTGACATAGGAGCTTTTGAAAATTTTATCCAGAGCCAATGTACTGAGGGGAGCAAAGTCCCTGTTGAATTGACAATTTTATCCTCAACTCCATTGGCTGCTACAGAGTGCGGCGAGGCACACAGCAATTACCCAGACCCAGGAGACCATGGTCAGGGCAAACACAAAGCTGTTTCTTTTTCCTACTTTACCAGACAGTTCTCTACTTGCTCTATAGCAGATCTATAGCCGTTGGTGGCTACCCTGAATAGTGATAACAACTAACACCACATCTAAACAACCATAATGCACATTGCAGAGAACCAGAGTAATATGATCCTTATCTCCCCTCATCTGCTGAGTGACTTAATATCATGACTCATGAGGCCTGCTATTGTGATTGGTCCTTGCGCAACTTGTGCAAGGGGAGGATGGAAAAAGGGTCTTTCCACATCCCAGAATGATTTTGTAAGGGCAGACTACTAGCCATAATTCCATGAAGCTTTGTTACCAAACACATTGGGCCCTTAACTTTAAATGTATATTCAAGGCTCAGTTCTCCTCTCACACTGCTTTTACACCATTGTAACTCAGTGCCAGAAATACTGCAATAACTTGAGATGGATTAAAATACCAGTAAACCAAATGGTGCAATGAGATCAATCTTTATTTGAGACTATTCTGTAATAATACCATCGCAATGTAGTTTTGAATTCCCAATATTTTCTCCCCTTTGCCAGTAAATTTCACTTGGAGATGTTATTTCTCATCCTATGCAATGCAATAATGGTATGTTGGAACAACAAAGGTGTGACTGTATTTTCTTTTTGTATTGATTAATTTAATGGGTGTAAGCAATGGCACACTATTAATAGGGGTAACACTTAAAGAAGCACTATATTGTGTGTCAGGATTTGTGATTTGTGAGACAAACTCACATGTAAAAAGGGCAGCAGCTCTACCAGATAAATACATATCTACATATAGGGTTAATTTAAACCCTATAACCAAATGTTCCTATCTATTTTGATAGAGCCCTGTCAAACATTCCTAAGCCATACTGTAAAAAACCCAAGGACCTCGAAGGTAATCACTTTGCAAGGTTTATTTGTTTTGTTATAAAGTCAGGACTTTGGAAAGCTTTCAGGACAATGCTTATTCTTGAACAAACACCGTTACAAACTTCACAAACATACAAGATATGCAGACTAACTTCTGAAGAGGGAACGGAAATCATGCAGCTGAACAAACCACCTTGCCCCATTCCCCCACTTTTACCTCTAGCACCAAACAAAGACTGGAAAGCAAATGCTGACTTCCCTCTGTAAATAGTGGCTGCCTTGTCAAAACCTGCCCATTCACTCCACCACTATGTGCATCACTGATTGTTTTTCTAGAGCATTTTCAAATCTCACTTACTGCCAAGACAACTGAATGTTTTATCTATGAGACTTGAATTCGCCTGGCTGTGACGTTATTCAAACATTACTCATACAATGGCCTCTACATACAGCTGCTTCTGCTAACAGGCCAGGAAGAGTTTTATAGTGACATTTTATGAAGAAATTTACATAATCAAAAGGAAATGTGGTAACACTTTATTTTAAGTGTCCAGTAACCAATGCTTCATCACTGCATAGTACCTTGGGGAAGTACATAAGACATCCACATGATTGCTCAATGAATCCATTAGGATTAGTGGTATCAAAATAAATACCAGATGAATTAACAAGGGATTGTGTAAAACAAAATTCTGTATAAATGCTTGTGTTCCAATTCCAGCCTTCAGATAACATCAGCATATTACCCTAAAATCATTACTTTGCTATTCTATCCGCTTCCCTACAGTGCTCTAATGGTAGTTTTGCCCTACAGTGAATTCATATTATATCTGGCACAGGCATTTGAATTCACTTAACTATTGTCAAATGTATAGGCTTGCTGTTTCTGGATTCCCAGAGAACTTTGGAAAACAGATTTTAATGCTTGATTGGGAAAGAGGGAAACTCTGAGCAAAGTAAACTACTCCTCTCCCCCTTCTTCTGTGGATAACTCCTTGTGATTTTCAAAATGGAAATAAAAGAGGTTAGATATCTGCTGATTTCAGAGAGAGCAGAGGTTGACCATGGGGTGGCCAGGACTGACTGACAGTGACTAGGCCATATATCGCAATGAGAACCATGGTCTGAGTGAAATCCCAGACACCAAAGTGTGCAAAATTCCTCAGGAACTAGCCTGTCCAAATAGCAAGAGACACAGATGGACTGGACAGGTGCTAATGTAACAGTTACATTTTGAAACAGCCCTAAGGAAGTTTACACAGCCTCTTGGAACCTTTAGGTTAATTAGCAGCAGGGAAGTGCCTAGAAATACTTTTAAGTCTGGGGAAATACCTAGTTAATTATAATTCAACTAAAGATTTAAACAATGAAACACACAATACAAATCTGTTTACATTACTTGAGGGAGAAACAAAAAGCTGATGTGGAGAAATTATAGTTGTGACGCTGTATGATTAAACTGTGACCATGCATGTTGTTGTTGCTACCACTGTTACATAATTGCAATAAATCTTATACAAATAGGTCATGTAAGGTATCAAGGGAAATGTTATTATCAGGTTTATACGCATGTATCATCTTTGTATCTGAAGTTATAAATGATACTTTTCATCTGGATTTCAAATGTTTGCTCTTGTGAGAACACTTGTTTGTATCCAGTCTAGCTACTTGGTGAATAAACAATGCCAGTTGATTGCCCGTCAAAGGATACTTAGCTTTCACAATGGGCCATAAAAGGAGCTTGACCCCATCCACTGAGCTTTCCTGTGGATGTTTTAGCCAGAAAGTGGGTGCTGGCTACTCCTATGACTCAGCAAAGTATGCAAGGAAATGTGACTTGCTCAGGTGACTTGGACACCATCTTGTTTCTGTGAATTTCTACAAGCTAAGACAACGAGCATCTACCCACATGTCAGAGGGTATATAAGGCCCTAAAACAAAATCTCCATTTTGTCTTCATTTCCTGCTTAATTTCTCTGGACTGGATTTCTAACAAGGAAGCTCTAAACAAGCATTGATGACCCTCAACCTGTTTAGGTAATTACCAGAGACGTTAGCCGTTTATCTCACCACTGCTGCAACCTGATCCTGAAAGAACTTGGCAACTCCATTCCGTTCCGGCAGCAATGTTGGCAGCGAGCAATGGAGCGGCACGGCTGTTGAGTCCTGCAGTAGACATTTGCCACAACTAGGTGGAGTTTGCCATTTGAGCTGTGAGGAGGGGTAGCAGCCAGGCTTCTGACCAGGACACAAAGTCCTGAGCTATTCATTTAATAGAAAAACTGATCTCCCTGGAAGCTGAACTTGCAAATTAGTCTATGTGAATCTCTTCAATCATTTTGAACCCCCCCTTAAGAGTCTGGTCCCCTTTTCCCTGCTGCTCTCACCGACTGCTGCCTTCTGAACCACTAGAGCTGGTCAACATTTCGTATTCAAAGGATCATCTGCTTCCCACTAGCTAGTATCTTGCGTCACCTTCCCACTCCCAGCTTTTGCTGCCACTGTCCAGCCTCCAGAGGATAGGACTCTAACACACTGGTTCCCCAGATGGAAGGTCGGGGAACAAGTCGGAAGAGCAAATTGGACTCTGTAGTCATACCAAGTTCTAAAATCTAATTGAGTGAATGAGACAGAGAGAAATACAATCACTAAATGCAACTGAAAGAAATACAGCCATGCAGGAGGACCGGGGCACAATTATGGATCTCATGGAATCTACCAGAGGAATTTGTTTAGTTATTTACATGCATGCCATATTGAATAAATGATCAATGGTACAAAAAAGCAGCAACCAAGGTAAACAGTTTCAAGAAGACTTAACTATTTTCAAGGGAAAAAAATATATTATGCTTTTTTTGTGTAAAAAGGAGCAGGAGTGTAAATGTAAATAGAATTCTTGGCTTCATAGCCAAACACCCTGTGCTGTGGACCTACTGCACTCTCCTAAAATATGTACAAATTCCTGCTTACATCAGAGAGTCTTTTAAATATGAGGCGAGAGTTAAAATTCCACAGTTAGAGCAAACATGACAACGGGCAAAGAAACTCCAGCAATATTAATTCTGGGTCCCTGAAGATAAAAACAAGGAGAATATATCCCAATCCCAGCGTCTGTCTTGAGTCTACTAACTTCGGTGCCAATAAGAGTTAAAACTTCAAGCATGCTGTGTCTGTCTATTTTGGACACATTTCAGGATACTTTTACAGTATGTGCTTCAACAAGGAGGTCTGAGAAAAAGAGATGCCAAACTTCTTTTTTCCTGTGTCCCACAAAAAAAACTAATAATCATCAATTCTTCTAAATTAACTCTCTCACTTTTTAGACCATATTCAAGCATGAAAAGCCAATTAACCCAGATTTCTTTCTTTCTTTCTTTTTTTAAGGGGTTGGATAAACATACCATTTTGTAGAAAAAAGGTGTAGTTTTCAGCTATTACAGTTTTGGTGAGTGCTTTAAAATGAATGCTGAATGATTACTACTTAAAACAGCCCTTGTAATTTAAGGTGTGATGTACGGATTGAAATACTGCTTAAAGCAACTGAGCCAATTCACCTTTGATGTAAAATTATCCAGGTCAATGGAGTTAGGATGAATTTGACACACTATAATTTGTTTTTTACTTAGTTGATGTATATATTACACAAATGTATTACTATCTAAAAACTGTCAGGAATTTATTTGTTTTTTTAGTTTAAAAAATTTATAACATTACAAGAATACATTTTATAATATGTTTTTATTATCATCGTCATCTGACTGTTTCGTTTATTTTCTAATTACATGGATTAAATTCTGTATTCGCAAACAAAATTGATCAAATGCAGATTAAATAAAGAGATTGGATGAATCCACTTTGAGCTATGCAGAGTCCCAGAAATTACAATTTCAAAGACATTTTGATGCAGAAAACTTTTGCTTATGGCTATGGCAATAGATCAGTGTTTAATCACAGCCCATCCTTTTAACCATTGAAAAGCCTGTCCATTTGAATTACTTACTAAAAGTAGTCGTATAAAGCCTACTCTACCTTTGGATGTGAAAGTGGGTAATTCACATGGACTCTAATACAAGTTGCATGCGTTCATCCAAGGAGAGATTTATAAGAAATGCTCCATTTTATTTTTATGAAACCTATCATTTAAATCAGCTTCTGTTCCAGATGACTGAAGGACAGCTATCATGACACCAATTTTTTAAAAAGGTTGAAACTATAGTAAAGAACAGAATTATCAGACATGTAGGTGAAAACATTTTGTTGGGAAAGAGTCAATATGGCCTTTGTAAAGAGAAATCATGACTCACCAATCTATTAGAATTCTTTGAGGTGGCCAACAAACGTGTGGACAAGGGTGATCCAGTGATATAGCATACCTGGACTTTCAGAAAGCCTTTGACAAGGATGCAGACTAAAGACTCGGAAGCAAAGTAAGCAGTTATAGGATATCAGGGAAGGTCCCCCTATGGATCAGTAACTGGCTAAAAGACAGGAAACAAATGATAAGAATAAATGGTCCGTTTTCACAATGGAGAGAGGTAAATAATAGTGTACCCCAGAGATCTGTAACGGGACCTGTGCTGTTCAGCATATTCATAAATAATCTGGAAAGAGGGGTAAACAGTGAGGTGGCAAAATTTAAAGATGATACAACCTTACTCAAGATCATTAACTCCAACTGGTTGTTGCAATATGAGGGGTTCCAAACTTCATTCAACAGGCTGGCAACTCCAAGAGAGACAAATAACTGGAACCATGCACACAGTTAAGGAAGTATATTGTATGACACCACATCTGAAGTTTTGCTCTAGAGCAATCACTGAGCTCAGTGTAGGCAACGTATAGAATTTAATCTGTGTTGATGTTATTATACTTTATATTCAAAATTTTTCCTTACTGATGTGTTTTTCCTTCTTTATTTGAGCCACTTAGGCTCAATTGCTCAGTGCAATAGAGCTTTCTGACATGGTAAGAGTGATTTGAATGAAACACTAAAACTGAAACACTAAGATGAATGATGCCAGAAAACTTCAAGTTCCAGTCAGTGTTCTATACAGTGATCATGGGAAATCTTAAGAATGTTGTTTCTTTTTCAATCCCTCCCAATCCCAATGGAGCACTAGCCTCTTTCCCAGCAACAATTGTGTTTTCATGCCAGAATGATTAAATTGAAAGTCTTGCAACATCTCTCAAGTTAAAATCGTTATTAGCATGACAACCAGTGGACGTGACGATATAAAACAAAATTATTAGCAACTGAGAAGGGTTTGTATAATGGCAGTATGGAACCCTTTATTCTTTTTAATATTCAAACCAAAACGTTCATGCTAGAACAGCTAGGGCTATTGCCATGCATCTACCAGTATCTTTAACTGGACTTTCATCTAAGTGATCATTTTCATCCTCAGTATGTTGACATCTTACTCCTTCATTCAACACCATTTCCAACTTCTACCTTCCAAGGAAAACTCAACCCAAGGGAGGTGGAGAGTACAATAGCCATCATTGTGAGACAGACTGCAGTCACCAGTTAGCCACCATGCCAAAGATTTTCAGAAGTGACTAGGGCTTTGGGTGCTCAACTTGAGCACCCAGCAGGTGCCGATTACCCTACATGTCAGTGCTCTTTAACGACCTTAAAGTCATGCAGAAAAGTTTTGAAAGATCTTGCCCAAATCTACCTTCTATTCTTTGACTCTATTTTATTCAGTCTATACACTGTGTGGGTGAAAGAACAAGATTAATTTTGATAACTGTTTCCAACCTGGGCCAGAAGAAGCAGTACTGAAACGTAATAAGAAAGGCTGTTTATGCAATTTCTGTCCTGACTATAAAACAGGAAAGTTGTTTTTTGTTTTGTTTTTTTTTTAAATTGAGATTTCTAATCCAACCTGAAGAACAAAGAGTCTCAGAGTGTTCATTTATAGATATGGGTGTTGTTCAGAGGTTTACTTGAGAATTTGTAAAGATATTAGATTAATTCATCACTAAACCACAGTTGTCTGTTGCTGTAGACCTTATGAATCACTTCTCCAGTTTTCCCTTATCCTGGGGTTTTCTAGATCACTAGGAAAGGATTTAAATTGTTTTCATTCTTTTCATTTTTTACTTTATTTTTTAAATGTTTAAAAAAACCAAAAGCCCTTCCTCCCTTGTCTAATATTTTTTTTTAATCTAAATCACACATTTACAAGGAGTAAATAGTCCTTTGGAGATTTTGTATGCAGTGGCGTAAGCTCGAAATCTTGTCTCTCTCACCAACAGATGTTGGTCCAATAAAAGATATTGCCTCACCCACCTTGTCTCTTGTGAGATTTTGTCACTTCTGGTTTTCTCCCATGCCTCGTGAACAGTTTTGCATATGGTTTCCATATGAAGGCTTACGTGAGGATCTATCTTTTACTATTATTGTTCATGCTTCATAGAGTGAACATGGCTGACTTTGCTTCAACAGAACACAGTACCTGTGTGCTCTGTTCCATGGATTCATAATGCACAAGCATTTTCCTTTGTGATAGTCAGGAATCTTGGCTCACCTTTAATATCTCTATACATATACACTTGCCTGTGTGGATCTATATTATCCCACTCAGTGAGAGATGAGATGTAATTGAGTAGGGGAAAATATAAACAACAGCATAAACTATACTAAATGTTAAACAGTCAAAAGTAGGCAAGAGAGGCCAGAGTGAGGGTTAATGGTTGGGTGAACTTCTGTTGCTCCCCAGAAAGACAGAATTAATTTGAAAAGTCCATTTGTTCAAAGCAGTCACTTGTAGGAGACATTGTTATAAGAGCTGTTTTAAGAGCTTATGAGTCATTAAATTATCTCCGTGCACAAAATTAGGCCCAGATACTCTTAGTGGCTCAAAGGGATCCAAAGCAGCAAAGGGATCCAAAACATCTCCTGAGGGGGCTCCTACACTTAACTTCCCTGGCACTGGGGGCTTTTCAAGGTTAATAAGAGGACAATGGCCATAGAGCAACCACACTCCAGCTATTTTCATCTAGCAGCTGACCTCTTGGGAGCCATAGCCAGCTGGTGGAGTGTGGGAAAGGCCCAAGTTGGTTCTGCACTTTACCAGGGCAAGCATAGAACTGGCACCAGAATCAAAGGGCCCTAACCAGCTCTCTTGCAGTCCCCTCTCCGAGTTGTGCCTGGCAAATACCAAACGCAGCTGCAAATCTGTCCCCCACAGGCTGCACTTGGGGCAGCTGCAGTTTTGGCCCTTGGGCTGGAAAGACAAATACATACTAAGTGTTCCAGAACATGTGCATGATCTCTTCTTTAGAAATTATTGGAGCACTCCATTTACAAAAAGTATTTACAATATTCAAGAATAAGAGAATCTGGTTGGCCCAAAGCTAGTCTATCAGTCTTATAACAACATCACAAACAGAGGCATCTCCCTCACAATTTGTTCCACATTAGGTATTTCTAAAACTTTACTTCACCTTTGCATACTTCTCACATTTATGAGGGAATAACAGGGATGAACAGCAACATTTCACCAATGCATAAGGAGTTTGATTTATTTTTAAGACTGCTCATTTAATTGCAATTAATCCTGATCCAAAACCTATTTAAGTCATTGGATAGAATCCAGTTAGCCTCAATAGACTCTGAATCAGGCCCAAATACCTAACATGTTATTGTCAATGTACCATGGACATGACATGGCTGCTAAAAAACAATGCGGCTGGGAGACGGACACATAAACAGATCTCATTTTCTTGTGGATATTTCTATTCTTAAGTGTCTCCACTCAGAATTGCAGTTGGTTTTGCATCCGATAGCTGGAGTGATGAACAAATGAATGTGTGATTATCTTCACTGGCTATCCCTATCACAGAGCCTGCATTCAGTAGCTAGGTCACAATTTGGATTTTTTTTTTTTAATTAAGAAAATGATTAGTGATTTTTGGAAGTTTCACCATCTTTTGCTGCAAAGATCTATCAGCTGGAGTGACCCTGTTAATCAGAGTCCAGAGAAAGGGGTGGTGAAGAACCATGCTAGAACAGGAGAAAATCAGGGGGCATTCTGCCATGCAGAGAGAAAAGGGAAAATACTGATTCCATTGAAGTCAATGGCAAAAGCCACCAGGGATTGCAATGGGGACAGGATTTTACCCAGAAGGCCTCTGGCAGCTTCTCACTATGCAGGAACCACAATTCTGCCTGACAATTGCCCAGGCCAGTCAAAGAGCAAACAGCTCCTTGGGTCCCTCCCATAGGCAATGGGCAGGATGTACTGGGAACTGAGAATAATATTGCTTGCAGCAGGACAAAAAGGGTATTTCTACACAGCAAAAGAGAAGCCTGCAATAGTGAGTCTCAGACCCCAGGTCAGCTGACTTGGGCTTGTCTGCAGGGCTAAAAATAGAAGTATAGACACTCCTGCTTGGGCTGGAGCCCAGGCTCTGACACCCAGACTCCAAAGGTCCAGATGCTATTTTTAGCCCCAAATCATGAGCCCAAGTCAGTTGACCTTGCCTCTGAGACTCGCTGCTGTGGGCCTTTTTTTGCTGTATAGACGTACCCTATGCCTGCACACTGAAAGTCTGGAAAACTTGAGATCGATATTCCTCTTTCATTCTCTAAAACTAACAGAATCAATGACTATGAGTCGGAAAAAATCTCACATCTCCATTTTACAAGAGTAAGACCCAAATTTTCGAAGGTGTGATGCACATGGAACTACCAGGCAGCCCTTCTGAGAATCTGACCATAAAAGGTATTAATCCCAGTCTCCCACCTATAACTTCCTTCATACATTTAATTGGAGAAGCTACTCTTCAATTCTTAAAAACTGTTATAGAATATTGCTTTGTTCTGATAATCAAGTACCATATTCCTATCCAGAGGTAGCGGCATTACATGGTGGGTAAAATAATTCATGTAGCTATATTGTACGTATCTAAAGCACATTGGGAGTCCTCTGGGTGAGAGGTTCTAAATAAATGAAAGCTTTACAAGGCATCACTATTGGCATAAAGGATCAACATGCTGAGAAGTTCTGTATATTACATTCCCCTATGAATAGGCATTAAACAGGCAGGTGGGGAAAATAGAGCTCCTAGGACAGTGGTTCCCAAATATTTTCCATGAATTACCCCCCATTTTCAGATATGTTGTTTTCCAGTATCCTGGTGTCCTCCATGCAGTGTGACTTCTCACGCACTGGACATACAAGATCATGCCGCAAGGAGGATGCCATTTTGCTTTACAAAATGGCATCCTCCGGTCTGCATGAGC
The DNA here is from genome assembly GCA_007922155.1 of Mesoclemmys tuberculata. Lineage (NCBI taxonomy): Eukaryota > Metazoa > Chordata > Testudines > Chelidae > Mesoclemmys > Mesoclemmys tuberculata. The sequence goes on along the minus strand of ML675603.1, from coordinate 66,492,433 downwards.
TCACACACATATAGTGCATGCAAGGTCATGCTGCATGGAGACCACTGTTTTGTGGAGCAAAATAACATCTGCCATGCGACATGACCTCATGCATATGGTGCGTGTGAGGAGGAGGCTGTTTGGTAAAATGGTGTCCTCTGCATGTTCAGGATTGCTGTGACTCTGTCTGCTGGTAAAGCGACTTCCCGTGGGGACACAATCCACAGTTTGGGAACTGCTGCCCTAGAAGGTTATGTTTCATAAACCTCAGATAGCAGGGCAGAGATTGTCTATTTTTGTTCATTACTAATTTTCAAGAAACGTGATTAGATAAGAGAAACACAGGTGATTTGCAACATAGGAGCTAAGTTCAGAGCTAAATCGAAGCAAATCTATAGGGAGTCCAAGTGGTGAAGTTGTTTGAGCATCCTGTTTGGATTGTATGCTGCATTCGCTTACTACACTCCTTTGTCCTGCCATCTACCATCTCCCCTTTACCAAAATGTAACTTAGACAGCCGCCTTATACATCATCTGTCTTCAGTCCATCATCCAGCCTAAGGTGGACTCCATTGTTATAGTGATATAAATCACACAGAAAAGAACCAGAGAGAAGCATACACTAAGAAAAACAGTTAAGAAGAGAGTGTAAGAAGGTGCAAGTTAAAGTAGCACATACCTATTTTAATTGACACATACCAGTTCCTTGGTATGCAAGTTACATGAGCTGCTTAGATTCCTTTCAACATTAGTAAAGTGGATGTTAGTAGATCTTAAGGAATATGACAAAGCAAGTTAGCATAAACAAATAGAATTAACAGACCAACTCTGAATTTGGCCCCATATGTCCTTTGGGGGCTTGGTTTTTTTTTAAAAAAGGAGGTGTTTCAGATTTGGAACTTGATTATCTGAGGTGTCATCACATATTTGTCTCACATTTCATCAGCAAATTCACGACTCCTCATATCTGACATTCCCCCTTGTCACAAAAACACCCCACAAGAGCAACAGTGGAACTTGACTGCACACAAAAGAAACGATGAGGCACAGGACATTTTATCTTCATTGTCAAAGTCAACAGCAAGAATATCTGCTCGGATAAATCTGGCGGATGGAAATCATGCCAATCAGAAATTGAAAAATACCACAGTTGGCTGCCTGTGTGAATTACTTGCAGGTGGTCAGGTTCATCTCTAATTAAGATAGCGCTCTTAGCAGGAGGTCCTAATGAGCCCACAGAACAGGCATAATAAGTCCCCATTCCCATCCTGCACAGCGGTGCTTATCAGACTGTGTTGGTTAGTATGCAATAAATGAAGTACAACAAGCTTCTTGCATTTCTGAGATAGGTTAGATTAAAGGCTTGATTAGTTCATTTGTGTATTGTGTGTGGTGCTGTTTTTTGCATTTTTTTTTTAAAGTGACAACCCTGGATGGAAGCCTTAAAAAGCTGTGGGGAAAAACCACTAGGACAAGCTTGAAATCCGCTCTATCAGCAAACCTAATTTTTTTAATGTGGGGCAGAAAAGGAGAAGATTAATCTTTATTTTAATGACATGAATATGCATAGAGCATAGGTGATACTTTGCACTTGCTTTGAGCCTCAGTTTCACACAAAAACCAAATCTGAACAGAACTGGAGTTTCATTAGTGTTGACTTGCAGCTAACAACATTAGTGAGCTTTGGAATGAAATTTTAATGATGAAAGCTGGTAAGTAAGAGAAGACTTTTTGCCAAACTCTTTTGTTGAGGCAGAGTCACCTAGTGGTCAGAACCAGGACTCAGGAGATCCAGATTCTTGGCGGGGCCACAGAATTGCTGCTATGGCCTTTGGAAAGTCACTTTGCTATGGTGATGAGAGCCATACAAAAGCAAATAGAGAGAACCTTAATTTCCACTTCCCCATATATAACATGGAGATAATTTCTTGCTTCACAGACAAGCTCTGAAACTAGCTCTCTGAAGGAGAAACTGTCGTTTACTGTCACCTGGAGTGGATTAAGTATGTATGGTGTTCGTTAGTTATATTACACAGTTATGTTTGTTAGTTAATGAAATGTGTTATCCAACATCTTAAAATCCTACTTTAGACAAGACCCAAGCTAGGTCCTGTACACATCTGCATCAGTTTCAAATAAATGTGAAACATGTAATAACATAAATGTTATATGTTGACATACACATATGCAGTAACATAATAGTCTGCATACCACGATGGGGCCCTAACCTATTTGAGGTCCCTAGGTGTTATCTCAAAACAAATAATTAACATTTATAAATGTCTTTGAATAGAAAGCACAACAGAAATGCAAAGTATTATTTATCCAGATCAGCTCATTTTGCAATCTCTGGTTTTCAAATGCATCAAAAAGACATATGTGACCTCACTCAATTTCACTGGTGGGCCCGGACAAGTTTTCCTGTGTTTGGTTTAGATTTTTTTATAACATTTTTTCCCAGCTCTGCCTATGATTCATTAGTTGATAAGCAAAGTAAAACAGACTAGAAATAGGGTGCTGGTGAGGTTGAAAGATCAGGATTGCGTGTTGATGCCAAAATCATAACAACAAAATCTAATCTTTCTATTTTACTGTAGGAAATGATATGTCTAAGGAGATTCACTGACCATTAAATAAACATCAGCTATAGCAAACCTGGAACCTACTTGGATGCACCTGTATAAAAGACCCATCTGTAAACAGTACCGCTGTGCCAATATGCCACTAGTTGCCAGTCTAACAGAAGCAGACAGGGCTGGATAACCTAAAACTTCCTGCACTGAACAAACTTTCAAAAGATCAAAAGTTGTTATTGCACTACAAAAGATCAAAGGCCCCACAACAGGTGTTTCACCAACTGTTCCTGTCCAATTGCTGCCCAGATAATTCACAGCTGGCTGTGAAAATGGGTATAGAAGCAGAGCCCGAGAGAGACTCAAAAAGAGAAGTGAGAATGCTAGTTTCTCTGACCCAGGCACTAGGTCTGTTATGGAAGAGGTAGATTATAATTATTACATGGATTTTTCTATGGAACAGCAACTATGAGAATTTCTTCTCTTCTTGTTCCCCAACCCCAGTTTAAAAAATCCAGCATCTGGTTAGTCAAGAATTCTATCTATGATGAAGAACTGTGTGGCCAGTTATGCACAGCTTTGAGAGGTGTCTTTTGTATGGACAGAACACATACATAGTTTCTTCACTGGGGGCAGAGGTGGGAATTCAAATATGAAAGGCTGGATTGTCATGTGGTGCAAATCAATGTAACTCTTTGTAAATCAGTGTAGATTCATTGATGTCAATGTATCCACATTGATTTATACCAGCTGAGGAACTGATCTATGGTCCACATTACAAAGAAGAAACGTTTTATCACAAATAATGTTACTGAAATGGATAGTTATCACAGTAAGTATACACACATACAGTGCTAAGCTTTGCACACTACTTAATCATGCTGATTAACAAATAAGAAAAGGCTTAGAAAATAGCCAAAAGAATTATTTTTGGCCTTGGTTTTACAGTGAGAGACTTAAGCCCAATCTCTTCAGTTTCTCAAATAAAAAATTAAATGGTGACGATCATGGTTTTTAATCATATGGGAAGAAGATTTGTGATAGTAGACAGCTCTTTAATCTGCAGAGAAAATCCAAGGGGTTGAAGCTGAAGCTAGACAAATGAAACTGGAAACAAGGCACAAATTTTTAACTTTGAAGGTAATTAATTGCTGGAAAAAACTTACTTAGAGATATGGTGGATTCTCTATTACTTGAAGTCATTAAATCAAGATGGGATGTGTTTCTTAAAAAGTTATACTCAAGTTATACTTCCTTGAAGGAATTATTGGGGGAAATTCTATGGGTTATATTATACACGTCAGACTAGATCATCACAATGGCCCCTTTTGAACTTAAAGAAAAATATCTATGAAAAATTGTTTGTTTTGTCAGCCATAAGATGATTGCTTCAGTGCAGAGGAGGTCCTCCAGAAACACACTGCTGCTGCCATAACCTCTCCTAACCAATCCCCTCTTCCTGTAGCTGGCTTAATGGTGTGGTTCCTTGCGTTACTGGGACACTGGTTCAGTACACAGATAACCTAGCTATCCGGAATTTCCATTCTAAGAAAAGTTTCAAGATTTCAAAATTTTCCATAACATGGAGTTGTTGAAAAAAAATATTTGTTTAGGGGAGACTGAAATGTTCTGTTTTGAGAAAATCAAAACATTTCATTCTGATTTTGACTTTTTTTTTTGCACAAAATAATTTTTTAAATTAAAAGCAGTTTTGAAACAAAGAACCAAACTCTTCAGTTCTGATCATGTTCAAATAATCAAAACACTTCATTTCGATTTTTTTAAAACAAGCTTTCACTGGAAGTTTGGATGGAAACTTTCAATTTCAACACAATGGTGTTTTCTGAAGAAAAATGTTCAACCTGCTCTATTTTTCACCTAGGTTGCACTCTTTGGCTACAGCCAAGGATCTGAGCCTTAGAGACCATTGCACTTGAAAAGACAACTATTTGTAAAAATCATTACATTCAAAGATGCCTTCTTAATATGAATTTCCTAGATGAAATTTATAATAGTCCTGCCTGGTAATTGCTACGCTTCTATTTATTCCTTAAGTGAATGTAGTTAACCTGAAAAGTTCAAAGACGACAGTCCTGGAAACTGACCTCCTTCCTCTAGAGAATGGGTAGAACACAAGGAGCAGCAGTATTTGCTTCCTCCACACAATCCTGTCAATGTGCACCAGCCAATGTGCACCTGGACAGACCATCCGTAATAGTAACAAGATGGTTCAGTCTCTATGTTTGTTCCATCCTTGGTCTCTTTGCTGAGGCTCCTAGTAAGGGTACTAGCTAGTACAAAGATTATAAACATAATTGCTAATGTGGATATCTGCACAGTAGGGAGTAGACTGAGACCAACAACTCATTTTATATACAGTAGGCCAAACAACAGCTGTCACAGGGTAACAATGTCAGTCACTACAAACTAGGACTTACTGCCTATCTCAAGCTTTTATACTGAGCTACTCACCATGGTACCTGATTTGAACCTCTGACACGGGTCCTGTAGGTGAAAGACAATTGCCGATTCACTGAGATATCCAGCCCAAACTGTCGAGTATTTTTTGAAGACGCTTTAAGGTAAGAAAATAAGCAAGCTGGTACTTCCCAGAATTAGGAAACATTCTGCATCCTCCTCCTTGGTAGTTACTAAAAGGCCCTGTGTCCACTGCCGTTCTTGCTTGCGTTTCTTACAGCAGGTGCTCACAATAAAAATATTTCTTCTGGTCAAGATTCTCAGAAACAGGATACTGTATTGAGGTACTAACTCCATATTTAGGCATCTAAATAAACGGCATGATTTTCAAAAGTGCTGAGCACCCAAGAGCTCTCATGGAAATCAATAGCACTTGTTGCTGAGTATGTGGTACTTTTGAAAAGAGACCATTATTTCAAATGCCTAAATATGGATTTAGAAACCTAACTTCAAAATCTTATTATTGGAAGTGTTGGCCTCCAGCTTTGAAAATGGTGAGCCAAATTCCGCTCTCAATTACCCTGGGGCAGTCCAACGGAAGGCAATGAAGTTGCACTAGGGTAAATGAGAGCGTTTAGCCCAGAAATGGTGCAGTCTAACTATCATTGCCTATTTTTGGAATTGGCAATTTTGGAATTTTGGAAACATCGTTTTATTTCTCCTGGACCCTTTTTTCTATTATCAATAGGGCAAGTCAACAGGTGGCACTGATTTCTTTCAATCTCTTATTTAAACTGCAACATCCAATGGCCTAATTCAGTCCCGGTGTAAGTATATATACAATAGAAGATGGGAGAGCACGGAAGAAACAGCTACTCCTACAAGAAGAGGGGAAGAGACAATGAAAATAGCCAGAGTTCGCAGCCCCAGGAGGATACAGGATGATGACTCACAGAAGATTGCAAGTGAGAACAGAAATCAAAAAGAACAGAAGGGTGAAGGCCAGAGAATTGCACCACTTCAGAAAGACCTATGTGACCGGAGAGTCCTTACTAAGAAGAACAGACAGGCCTGTCACCAGCGTTGATCTAGAGAACAGGAAATCAAGTAAAAGAGGACATAGCAATGGAGAAAGGAACAACAGACTGTAGGAGAATGGACATCAAGAGGAAAGATGGTGCCAATACAAATGACACTAACAGTCAGGTAGATGATCCTGGCAATAAAATTACTGTACCTAACTGAGCAAGAAATCTGCGTGAAGCCAAGCAGAAACAATTAAGATGTCTGTACACCAATGAAAGGTGCCTGGGTAACAAAATGAAGGGAATAGAACTATTGGTCCAGGAAGTGAAATCAGATATGATAGGGATAATAGAAACATGGTGGAATAGTAGACATGACTGGAGCACAGGCATTCAAGGGTATGTGTTGTTCAGGAGAGACAGAAATAAAGGTAAAGGTGATGAAGTAGCATTGTATATTAGACTGTAGAATGTAAAGGAATTAGAAGTGATGGAATGGATAAAAAACAGAATCTATTTGGGTCAAAATCACTTTGAGTAAGAAAGGTACCACAGGCTCCACTGGAATAGTGCTTGGGGTCTGATACAGACCCCCGGGATTCAGTTTGGATATGAATAGACACATCTTTAATATTTAAATGAAATAAGTATTACTGCGAAGTGTATAACAATGGGAGACTTTAATTTCCCAAATATAGATTGGAGGACAAGTGCTACTAATAATGGTAGGGCCCAGATATTCCTGGATGTGATAGCCAACAGATTTTTTCACTAAGTAATCACCAATCCAACAAGAGGTGATACCATTTTAGATTTAGTATTGGTAAGTAGCGACAAACTCACAGGAGAACTGGTTATAGAGGACAAGAGTGCTTGAGTGATTATGAGTTAATTCCGTAAACTAAATGGAAGGCTAAACAAAAATAAGTCTGAAACTATGGTTCTTGATTTCAAAAGGGCAAACTATAAAAAAAAATAGAATTAGTTATGGAAGTGGACTGAAAAGCTCAAAGATCTGAATGTGGATAAGGCCTGGAATTACTTTAAGTCAAAGCTTCAGAAACTGTCTGAAGCTTGAATTCCAAGCAAGGGGGGGATATTTTAGAGAAGGGTTGGAGACTAAACTGAATGAACAAGCATTTCAAACAGGTTATTAAGAGAAAACAGAAAGCCTACAAGGAATGGAGGAAGGGATGGATCAGCAAAGAAAGCTACTTTTTGGAGATCACAAAGTACAGGGGAAAAGTGAGAACTGCCAAAAGCAAAGCAGAATTGGACCTTGCAAAGGAAATCAAAACCAATAACAAAATGTTCTTTATCCATATAAATAAAAAGAAAACAAGGAAAGAAGAAGTGGGACCGCTAAACATTGAGAACGTATTTGAGATGAAAGATAATATAGGTAAGGTCCAACACCTAAATGGAATACTTTGCCTTGGTATTTAATAAGGGTAAGGAGGAGCTTGAGGGTAGTGGCAAGATGGCTAATGGGAACAAGGATACAAAAGTAGAAATAACTACATCAGAGGTGGAAGCCAAACTCAAAACAGCTTAATGGGAACAACCTGGGAGGGGCTTAAATAATCTCTATTCAAGAATAATAGAGAAACTGGCACATGAAATTGCAAGCCCAATTGCAAGGATTTTAAAGGAATATGTAAACTCGGGGATTGTACCCTATGACTGGACAATCGCAAATATAGTATAGCGTATAGTATATTTACCAACTTTTATAAATTTGAGGTCCACAAATTAAAAGGTAGTAAGTACTATGTATTAATATAAAAAATGCCAGATATCGACCTTGGGTTTGCATAGCTCTTGTTATAAGGTTCTCTCTCACTCTCTCAGAAAGAATGCAGCATACACATAGCTCTTCAACCCACTAACAAACTTTCATCAAGCAATTTAGAAGACAGAAAATTAGTGTTAGCTAAAATATTTAACAACAGTGTCCTTCTGATGTATTAAAGACAGAGAGAGAGAGAGAGAACACCGTTGAACATAAAGGAATAAAGACTGTATTTATTTTGCACAGTGCATAAGAAGTACCATTCGAATTTATGCCGTGTGTGCTAAGCATCTTTAAAAGGTGAAACTATAGTAAAAATTCCTGGCACATTTTGTATTGAAAAGAGCTGGGAGGTTTTTATAGTTACAGTCCAGTGATATATACAGCACAGACCGTTTGAGTGATTATTTTGTGCTTTGTAAACAAGATAAATAACCATCCTTGAATTCCTTCATGAACCATAAAGCAGTGTAGAATCAAACTGTTTCAATATTTAAAATATACTGCAGTGAGACAGCATGAAGGAGGGAGTAGAATGTACATGCTCAGATCTGCTTCTCCCCTTTTGAAAGCAAAAAACATATGCATGTGATTGAAATGAGTCCATATTCCCAACCTTACTATTATGTTCTACAGGCAAACTAGAAAGAGGAAGAGTCAATTAAACTCAGGGCATATCTACATTGCCCTGCAGTTCAGACTACAGGGGGAGTGAACAGCCGTGCACAACAAAGTGCTGAGCTGTAACTCCACCATGTGGATGCTGCAGATGCAAACTAAAAGGTTCCTACTTTGCAATTAACATAGTCCTGTTTGAAGAGCCCCTATAGTCCAAACTGCAGGGCAATGTAGATATGCCCTTAAACTCCACACTCTGGTCAGTTAGTGGGCATGGCTCCACCACCTCTGCCTTTCACATTCTGCTTTAGCTGCTTGGCCCGCACTCCGTACATTCTGTACAACCTACATGATGAATACTTCAGAAGCCTTCCTTCCCACCCCCTCAGACCAGTTCCACCCATGTTCAAAATAGCTTTGCAGTTGAATATTAATTTTCAGTAAAATAAACAGCAGCTATGAAAGGGCTGAGGCCTGCATTTGTTTTGCAATACCTGGCTCTGACCTCTGGATCTAGTCTGAGACCCTCTCTCGGTGCAGTAGAGGAAGAAAAATCCATATAATCTAGTGGCTGTTGTGAGGGCCTCATAATCAGAACTCCTGTGGTCACTTAATCATTCTGTACCTCATCTTTAAATTACAGTAATACTGCCATACTGCACAGGGTGGTAGGGTTTAACTCATTCCTATTTGTAAAGCCCTTTGATTCTCCTCTCAGAGGAAGAAAGCTATAGAAGTGAAAATTACTAGATATTTATCCACTTGGGCAATGCTCCACCATGAGAGGAGGGAGGTATAAATCATCTAAAAAGTCATCATTTTATGACCTGCAGCACAAGGATGAGTTATCGAATAGCCAGATTCCTAAAAGTTCTAAAAAGAGCTGGGCACTTGCATTTTCCACTAAAGTCAATTCTCAGCACCCCTCAGATTTGGCCCCGCACTATCTGCATTTGCACACCTACTACAGCTAGCACTGAGGGCTGTGAAATGATCCAATTTTTTGGTAAACAAGCCATTTTGTCTCAGTCTATAAAAATGAACTACAGTGATGCATAAAATGCAGCTATGTCCCATTAACTATGCCAAATCCGAAAGCTAACCCCAGAAAAACTGACATTGCCACATTGAGGCCTTGCTCCTGCATTCAGATCTGTATGGCCATGAGGGTCTGTAATGAAGGTTCAGTTGCAGGATCAGGGATTTACATTCAAATTGACATAAAAAAAGAAAACGCATAAATTATAATAAAACTTAACCCACCATTAAATCCTGGTCTCCTTGCTCATGGCAAACGCTAGCTCCCATTGAAGTGGATGGGAATACGCATATGGCCAGACTTTTCCCCCTCTTCATTTTAACCCTAGTTTTACCCCCCAAGGAATTGTTCACAGGGTAAACCATAGATACCCCTTCCTCCAATGAGAAAACCAACTAAATCCCAACAGAAATCATGGCACTAACAGGCAAAGGAGGAGGGGGCATAGGTCTCATCAGGCATAAAACTCACTCCTCTGCCAACACAAGGCCAAGTTTAGGGGAGGGCTGAAAGGCTGATATAACATGTGCTAAGAGGAGGGCTGGAACTGCACAGGGCTGAGAACCAGGGAGATATAATGACCTCTGTGATGGCCCATTGCTTTCTTCTGAACTGAACAGATCTTAGTGAAGGAGAAAAATCTCATTCTGTGTCTTATTGCTATCTGTTGGTGCTATGCATATAATAAAAATAATAATAAAATATTATTCCTCCCTATGTCTTATCTTCCATAATATACATGGTTTCCCAAGATAGCCACACCAAACCTTATAAGTCTTACACAGCGGTGAAATGGACTAATGTCATAGCTACTGTACAAGCTCTTCTTCGTTTTACTTACCCCAGTATACTTTGATTTGAACCTGCCCTTGATGCCTTAGAGTGGTAGGATCACGGGCTTGCTCCTCTGCGTTGTGAGATTTCACAAGGTTACCTGCAAAATCATAAGATAATTAACATACTACGGAGCATCAGTGTCCATGCAGAAATGCCTGCCACCTTATGATAGCTGCCAGTACTGCCCCTTCCCAATTTCAGTCACCATCACCACTCCTCACAAATGAATCTTCCTCCCTCCCCACACGCGCCCAGTCATGACACCTAAAGTCATCCAAAGTCAAATCAACAGCTGCTGCTGCCACAGCAACTGTAGCAGCAAAGATAATGACTACATTATGAGCTTCTACTTCAGTCTGGATTTTAAAATACCATGCACAACTATTAATTGCTTCCCTTGGCCATTTCCCTCCAATTATTTTGCTCTAGCATGCAGGCCTTGCAAACCTGGGGGTAGTAGCCTCACCATCACTGAATGGTCAATGATTTATTAAGCCAAGCTGCACGCATAAGAATGCTCACCATGTGGCTAATAAACCGGCTTTGTGAAATAAAGCTGAAAAATCAGGCTCTTTTCTTGGGATACTTTCAAGAAACTTTAAATATGCACCAGAGTAGGTGCACTTTTTTTTAAAATGGTTTGACGTGTGCCTTGAATATTAAGCAGACAATCTTGGCATTTTCAAAGTCAGTATAATTTCACAGTGAAGGAGGGGAATACGTTAATAAAAACCAGCCTCCACTTCTGTATGGAGGGGAGTTTTAGTCTTATACTGGAAGGGACTTATTTAATTGAATTGCAGGTAGAATCCATGGGCCCAAAAGGCTTTGATTGTTGTTCATCATGCAATTCCCGGGCTGCGATGACATGGGGTAACTGTGCTGCTGTATAATGCTGAAACATGCGGCAATGAATACATTTAATACTGGTAGAAATGAAGCAAAAACACACTATATTATTTTCAAGGCCAAAACAATAGGAAATGCAGAGAGAGGACACTTTTTTGAGGTGGATGGGATTTACCTCAGCTTGACCAAATGAAAACAAACTATACGAAAATGTGTAACTTAGATTGTTAGCTCTTTGGGGGCAGGGATTGTCTTTTATTGTTGGTATGTACAGTGCCCAGCACAATGTGGCTCCTAATTCTTCATATCAGACTTTTAAAAAAAAATTTAAATTTCAGGGTTTTTTGGAAGTTTTTTTTGTGTGTAAAATTCAAACTTTTAACAGGAACAACAGAAAACCTGACATGTTTCATTAATGTTTCATTCAGGTTTTAGACTACCTATAAAAATGGCAAAAAATTTTCAGGATTTTATAGGATTTAACTGATACTTCCAAGAAACAGTAAAAAAAAATCAACTTTTTAAAAACCAGTTCTAATAATAATACAAAGAATACATGGAAAATTAGACAATATCATAGTTAGAAGGACTAGGAAGGCATTTGCTTTTCTTTCCTTTCCCTATGTACTCCACAGTCTAGGCTTGCACATTGTTATCACATTAGCTGTTCTCTCCCCCTTCCAATGCCACACATAGCTAATGTTTCAATCAAAGCTCTTTTCAGTGGGCCATATCAGAACAGACAGCACCATCTTCAGATGGTTTCCAGTTTAATCCTTGTTTTACAGCTCTAACTGGCCACAGCCCAAACTTTTTGGCAAAATATGAAGCCCAGGAGATCATGTGGACAAACAACAGGAAGGGAGCCCATTTGAATATCTCCAGCCAAAGCATATTTCTATTGCCAACTTTTTATCCACTTATGTTTTTTGCTAATCAGTAGTGAGGGGAAACAATGAATATCCTGTGATCACCTATGCATTATACATTAAACAATCCACATGAGGCACTTTCCCACAGATCCAGATCCTGCAACATCACGCTATTGGAAGGTAATGTGTATAGAAAGCATCTTTGATTACAGTTAGACAAGGGGCTTTTATTGAATCCATAAATAGGTCACCTATTGACATTTTGTATTAGATGCTAGAGATATTAGAGCCATATAAAATGACACACACACGGTAACACTCCCAAATGTGTTATTACTTATGCAAAGGGATTCTGATCTCATACCCCTGATGTAACTTCACAGAATTCAGTGGACTTTGTCTGTATGTATACTAGCATAACTCAGAGCAGAGCATGGACCCAAATATAAACAATGCCCCTGCACCAAGGCGCTTCCAAGCCAAGATCCTGATTTCGGAAAGGACTTAAGTGCTTAAGTCTGTCAACTACTCAGGAAAGGCTTAAGCACACAGGAGTTTTACTGCCTTCACTGACCATGAAATTTAAACATGGTTAAGAACCCTTCCTCCCAGATGCCAGAGACTCTGATTTTGCAAGAAACTCTACATGGGCACATCCCTTTATCCACATTGAGCCCCATGGTCCTTCAGTGGGTGCTCCACACACGTTCAGGGGTCTACCTGCATAGAGCTTCTTGCAGCTCAGAGCCTAAAACTAGATACAGTCAAGGTAACACCCCTGATTTCTCATCAAGTTCACGCCTGTGTACTGAAGGATGTAGGTAGCAACTAGTGCTGTTACTTTAAGATAAGAAAATATACCTCTGATGAAAGGCAACAGACTAAGTTTCTTGTGGGCATCGTGGAATAAGCAGGACTTTCGAAGGAATTTACAAGAAGAGAGGGGAAGGGATTTGCAGAGACCTTAAAGAGCAAATCTCCAAACAAATGGAGTTTCAACAGTATGATGTAGTTATAAATGAAAGGTGGGCCAAGCCCACCGTGACAGATTTGCTATTCTTTCGCTGGACTCCACCCTCACTTGGCAGAGGAATGATCTCTCTGACTGGGATGTCAAGCTCTGAAAAACATTTCATATAATATATTCTATCAAGTATCTTGTTTTCCTTTTTTGTATTTATCATCTCTGGTTAAGCACTATCGCCTGCTGCCCCTACTAGTCAAATTTCACAGGCATGGTTGTCACAGCTGACAAAATTCCTTCTGAGAAATGGCCTCTTTTCTATTGAAACACATAAATTGCCAGCCTCTGTGGGAACCACAGCATTACCCTTGAGTTGTGAGACCATCAGGATAAATAACCAGGCAGAAAGGAGACTCATCTTAATTCCCAGTAGCTGCTCTGTCATCGTCTCAGACTTGTTAATCCTGGGAGATTTAAAATACTAACTACATAAACTATAAAGGATGGCAAGAAATGATCTACAGTGACTTGTGCATCTTTCTCCCTCCATAAATAAATTTCTGGCAGCATGACAAAGCAAGGAAGTAATGAGCCATTATGGAAAACCCATCTGTTGCTTGCAAGGGGAAAGGCTTTGTGCTGGTAGATTTATTGAGGAAAATTTTCAGTGCAAGTCCCATTATTGCTAATGAGAATTGCGCAACTAATTGCCCATGCTGGAAATGCACCCCATTATGTTCCTTTGCTGTCTAAATGGGCATTGTGTGTTGCAGCAACACAATGTTATCCAAAGGAAATCCAGAGCATAAGTGACAATGACAGTCTCATGGTGAGGAAGAAGGGATGTGAAGTGGGAAGCAAGAGAGCTATCGAGAATTTTTGCCACCAGAACATAATTGTGACACTGTCTGGATTAGGAATGGTCATTTATAATATTATTTAATACCAATATGACAAAATTACAATAATTCATACGAGATATACCATGTCAGGTACCACTGGAAAGGTTATAATCTGCTAAGTATGATAATATTATTTATGTGTATGTATTATCTTTGTGCTATAAATTACTGATATATGTGATATATATCTGTATCCAAACATTTGGGAGTGTAACCCAGTAGCAAAGCGCAAGGCAGATTAGTGTCAGCATTGATGACTCATCAAAGGCCATTACCTTTACAATGAGCCCCAGGAGAGCTGCAAGTGCATTTCCCTGCCCATGTGCTGTGAGCTTGTGTTTGAAAAAAGCCACATGGCAGATCAGAGACTATAAAATGCAGCTTCACCCTCTTCATCTTGTCTTCATTCCCACTTCCTATCTCTGGATGAACTCACCTACAACTGAAGCTGTGAAACAAAGGACTGAGATCCATCCAGGTACAGGATGTACATCAGAGGAACTGTACAAGCCTGTAAATTGCACAGTTCTGTTGGGAATCTGATATATATGGACTTTAAAGTAATTTTTATGTATCTGATTGCTTTAGTCATTTAACATCTCTCTTCTTATTCATTTCTTTCCTTTATAATAAACCTTTAGTTTAGTTACTAAAGGATTGGCTTTCAGCAGGGTATTTTGGATGAGATCATAAAGTGGCTAACCCTCTGGCAAACAGGAGAACATTTCTGGTAAAGGGAATAGAGTTTTAATAACTTATTTCTTTACTGGACCTAGTTGCTAACTGGAGGCCAGAGAATGAAATACAATAACGGGGGCTGTGTCATTTCCTGTGTTTAGTTTCTTGATAACCAGTGTGGGAGATCAGAAGCACTATTTGTGACTGGTTGGTGAATCTAACTGCAGTGTTAGTCACCAGTCTGGGAGAATCTGATCTTTTTGCTGCCTGCACTGATCCTGGCATTTTCAGGTGGGCCACACTAGGTATGGATGGAATACAAATACTATAAGTATTTTTTTAAAATCCGCACAGATTTGCATGCTAGTGGTTCTAGCCTATCATCTATAAGATTTTTTGCTCTTGCTAAACCTCAGATATTAATCCTGATCTGCTGGTCAAAATTTTTCCATTGAATCTGGAATCTGAATGGCTAAATCTGAACAATGCTGACATATGACACAGTGAATACTTATGCTAATAATATCTTGCTCTTGTATAGCTCCTTTTCTCTAAACCTCAAGCATTCTACAAACATTAACTAATTAAGCTTCACAACACCCTTACGAGGTAGACAAGAAATATCATATATATCACAGTGATATGTTCACCACTCAGACATGTAACCACCTCTTGAGTGGAACACAACAGTAACACTACACAACTATTTAGGAAGGGAGGTGAGAAAGATTGCTGTATCTAACAGACACTATAGGGCATTATATGTAGGAGGAATGTAATTCTGAGACTTTGGCCAGGACACCACATTTGATGCAATGTACCGTGGTATCTTTAATGACCACAAATGGAAAGAATCTGGGAAACTGATTTATAAGAACAGCCATACTGGATCAGATCAATGGCCCATCTAGCCCAGTTAGTGGTCAGTGCCAGATGCTTCAGAGGGAACAAACAAAACAGGGCAATTATGAGTGATCAATCCCTGTCATCCAGTCCCAGCTTTTGGCAGTTGGAGATTTAGGGACATTCAGTACATGGGGTTGCATCCCTGATTATCTTGATTAAAATCCATTGATGGACCTATCCTCAAAGAACTTAACTAATTATTTTTGGAACCCACTTACACTTTTGGCCACTCATACTTTTGGCCTTGAGTTCTGAAGGTTGACTTTGCATTATGTGAAGAAGTTCTTCCTTTTGCTTCTTTTAAACCTGCTGCCTATTGATTTTATCTAGTGACCCCTAGTTCTTGTGTTATATGAAGGGACAATTAACACTTCCCTATTCACTTTCTCCATACCATTCATGATTTTATAGACACCTGTCAGATCCCCCCTCAGTCATCCCTTTTCTAAGATTAACAACCCCAGTCTTTTTAATCTCTCCTTCAATGGCAACTTTTCTATACTCAATCATTTTTGCTGTCCTTCTTTGCACCTCTTCCAATTCTAATATATCTTTTTTGAGACGGAGCGACCAGAACTATATGTTCCAGAGGGGTAGCCATGTTAGTCTGTTTTCAGCAAAAACCACAGAACTACATGCAGTATTCAAGGTGTGGGTGTACCAAAGATGTATAGAGTGGCATTATGATAGTTTCTGTCTTATTAGTAATCTGTTTCCTAATGGTTTCTGTAATTCTGTTAGCTTTTTGACGGCATTGCATTTGAAGAAGATGCTTTCAGAGAACTCTCCACAATGACTACACGATCTCTTTCTTGAGGGGTAATTAATTTAGATCCCATCATTTTGTATGCATAGTTGGGATGTTTTCCAAGGTGCATTACTTTGCACTTATCACCATTGAATGTCATCTGCCATTTTGTTGCCCAGTCACCCAGGTTAGTGAGATCTCTTTATAACTGTTGCAGTCAACTTTATACTTAACTATCTTGAGCAAATTTGTTTCATCTGCAGACTTTGCCCCCTCACTGTTCACCCCCCTTTTCTTTTCCCTATAGGCCCAGCCCTGAGCTAACAGAGCTATGCTGCCCCAGTGGGAGATGTGGCACACATTGCTTTCAGTGCCTCAGCTCCCCCGTGCATAGAGTGGGAAGACTCCTGCAGTTATGTCTGAAAAGGGATAAAGCAGGGGAGGGGGAAATGGTTACACAATGGTCTGTTGCATAGATACATCACCAGGGGTGTATCTCCAGAATCCCTGTACTCCAGAATCAAAGGGACGGCATCTGGCCAATGCACAGGGGTGTGAGAGTGAGGAGGCTTCTTTCACCCCCTCCAGTTTGCCCACGTGTCTCATGGCCAGGCACAGCCTGGCCCTATGAGAGAGGGTGTGACAGAAGACTAGAATTATGTGACACTGCACTTGAATAATCCTGTACTCGTTATAATCACACACACAGAGCTTGATCATTTACCTAGTTATTTAGGCCTAGTCTACACTTAAAAGAGTTTTGCTGACATAAGTATGTCCACCAGTGGTGTAACCTTTTCCTACTCGGGCCAGCAAAAGACTCAGAGTAGAAAAAAAACTCTTGTTGATATTGCTTACTGCATTTGGGGAAATGGTATGAACTACACTGGCAAAAACAATATAAGCTGCATCCCCGTTAATGGGTTTTGCTAGTATAGCTCTACTGGCATACCTATACCTTAGAGTACCAATTGAAAGGTTACTGCTGTTTTCGCAGAAGAAAACCTTCTGCTTTCTTTCTCTGTCTCTCTCTCTGATTAGGTTCAATCACTGCCTCCTGCAGGATTTGCCATGTGATTGCAGAGTTTTTAATCTCCACAGGCCTTGAAAGCAATGTGATCAAATGGATGGCTGAGGAGATTTGACAGATGGACAGGTGTGTACTACACCTCTGCTGCCCCCTGACTTCTGAGCTCATCAGTCTCTGTTGTCTCACAGCATATAAACATGCAGCAGAAGGAGATTTAAAGCTGCATTACAAGTTACTGCATTTAGTGAACAAGCATTTTCTAGGAAAGAGAAAAATCAGCTGAGGCTAGAGACAAAATCCAAAGTAGGCAACAAAATCTGCTAGTCCCTTTTCTCTGATTCTGCTGCACAGAATCGCACTTGTTGCAAGGAGAGGTCCCCATTTCCCTCTCCTCTGGGTTTCAGTGTATTTGTGTCCAATCTTTCCAGCCCATCAGGACCAAGCAGACTGTTATCTCATAAAAAACAAGTAACTAACAACAACAACAACATGGCTCTCCAGTTACAAAAGCCTATTCCCTCAGACACAAACTGACCCTCCAATAAGGGTCTATCATAACTGAATATTTCAAAAAGAGTTTTCCTGGAACAATTTTGAGAAGTAGTGGATCTGTGCGCTGCCTAAAGAAAGGTTGGCAGAGAGGGGTTGTGTGTGCATCCTCAGGAACTTTAGGCTATATCATATGCGTGATAACCTCCAAACTATTAAAGCTACTGCACTGCTGTAAGTCTTAAGAAGAGAATCAGGAAAAGGTGTTACATACCATGTTTAAAATGGGAGAGGGTCCCCAGAAAGGGGGATATAATATCACCATAACCAGGAGGATGGTATTATCTCCTGGTAATTCCTGAGGGTGGGGAACCAGTAGATCCTAGGTCTTCAGCAAAAGTTCAGCTGAAACATTTCTGCTTCTGGGCCAGCTAGTAAGGCCTGCTGTACAAATACTATTAAGCAATCTGCAATTTGGCTCTTTTCCAAACCAGGGCTGCAACCTGCTTCTAGAACTGTGCAATGCAAGCAGCTGGGGCCAGTAACGAAGCAAACCAAACACACATTTCTGAACTGAGGCAAATACTTGAAAATAATTCTAAAATAATTTAGAAAGTACTTTATCTCCCTTAATTTAATTAGGAAGAAAAATACCTCTATCTGATCATACAAATTCAGGTTAATCTTTTGAGTGAAACCCTATCTCTTAAGCACAAATTAGAAAATATCTTATAACACATTTATTATTTGAGTGCATAAAGTCTTTTAAGCTTGAATACATCAGGGAATAAAATATATATAATCAGGCAAGGTACAAATCATTTGGAATCTCCGCACAAAGGTCTAGTTAATTTGTTGTATAGTCCAGAAATGGTTAATATACACATCTCACTACTGGTTCATATTCATCAATCTGGCTATGTATTGAACAGCCCAGAACCACTTAATGTACATAGCAGTGGTTAATACATTGTACATGCCAAATTTACCAGATTGAAAGATCTTTGTTTAGTAGAGCTCTTCATTTTGGATACCAAGAGATTTCAATTAAGCAGTGTCACATGGCACATGCATTAAGTGCATTGTGAGGCACTGGATCAGAGACTAATTACCTTCTACCACTTGAGCAGCACACCAGAAGTCAATAATACTCATCCTGTGGCTGGTTTCCATGTATATTTGTAAAACTACAAAAGAGAAGCAGTGCTGAAGCACTGAGGGAGTCAGATGTGTCTTAGCAGAGCTCTTCTAGATCCCGTTGATCAGTACTCAGAGTTTTGCACAAAAAAATACTGTAGCAACAAATAAGGCCATTTGGTTAAAGCAACAATGATTTTCATCAAAACATACAGAATCTTCAGAGGAAGCGCTTCTGTCAGCAGTTTTTCAGCTTCAGTTTCCCAAAGGGATCTCAGTTTTGAGACTCTTGTAGAGATGACAGCCAGCAGTAATGGGGTCTGTTTGACCTTCAATGGATATTTCCTCTAAAGGGAAATAGATGAAGCTAGTCAGGCTATTTGTTACAATTAAGACTGGCTACAAATTTGGCCCCTTTTATATTAGAAAATTATTTGTGAATTAAATCTGATTTTCATCATCTACAAAACTGGTATGAATGACAACAGAATCAGGAATATATTACAAACGTCATAGAGAACTCTCTTCACTTCCACTATACATCTATTTTTCCTCCCACTGTTTATCTGTCAGGTCTGTTTAGCTCACAAGCCCTTCTGTGTAAGGATTGGCTCTCATTATGTGTTTGCAAAGTCCCAAACACAATGGGGTCCCGATTTTAGTAGGGCCTTTATATGCTATTGTAATACTATATGCATACATCCGTGGTGGACAGGAAGAATACAATGCAATGTGCACACCATGGAATATATGTTCTTTCTTTAAAAGACTACATATTCTTGAGCACCCTGCCTCATCTAATGCAATAGGATATGACATCAAAAAGGCCAGTAAAATTTGGGCTGAAAAGAACACAAAGCAATAGGTAATGGGCCCAGATCCATGAACAGATTTAGATCTTGTGATGCTGAGTGTAATGGAACCTAGAAAATCACTCTAACCATTGGCCATGGAATTGTCTGAGGGGGGTCTCCCTCAGTCTCTCCTGTTGAACTGGTTCCATTTTAATTTACGGGGCTACTCAGGGAGAAGCGGGGTTTAAAAAGCCCACTCTTAAGTGACCAGGGGCAGCTAACAGGGAAGTTTTGTGAAGGAGTTTAGAGGCAGAGAGGGAGAAGTAGATACACTTCATTAACATTCTGTAAACTAAAGATATAACATCCTCTGCCCCCTGATAACAAACAAACAATAAAAGAAATTGCTGCAGGAGTAAAAAGAGAATACAGATAGAAGTCCAGCAACAGAGTGGGGGCTGTCCAGTTTATTGCACTGAAAGCAACATGAACACCCCTGTGGACAGGTAGCGTATGTGCACATTTGGTGCAAGGAACTCCTGGCTCTCAGAGACTGTGTACGGGCTTTGGAGACCAGGGTTGCTGAACTGAAGGAGCTAAGGGAGATAGAGAGGTACTTAGATGAGACTTTCTGGGCCACAGTGGAATGGCCCCACTCCCAGTATGACAGCCTCTGTACTGTTGAAGAGGATGAAAGACTCAGGGAAAGAGAACATCATACTGGAGTGGAAGGAAATGATGCATTGTTGGGATCCTCCTTCCAGAAGATGTCATGATATCCTCTCGCACTGAAAATACCTCTCCAGGGGAGGGAACTCCAATTATAAGGAAAAGACAGGTAATAGTAATGTGGAACTCATCAGAAACATAGATAGCTGGGTTTGTGATGACTGGGGGAACCACATGGTGACATGTCTGGTGGGTGCAAAGGTTGTGGATCTCCCAAGACATAGACAGACTTACGTGTAGTGCTGGGAAGGAGCCGGTGTTCATGGTACATGTAGGTACCAGTGATATAGGGAAGGATAGGAGAGAGGTTCTGGAGACCAAATTTAGGCTGCTGGGTGAGAGACTGAAGTCCAATACCTCATGGTAGCATTCTCTGAAATGCGTCCAGTTCCACCACACAGGGCCAGTTAGACAAGCTGAACTGCATGGATGAGATGATGGTAAAAAGAGCAGGAGTTTAGTTTTATTAGGAACTGGGGAACCTTTTGGGAAAGAGGAAGCCTATACAAGAAGGATGGGCTCCACCTAAACCAAAATAGAACCAAATTGCTGGTATGTGAAATTAAAAGATTCATAGAGCAGTTTTTAAACTAAGGGCTAGGGGAAAGCCGACAAGTGCAGAGGCGTATGTGGTTTGGACAGAGACATCCCTTAGGGAAGGAACTATTAATGGAGATTCTCTATATTCTAGTAAGAAGGAGAAGATGGAAGAGGATAAAAGATTAGTAGGATCTGATGAGAAACCATCAAATAAAAAAGAGACCCATTCAATTACATCACATAATGCAAGACAGCTAAAAAGTGAAAAAGCTAGGAGTCTAAATACTAAGATGGGTGAGCATATTAAATGAGGGTATTGAGGTAAAAGGCACTACAGAAACTTGGTGGAATGAGGATAATCAATGGGACGCAGTAATACAAGGGTACAAAATATATTGGAAGGACAGAATAGGTCGCACTGGTGGAGGAGTGGCATTTTATGGGAAAGAAAGCATAGAGTCAAATGAAATAAAAATCTTAAATATAACAAACTGTGCCATACACTATAATAATAATAATAATTCCATGCTTGAATAATAAGAATATAGCGATAGGAATATACTACTGAGCACCTGGCCGGGATGGTGATAGTTTGACTGTGAAATTCTCAGGGAGATTAGAGAGGCTATAAAAATAAAAAAACTCAATAATAATACTGACTGGGTACACGTCACCTCAGGACGAGATACAGAGATAAATTTTCTTGGCACATTAAATGACTGCTTCTTGGAGCAGCTAGTTCTGGAACTCACAAGAGGAGAGAGAGGCAATTCTTGATTTAGTCCTAAGAGGAGCACAGGATCTGGTCCAAGAGGTGAATGTAGCTGAACCGCTTGGTAATAGTGACCATAACATAATAAAATGTAACATTTCTATGGGGGTAGGGGAAAACACCAAAGCAGCCCACCATGGTAGAACATAATTTCAGAAAGAGGAACTGCTCAAAGTGAGGAAGTTAGTTAAACAAAAATTAAAAGGTACAGGGCCAAAAGTGAAGTCCCTGCAAGCTGCATGGAAATTTTTTAAAGATACTGTAATATATATATATATATAATATAACATAATAAGATGTAACATTTCTATGGGGGTGGGGGAAAACACCAAAGCAGCCCACCATGGTAGAACATAATTTCAGAAAGAGGAACTGATCGAAGTGAGGAAGTTAGTTAAACAGAAATTAAAAGGTACAGGGCCAAAAGTGAAATCCCTGCAAGCTGCATGGAAATTTTTTAAAGATACTGTAATATATATATATACCTCAAATTAAAAACATAGTAAGAGGACCAAAAAAGTGCAACCATGGATAAACAACAAAGGAAAAGAAGGAGTTAGGCAAAAAGGCGTCTTTAAAAAGTGGAAATTAAATCCAATTGAGGAAAATAGAAAGGAGCATTAAATCTGGCACGAGAAGTGTAAAAATATAATTAGGAAGACCAAAAAAGTATTTGAAGAACAGCTAACCAAAGACTCAAAAAGTGACAGCAAAATTTTTTTTAAGTACATCAGAAGCAGGAAACCTACTAAACAACCAGTTTAGTAGCCACTGGAAAAACAAGATGCTTAAGGAGCACTCAAGGACGATAAAGCTATTATGTAGAAACTAAACAAATATTTTGCATCAGTCTTCACAGCTGAGGATGTGAGGGAGATTCCCAAACTGGAGCCATTCTTTTTAGGTAACAAATCTGAGGAACTATCCCAGACTGAGGTTTCATTAGAGGCGGTTTTGGAACAAACTGATAAATTAAACAGTAATAAGTCACCAGGACCAGAGGGTATCTACCCAAGAGTTCTGAAGGCACTCAAATGTGAAAATGCAGAACTACTAATCGTGATATGTAACCTATCATTTAAATCAGCTTGTCTACCAGATGACTGGAGGATAGCTAATATGATGCCAATTTTTTAAAAAGGCTCCAGAGGTGGTCCTGGCAAACACAGGCCGGTAAGCCTAACTTCAGTACCCGGCAAATTGGTTGAAACTAGCATAAAGAACAGAATTATCAGACAATAAAGTTAACAGAATGTTGGGAATCATGAGGAAAGGAATAGAAAAGACAGAAAATATCATATTGCCTTTTTATAAATCCATGGTGCACCCACATCTTGAATAGTGCATGCAGATCTGGTCACCCCCTCTCAGAAAAGATGTATTGGAACTGGAAAAGGTACAAAAAAGGGCAACTAAAATGATTAGGGATATGAAAAGGCTTCCATATGAGGGGAGATTAATAAGACAGGGACTTTTTAGTTTGTCAAAGAGGTGACTAAGAGGGGATATGATAGAGGTCTATAAAATCACAACTGTGTGGACAAAAGTCAATAAGGAAGTGTTATTTACTCCTCATAACACAAAAACTAGGGTTTACCAAATGAAATTAATAGGCAGCAGGTTTAAAATGAACAAAAGGAAATATTTCTTCACACAACACAAAGTCAATCTGTGGAACGCCTTGCCAGAGGATGTTGTGAACACCAAGACTATAACGGGGTTCAAAAAGGAACTAGATAAATTCATGGAGGCTAGGTCCATAAATTGCTATTAGTCAGGATAGGCAGAGATTGCTGTTTGCCAGAGGCTGGGAATGGCTGACAGGATGGTTCACTTAATGATTACCTGTTCTATTCATTCCCTCTGAAGCACCTGGCATTGGCCACTGTCGGAAGACAGGATATTGGGCTAGATGGATAATTGGTCTGATCTAGTAAGCCTGTTTTTATGTTCATCTGAGGGGCCTGATCCAATAGGTGACTTTTGACCATGCTACCAAATCAGGCAGCTGAATGCCACTTTCCTCCAGTTTCTGAATCATTCTGGGGTTTAGGAAGGAGATAAGTATCAAGGAGACAAAAGGGAGGTAGCAGTGCACATGCCCAGAGGCAAAAACTTAGACACCTTTAGGGTTAGGCAGCAGCCAAGCAGGATTTCTGTGAATCGCAATGAGCCTGTAAATGGGACTTAGGAACATAAGTACTATCATATATCAGACCTATATTCCCTGTCTATGAGCCTGGTCCAATGCTAACTGAAGTTTATTTAGTCTAATGAGCTTTGGATCCCGTCCTATATGACAATAGTGAAACTATCCCTGGGCTGTTGGGCCAGATACTCAGGTTCCATTGGCTGTGAATCTTGGAGTGCAGTGTGCTCTGACCACATCCCCTTTTATCTCCAAGTGCAGCTAAGGATAGGCTGCATGGGTGGAGGACATGATAACACCCTACAAATATTTGGCAGCTACAAATGTCAAGGAGGGAGAGGAATTATTTAAATTGCTATCAGGTATATAACTAGGAATGAAGCTGAAGGAGGGAAAATTCTAAGCTTTTGAAGGAGAGACCTACTGAGCTGTGGAACCCTAGAGAAGAGTCCCAGGAGAAGGGGTGAAAGCCCCATCATTTGGGACATTTAAAACAGGACCAAAATCTTAGTAAAAGTTCTGTAGGATACAAGCTGGCATTGGCAGGCAGATGGATTGGATGGTGTGGGGGTTCTTTTCCTCCTTTGATTTCTATGACTCATCATTTCAGATAAACACTGAAGGCAAGTCATATAAACGACTACTTTTTCTGAGTCCAAAAGGAATAGCTGGATAAATCTGTTGCACGGCTAGTTAGCTCTATGGAAGACCATATTGCCTCTGGGTGTTTTAACTATAGTATTATGTCTAGTATTTGGAGCAGGTCCCTGTAGCCTTTGCATTTCAGGTTCCACCTGAGTCAGGCTCAAAAGGAGAAGAGGGCAATACGTAGAACAGGGGTGGCCAAACTTACAGACTCCCTGAAGCCCCCCCACTCCCTACTGGGCAGAATCCTCTAGAATTCCACCCTGCCACAGGGCAGAAGCTCTGAGCTCCCCATCCCAGTGTGGTCATCAGGTAATAGGGGTCTCTGTGAACCGCACTTTAACTGTAAAAGAGCCACATGTGGCTCAAGAGCCACCCCTGACACAGACAGGAACATTGGCACAGCTATTGTCCTTCATATTTTTGTTCCCCTTATTTGGGGGTCTATGTGCCAGTTTTTTATAGTGTGTGTAAAAGCAGATGTTATCTCAGGTTGGACAGTTTCTTTTGCTTATGCAGTAACAATGGATTTACCAGTTCTAATGCCAAAGAACTGATGTGTCACTCTATTACTGCTACCATCGCATTTAAGAGAGCATGGCTCTTGTTTATGTCTGTTCAGTAAAAAAACTTACCTTTTTCATGTATTAAAATTTGTCTTTTGTAACAATTGCTCTGAGCTGAACATTGTAACCAAGGCTTTCCAATGATTAGTATAGAATACTGGAACCTCTGAAGCAGACATTCAGATACTATCATGATGAGTGTGGCTTAAATACTGAGTTCAGTAAACACTGACGTAGAAGTTGGGGTGGATTCAAGGACTACCCTAACCTGTGAACATCAGTCCAGGTCCATAAAAGTTAGGTGGAACAAATTCAAAGAAGGGCTACTAGGATGATCACAGGAATGGAAAACCTGCCTTATCAGAGGAGACTCAAAGAGTTTGACTTGTTTCACCTAATCAAAAGAAGGCTGAGAAGAGATAGGATTTTTCGCTATAAATACATTAGTGGGATAAATACCAGGGAGGGAGAAGAGTTAAGCACCAATGTGGACATAAGAAGTAATGGATATAGACTGGTCATCAAGTTTAGGCTTGAAATTAGGCAAAGGTTTGTAACCATCAAAGGACTGAAGTTCTGGAACAGCCTTCCAAGGGGAGCAGTGAAGGCAAAACACTGAACTGGCTTCAAGACTGAGCTTGATAAGTTTATGGAGGGGATGGTATAATGAAACTGCCTACAATAGCATGGTAGCCAGTCTTCAACTGCTAGCAACGAATATTTTCCTTGGCCGGTGATGAGACACTAGATGTGGAGGGCTCTGAATTACTACAGAGAATTTTTCCCAGGTGTCTGACTGCTGGGTCTTGCCCACATGCTCAGGGTCTAACTGATCACCATATTTGGGGTCAGGAAGGAATTTTCCCCCAAGTCAGATTGGCAGAAGCCCTGGGGGATTTTCACCTTCCTCTACAGCATGAGGCAAAGGTCATTTGCATGTTTAAACTAGGGTCAGTGGTGGATTCTCTGTAACTTGAAGTCTTTAAATCATGATTTGAGGACTTCAGTAACTCATTCAGAGGGTAGGGTCTGATTACAGGAGTGGGCGGGTGAGGTTCTGTGGCCTGCCATGTGCAGGAGGTCAGACGAGATGAGCACAATGGTTCCGTCTGACCTTTAAAATCTATGCGTCTGGATCAGTGAGGAGTGCTTGGGGTGATAGGGTTCACCTTGCCACTCAAGCTGGGCCCTCCAGCTCTCTCTTCCACTGAGTCACAGAGCCTGTGCAAACCTGCAGCTTGAACCCTCTCCCTTTCTTTATGTAGCTCTCTGTCTTCTACAATGTCTTCTGGGGTTCACAAGTTGATGGTTTGCCCCATCAAACCAAGTTGATGGTTTGCCTTCCTTCTAAGGCAATATGCACTTTCCTCCCAGTTCACAGGATATTCAGCCAGTGTGAAGGGGCAATAGGAAGCAGTTAGAAAAACATCATTATCAGCAGGACACACTCCCTCTTCACTTCCATCCACTGCTACATTAATGTAGCATGAACTACAGCATTCTATGTTGAGCCGGGGATCAATTCAGATCAATTCATGTGCCCACAGCTGGGCACCCATTGACCATACCAGTGAAGACCAAAAAGTCATTATCTTCAGTGCAGAGCTATTGTTTACTGAAAAGCAGATATCACAGATGAATAGAAAGAACTATACAATGCCTCTCCTTAGTAAGCCTCAATTTCCCAAGCATAAACCCTCAGTAGCTATGCTGGCCCCATGCAGTATCCCAATCGGTAAGTAAGGTGGGATAGCTACCACTCCTAGGTGAAAACTCTCTTTTCCTTCTTCAGGTTCCCTCAGGTCCTTGGTCTATTTTTTGAGTGGGGTCTTGGCTACCCCGAGGCCCTCTGATCTTAATCTTTCTTCTGTCCAACAGTATCACTGGCCTTCTTGGATATATGAGATATAGATAGAAAAAAAATAGCTACCACATGAGCTTCCCAATACTTATGCCCTCTTCCCAAAGAAGTCACATGTCCACAAAATTTGCTTTAAGCGAATTATGTGGCATAACCCAATTAATTCATAATTTGGGAGGGGGTTGCAGGGATTGGCTGACATTCACTTATCATGGACTACTTCCCTCCAGTCACCTGATGTCACGTCATTCTATTGAGTCAGTTGACCCAGGTCAGCTCGCCCCAGATTCGCCATTATATGCCTCCACATGTACACACCAGGTGAACAGGCCAGTGCTGATTGTGACCACTGGTCTTCCACATGAGCGTAGCTGCAAACATTTGTTACACATCTTGAGGCCAAATGCAAGTTTGGCCTTTACAGTGATTTTCCACAGTCTAGTGCTATGAGACCCTGCTCTCAGAATCCTCTAGCACTCACACTCACCAAACTTGTCCATTGTGATGCTATATAGTGATTCAGTACCGTCCCAACACTCTACAAGGTCAATCATAAGCTCCCATTATTTCTTCTCTGCTCCAGATGACATAATCCTAGTTTTGCAATCTCTCTTGAGATAAAAATCCCATCACACTACTTTTCATATTTGTTACTTTTCTATGGCCTTTTTCAACATCAACTTTTTCCTTTTTTTAAGAGAAGGAGTCCATGACTGGACACCGTACTCCAGATAAAGGTATACCGTTGCTTTGGGAACTATTATTATATATTTTACTCCATGAAAAGCTTGCCTCTCAGTGTTGTGCACTGGCTGTACTTTGGTAGATCTGTAGACATCAGAGCTTCAGACCTCAATATTGGATTGGTTTGCATGCATATTCAGATTTCACCATGGCAGAAACTTCTAGTTTACTGGAAGAAAAGCAGGAGGACAGGACAGTTTTGTTTAATAAATGGTGGATGTGTCTTGGCTAGATCCCTAAAATGAGTTATGCTACATGAAGTTTCCTGTCTGTGTACGTTCAGTTAGCCAGGATGGGCAGGGATGTGACCCCATGCTCTAAGTGTCCCTAGCCTCTGTTTACCAGAAGCTGAGAGTAAACAACAGGGGATGGATCATTTGATGATTTCCTGTTCTGTTCATTCCCTGTGAAGCATCTGGCATTGGCTGCTGTCAAAAGACAGGATACTGGGCTAGATGGACAATTGGTCTGACACAGAATGGCCATTTTTATGTTCTTAGCCACATTGAGGATCCCAAAGGCTAAGCCTTAGAGTGAGTCCTGCCTTCTTGCATACTTACTATCTCAGATGCATTTCATACATGTATTCTCTGCTTGAAGATTTTTTTCATCTCACCTATGCTTTATTCAGGGCTTGGGTCAAGTGGGAACTGAGGAGAACCATTTCCTCCTTGTTAAAATAAGAGATGGCTTAATAAATCACATCTTCAGCTGGTGTAAATTGGCATATCCATTGAAGCTGATAGTGTTACACTGGCTGAGGATCTGGTCCAGGAAGTGAAGAGATTGGAGAAAAGGGTGTTTCTTTACTAACTCTTTCCAGTTCAAGTCATCCTGGCTAGGATGCCATACGTGAATCTCACCTTGGAATTGAAAGATTGACAAAACTTCTTCATTAACTCATTCCTGACTTCTCAACAACTGCATCTACTCAAAATGTTAGTGTAGCCTCAACTAAATGAGACCGAGTGATGTGTAAAGTTTCAAAATATTATACTCAGTAAGAGATCCTCTGTAGCTTTATTATGTATTTACTTTATTTTGTGTTATTCCTATCCATGACAGCGATTCATTAAGGTGCACAGAGCAAGATTGTTTTACCTTTACTCAAGGTGAATAATGTTTTACTCCATGTGCTGTGTTTCTGAAAGGCTATTCTCAGAATAAATTACTAATCAGGATGAGTAAGGGTGTGAGAATTGGGCCCACACCAAGGAGAGTTGATTGAACACTGCAAATGCAACTTCCTATGTATATTCAAACAAGTTCACTTTATTCATACCACTGTTGGGTTTGCTTTCTGCAAAGTTTTTATAGGGTAAAATTTTGCTAGCCTAAATATATATGAAAAACAAATTTTTAAATATTCTCAGAAAGAGATTTAAAAATTTGCTTTCTGTGAGCATTTGCACCAAAAATTTGAAGAGAAGATATTGAAATTTGGGTCAGCAAGTCATGTTGTGTTTCAAGTATAATTTTTCAAAGTATACAGATTTTATTATAGAGATGGGAGGAAATATTTGAGTAATTCCATTTTTAACACTCCATGAAAACCTCTCAAATGAGCTGATAAAAGCACGTAACAAATTAGCCCTCCTTTTGGCACTTTCTAGTACAACCTGGGCCCAATCTTAGGATGAACATGTCTCCCAACATGAGCCAACTGTTAAAAACTGACATTGCCAGATGTTCATCTTCCTTGTTGATAATCTTTTTTGGAGGAAACAAACTAACAACAATGACTACTACACAGTACTAGACAAAATAATGCATTATGTCTTCATAGTTGCAAGAGTGCATGGGAATAGTTAATAAGCTTTTTCATATTCAGATGTTACATATTGTTAAAATTGTGTGTAAACTATAAGGGAAAATGAAATTTCCCCAGACACTTTCTATGTACTATGATTGACTATTAAAGCATTGTTACAGCTTCTGAAACAGGAAGTGGGTGTGGTTTCCCAAACCCTAACAGGGTTAGTGAACATCATTGTTTCATTTTGTGTTTACGATTCACTATTTTTTCCACATCCTTGTAAAAGGCAGGGAACAGTAGATTCACATGTAAGTCTTTAAACAGCAGCTCACTGAGCTGATCACTAGTTGGCTTGATTTATGTTTTAATTTTATGGATGATATCACACAATTATCTCCAGATGGAATAATCAGGATGAAGCATTGCCAAAGAACATTAGATACTAAAGAAGTTCAGCCAATGCAATCCATTCAGTACTGTAATTATTTTTATTTTGGCTTCAAATAGTTGTATGGGGACACAAAACTCATTTCTTTAGGGCTTGATTCAACACCCACTGAAGTCAGAGGGCATTGTCTCAAGCAGAGTCCCACACCCATTCACTCATTTTTTCCCATTAGAATGGGAATGTCTCAAGGATCTCTCCACTGAACTCCCTTTATTCTCGCTCTATCTTCCTCCTTTTCTCCTCCTATCACTTTGCAGCTGATATTTGGGCCCATCAATTGTAGTTTATTGAGCACAAGACTTACCAAATCATAATTGTTTAACTTGTGGTAGATTGGAAAAATATTAATTTATATGAATTATGAGCTAAACAGTTTCTAATGGGGGGCGGGGTGGGAGGGTTGGATTTTTTGTTTTTGATTGAGTAAATGATATTGTGAGTTAGCTGAACTGATCATCTCAAGGTTTTCTTAGTGCTGAAGTCCCCCAAACAAGCTTTTCTAGATTGAAGCTGACAATTTAAAGGCAGATGGAGTTATGCTTCAGGGATATAAATCACCGACCTGGGAATAACAAACTGCTTTGTTACTGGCAAAGCTAACTTCATAAGACACTTAGAATTTAGGCCAAAATGTTAGGACATAAAGCTAGGGTTCTAGGGTGGGATTTTCCAAAGTGCCTCACTGGTTTAGGAGTACAAGCCCAAATCAAAGTCCTCAATCCATATTTAGGCATCTACATAAAAGCTAAATATGGTTTTGAATCATAACTATAGGCACTGAGGTTTGGACATTATGGTCTCAATCTATATTGCAGAACCCAAACTAGGCCTCAAAGGCCAATAATTGGCTGCACCACTTAGCATCCAATGACTAATCATGTCTATATCTCTTGTTCAGGCTTTATTAAGTATGCTACCTTCTCTTGGCCTGCTGAAAAAGCATGTTGAACCCCTATGTATAAGGTGCTAATAACTTTGTTACCATGGATAAAGATTACTCAAATTTGTTTTGTTTGGTATCAGACTCTGGCTTTGTGTGATACATCCAAGGTCACTCAAGAAGTATGTGACAGGGCCAGGAACTGAATCCACAACTCTTGAGTCCCAGCATATTGCCTTACCTACCAGGTCATTCTCCCTGTTACTAATCCCCGCTTCCCCATACCCCCTCACCGCCACCCCCCCAAAAAAGTTTACATTTTTAATATGTTGATAGTGTGCTGGAAGACTGCTTCTCAGTCTAGGATTTGTTGCTTGATAAGATGACCATATAATAAATAATAATAGTAATAATATAATAATAATAAAATAAACTGGCAAGTATGAGATGCTGAAATCTGTGTATAAATGATCAGGCAAAAATCAACCCCGTCCTGAAAAGGATGCTTGTGGCTAAATCTACATGTTTGGATTTGTATGGTGTATAGAACTTCAGCATACTGTCCATATTTCTAATAAATTTAATATTTCTCATAGCCATTGTTATAATAATTAGGGAGGTACAAATTATTTAAAATTAACATCACACTCTATCAATTTGACATTTTGCACATGCTGCTGTAATCTAGATATAAGCCCTTTTCATTGAAAACCTTGCTAAATTCCATTAATTTTTGAGTGAAAATGGACCCATTATTAAGAGAAGCTGGCTTTTACAGCAAAACAGAGAATTTTCACCTTGCAGTAGGATATAAAAATTATCATTTTTTTCAAAATTATAGAAAAGCAAGATTTTGGCAGGGGGTGGGAGGAAATAGCCTGAAACAAAATAGCAAAAATGTCCATGTTAATCACTTTGAAAAAAATATTTGCCAGGTTTGCATAACTTGTGTCAGAACAGCTCTCAGTGTGTTATTTAACTTAAGTAGTGATAGTCACCTTTTCTCCCTTCAAATTATTATCATAGATTACACAATCCATGTGATAATTGCCATTATTGACTTATGACTTTATTATTGCAATAGCAAAAAATTGTGCTAATAGCAATAATGAAGGTAAAGGAAACGTAAAAACATCCAGCACTCAAAGAGAGCAGGCTAGAAAATCAAAACGTAGCATCAGAGGCAATGGCAGCATACCCAGTAGTGCATGACTTTTGAGTGATCGTCACTGTCATTTTCCTCTGCATTCCTGGATAAAAATGGAGGAGTCATTTCCGAGGAACGCAACTTTTGGTGAAAAGAATACAGCATGTTCTGTCAGCCCCCCCTCAATTCACAGATGAGCACAGGTCTCTCTCTACATTGATTCATTGCATCCTGTGCTGCAGTAACAGTTGCTAGAACAAGCACATTGTCAGAAACAGAGAAAATGTTACAGTAAATTTCATTAAGCCCACCAGGTTCTACAAAATGGAGGGCCAACAGACTTGTGCAGGACTTTGGTGGTTGTTGTCAAAGGCAGTAAATTGGTGCATTGTCAATGGCTTGTTGCATTATCCAATGCAACAGATAGTTCCAACTACTCCTTGATATGCATATTATAAACAATGGTGTGTATCCAGCTACCTCCAAGTTCCTGGGTTGTACTAGTTCATGTGTTAAGCTACCAAGAATCTTTTTTCTTCCCCCTTAGGCATGGTGTCATTTGCTGACTAATCAATAAGTTCAATACTAGCTGCTTAATTCAACATGACTGAAAACAAATTCAGTTTATAGCATGGTCTGGATATGTTCCTCAAACTCTCAGCTGCATGAGACCCAGGAATGGAGCCAGACAGCTACCTTTTAGCACCAGATATTAATAGTTTGGATACTGGGCATTTGGATGTCTCAATCTTACCTACTGCTGTTGAAGTCCATGGGACTACCAGCATTCTTCAAATTACACATTTGTTTTAGTGCTTTACTGGATCAGGCTCACTGGAATGAGACAGCATGAAGTGCAGTGGAAAACTCTAGAAACATTTCTATTATTTTCTATTTACTCCTGAGACTCAAAGTTTAATGAAAAATATTCAATCCTTAAAGGGCATCATCATCTGCTGAGACGACTCAATAGAGTTTTAGAATTAAAAAAGTGCAGATGACTTGAATCTGGGACTGGGGAGTAGCGAATTAACTGCAAATGAGGCAGCATTTATGTTTTTCACATGCACTGCAATTTTTAAAAGACTTTTGGGCGTGTCTTATACTCCCACATAGAATCTGGACATTTGAATTCATCCAAACACTTAATTAAAAAAAACCCTTCTAATTGATTCAACTGAGAAAGATCCCAAGAGTTGTAAGACACAATAACATTGTCAGATAGCCAGGCTTCACAGCACAACCGTGAGTAATATCCAGTTTGTCACTGTTCAGCTAATTCTAGCTTCCATTAGTATTTTATGAAAGGATGAGCTGGCAGCTAAAAGCTACAAATCCCATTGGCCCACAGGTTATACGTTATCCAGGACAAGCGTGTGTACAATTATTTCTAACCTATTAGTCATAATTTCCATGATGGTGATGCATAGCTGATTATATGAAAAAAATATCTGTTCTGTTTTCAGTAAAGCTAGTTGAGTTATTCCTTGTGAACAGTTTAGCCAATGAATTTTGATTTCTATCCACAAGTATTCAAGAATTTTTTTTTTTCACTAATCAGCCAACTGTACCAATAGTCACATAATTTTCTGGGAATAATTTGACACATTTTCTCCCATCAGTCACTGAATACTTTGTGACAGTTATGGCAATTCTCTGCCTTATTCTTGACAAACCTTACTAAATTGAAGTAAACTTACAGAATTATATTTAAGTATTTTATCAGGTCGCTGTATTAAAAATGCAAATGTTTACGTATTATTGCGGGATTATATGGTGCTTCTTTTGGAGGAAGACGGGGCAAATGCAGTCTCTGGGAAGTACTGTGATCTTTAAAAGATTATGTTGAATAATTTAGCATGAATGATCTTTTCGCACAATGTGTGTGAAGTGGAATTCCTAGGAAGTCCTTGGAAAGAAGGGATTTCAAATTCCCACTTACAAACTTAACTTTTAAGCTAAGGGGGGGAAGAGGGATCTTTTGGCTTCTGATCATGCCTGACATGAGGACAGTTCAAAGACAAACTGTATAAAGGAGTAACTGATTTGCTTATGAGGGGCTTGTTCTGAGTGAAAGCTGTTATGAAATTGTGACCACAGAAAAATCCCTGGAAGGGGTTTTAAGGACTGTTCACTGGCCAGAGGACACCCCCGCTTTTGGGGGGGCAAGGAGTTGGAGTGATCGTTGGGTAAGCCTATTTAGCATAACTGTAGGTTCTTTTAATATGTTTTCTCTATAATACTTTTTACCTTAAGAATAAATGTGCATGTTTAGAAAGAACTGTGTGAAAGCTTAGCTGTGGCAATTACACTGTGTACTGTCTCTGAGGAAAAAAGTAAAGCAGGCCAGTTTGGGCAATTTGATTTTGCTGTGGAGGTCACAGTACAGGCAGGGAGCTGAGCAGTCTGGAAATACCTTGGTCAGGAAGGAGAGAGATGTGGGCCTCCACTCAAGACAGTTGATGACTCAGGCCTGGTCTACACTTACCTTCAGGATTCGGCAGCAGTCGACAGGAGATACGCAAGTGACGTAAATCACTTTACTTCCGTCGACTTCACTGCATCTGCTCCGCGTGCCGTCCACACTGCTCTGCGCCGAGGGGAACTTACGGAGGTGGTTTTCCTACGTCCATTTCTGGATCGAAAGAGCAGGTCTACACAGACCGCTCAGTCAATCCAGAGACATCGATCTGACGGCAGCGAATTTGCCGCCATCAGTACAGACGTAGCCTCAGGATCTGGAAGCTCATACCTTTGTTGCACCATCAGGGGTAATACAGGGGCTGCTGCTTTGAACTGTTACATGCCATATTTGTGAACACATTTTTTGCTCATTCCATCAGCTCCTATTTTCTGTAATCTTTCCACTCACCCATTCCATTGCCTCTCATTAAAAGAATAGCATTTGCTGATGTTGATCTGATTGGCAAGTATTTTCTGAGCAATTTTTTACAAATAGTTTTTCCCAATTATTTCATGGACATTTTTCAGCTTTTCAATGAAAAGACAGGAGTAAATCTGGAGAAAGTCCATTGCTTTAAATGGATTTACCCTGGCAAAACTGAGATCAGACTCTGGACTGGAGAGTGTCAGCAAGCCAACTACTCTCTTCCACATTGGTCAAAGGCTAGGCCAGGTTACCAAGGAGATTTACTTCATTCTTGAAGGGGTTACACATGCCTTATTGCTGCTCCCTCTTTCCCATTAGAGATCGTCTAATATCTGGGTGCCTTTTTTATTTCTAAGGTACCTATTAACAAGATACCTAAGTGCCTTAGAGGCTGAGCTACACTAGGAAATTACATCTCTCAGGGGTGTGAAAAATCCATTCTCTAGAGAGATGTAAATATCCTGACCTAACCCCTGGTGTAGACAGTTCTAGGTCAATGGAAAAATTCTACCACCTCTCAGGAAGGTGGATTACTTATGCCAATGGGAGAATCCCTCCTGTCAGCATAAATAGCGTCTACACTGAAGTGCTGCAGCTGTGTCACTATAGCATTGCCAGTGTAGGCATACCTTGAGAAACATAAATAAACTGGCCTGGCACCAGCTTATACTTCACTGGCCAAAACTTGAAGACCTTACTTGCCATTTCATTGACAAGGAGTTACGTTGGTGTGAGAAGTAAGAAAGGTCTCCAGGATTTGGTCCTGTATTTGAACAAAAGTAAAACCCACAAAAAAGGTTCAGTAAAAACAAATTGGAAGATGGGACAAGCGGGAAATGTCACTTCATCTTCTTTTGAGGGCATCTGTCCACTGGTTGTTACATTGGTCTGAAACCTGGGGGGGTACCAATGGAGTCTGTACTCTTCTGTGGAGCCCAAATAGCACTTATGTCCTGAAACACCTTTGCTCATCTGGAAATTACACTTCTTCCTCCAGAATCTACACCAGCAAACATCTACCAGGTGTGTTTTTCTCACCCAGGACCTGATTATTGCAACATTCTATACATTGACTTAGTCCAGGCCACCCATAAACTACAAGTGGATTGAGACACAGCAGAATATCTGTTGAGAGAAGCAATCCAACAACAGCACAAAAAGCTAAAACTTTACATTGTACAGGCTGCCAATCCAGTCTCAGGTACAGTTCAAGGTCAAGACAAAAATACTAGTGATGGTTTGTGAGGTAATATGGGCCTATACCGCTGCAGGTTCTGTGCATTAGTAGTACAACTTTGAATCAATTCTTATGTATCTCCAGCCCATCTGCCTTTTTTTTTTTTTTGCACCACTTCTGCCACCCCAGGGGAGGGTAGGAGGCTGAATGGAGTTGCAATCAATAGAGTGGCACTTAGATCCTTAGATATTCCCACTAAAGTGTTCTGTATGTATATCCAAGGCCTCTTTCTTACAGATGGCTGAAGTGAGCTCTGGTGTCTGCCATGGCTAGGAGGCCATATTACAGTGGATGCACATAGGGGCTTGACAGTACCAGTTCACTGACTCTTTCTTTGGGTTCTACTGGGACATCATCACCAACGGAACTTTTCCTAAAACCAGAGGCTGGAAGCTTACTGGTGAGAGGCATTAAATTATTACCATAGAAAAGTGAATGGAACCCAGCTGAGTGATGCGTGGCAAACGAATAATACTGCACTGGGTGGCCTACATAGCAAAAGACATTGAAAAAAAAGCTTGTAATCACCTCTTTAAACATGGTGATCAAACACTCCCAGCCCCAGCTAAATTGTCTAAGGGAAAGTAAGAGAGACAGATAGAGAGAGAATGTGTGTGTGCATGTAAAAACATGCAGGGATATGTGAAAATATGCCGGGATATGTGAAAAAAACATGAAATGGCAAGGAATTTTGAATTTTAATTTGTCAGTTAAGGAAAAGCAACACAGAATATAAAATGATTTGAGTGGCAGGCAATGTATACACAGTTTCTTGCTTCTCTTTCACTGACCCCTCCCCCCTTTTTTAAAAAAAACTATTACATCCACTAACATCAGGTCTCGGAGTGTGGAACCAGAGTGAGATATTTCACAGTACAAAAGACAGATCTGGGTGCTCCCAAAACTCATGACTAAGATGTGCTCTAAATTTATGAAGACAAGCTCTGTATAGGATAAAAGCTTGTCTCTTTCACCAACAGACGTTGGTCCAATAAGATATATTACCTCCCGCACCTTGTCGCTCTATATTTGCGGAACAGCTGTGAATAGAACTCTGAACTGCGGAGTCTGATGTGTGAATATGTTGATAAGCATTCTACTAGCTGCTAGCTATGGAAAGGAGGGAGAAACACTGAAGAGACATTGTCTCGTGTCTTCTCTGCCCCCTGAGAATATCCTCAATTGGGGGAAATCCAATCCCCACTGAAGTCAATTGCAAAACTCCCATTGACTTCAGTGGGGCCAAAATATCACCCTAAACGAGGAAAGAAAAGTCATAAAGCCCAATTCTGCATTGTACTGCACTGGCATTGCCAGGATTATAGCAATAGAGTTAGATGGTCGGCCCTCTACCCTACTCCCCTTCCTCAGTTGACTATGGGAGAAGCAAGGGAAGTGCTTTCAAGGGTAACTAATCTGTCTGGCATGTGTGAGGTTCTTTAGATAATTGTGGATGCTTTACCGTTGCTCCAGCTCAAGGAGAAAGTTATCTAATTGAAACTGATTTCAGTACAGAGGTTTCCATTACCAAATCATTCCACCGGGCTGCATTGGATTCAGGTGAGCACACCAGTGCCAGTGTCGAAGTATATTTTTGTGCAAGCTTCTGTAACATTGCCCTGCTGGGAATAAAACTCCTCGAAAAGTAGCTGGTCTGACTAGAGACAGTAAGCATGTTTCCAAATCTAAATTCTGATTGCCTGCTGCCAGCCAGTCTGAAACACTGCCTGATTGTCCAGGGTAGCATGGAATCGTGTGGGAATACAAAGCGACACTTGTAACCTAGACAAGTGAATTGGCTGCTATTCCCAGCACAATGATATGGATTTAGCTGGAACGCTATCCATGGCAAACACAACCAGTGTGGAAACCTTTAGTGCTCTCTTTGACTGAACCATTACTCAAGCAGTGTGATTTTTTTCCTATTTTAACGAGACAGTTGTCTAAAGCCAGATCTGCAAATTGAGGCATGTGAAATGGTGCACATATGTTTGCGTGCATCTCTCTGATGCATTTAAATACTCAAAATGTGTGAGTGCATTTGCACTAATTGAATATTGAAATCTGCTCTATAGTAGCAATAACTTCAAGTTCTTAAAACAGTTCATTCCCTAATAGTCTTCTGTTGACCACAGGATTTAGCCTGTAATTTATTGTGAGAGATACCGAGCTTACTACCCAAAATAAGATGTTTAAAATTAATCTTTTTTATCCATCCCTGCTATTTCAAGCTGATATATCTATGGGACCAACATGGCTATAACAACACTGCAAACAACCCCCTCTACCTACTGGCATTTATCTAGTGTTTATCATGGCAATAAATAAGTGCTATAAAAGCATAATAAGATTTGCCTGGGGGAGTCTGTTTTCTTTCCTACTCTCAGTGTGATCAAGGCCCTATCTATGAAGGTGACGTCAATTATCCATTTCACTCAAAGATTCAGTCTTAGGCTGCTGCTTTTGAGGCTGCCAAAATCTGTTCTCATGTTCTGGCTCTTTGGGGGATACTATGGTGCAGAATGGTGTCTTAAAGTGTGGCTGGAAGACCATGGAGGTAGGACTCTTATTGATCTCCTTTGGGAGGGGTTCTCAGAATCTTTGGGCCTGCTGTTGAAAAGGCTCCACTTTCCTGCTCTCGTGAGATTCCAGTAAGTGTAAGGTGCTCAGTGATCACAAGTGCTGTTGAGGACTCCTGGAGAAATGAACATTTGTAAGATAATATGGGCCTATACCACTGAAGGCTTTATACAGCAGTATAGGAACCATGAACTGAATCTGTGTACAGGTTTCTAGCCCACCCCATACCTAGCTGAGAACTTTTTTTTAAGCTACTTCTGCAATAGGGAGGAATGGAGTTGCAATCAATGGAGTTGCTTATAGGAGCTCTGAATTTGGCTCGCTGCAAATAGACAAAATGACATTCCTTTGGCTAATATTTTGTTTTACATGTGCTTTCTTGTTGTTCTTGGAAAAGTACGTGTCCAGCTGAACCTGTTATAATGTGAGGCTTTTGGGACTCTTTCCATTGCTTTTAATGGGAACTGGATCAGGCCCATGAACAGAGTGGGTGAAGACTGTTCACAGTAGGTTCTTGGAAAGATTTAACACATTCAAGAAACTTTTTTAATTTTTAAGATGGGTTTGTATTCTGTAGTTACTTTTCAAATTGAGGCAGTTTTGACCCTGAATTTCCTTGGTTTGGCTGTTTAAGGTGCATTTTTACTTGTGCACTGTGTACAACATACACTACAGTTCTTCCAACAATGAGATTCAGAAGCAAGCCACCAACCCACAAATCAAACTTCTCTTGGGATATGGTCAGCAGTCAGCTCAGCAGTGCATATGCAAAGCCTGTATTTAACAGGAATTATGGTTTGCAGAATCCATGCATTTTCTGAACCATGAAGTAAAGTAATTACTCATTAAAATACCCATCTATCAATGAGGTTTCAAAAGCAGCACTAAAACATAGTCTATGGCTGAAAATGAAAAAAAAAAAAAAAAGAAAAAGAAAAGAAGAGAAAAAGGAATAACATAACTTGATTTAAAGAGTTTAAAATGAGTGAAATTCCAGTGGTTTCTGATTTTTTTTTCTCTCTGCTCCATAATAAAATATTATGTGAAAGCCAAAAGGACCACCAAAGATCAGACATTGGGAAGGGTCTCTAAAATGAAAAGTTGGACTCCGCTTTAACCTTCAACATATAAATGAAATCAAAGTAATCATTTTAACAGGCTAGAGGCCAAAAACAATGTAACATGAAATCCCCAAATACCAATTCAATGAGAGAGTCACATTTGAAAGTGACCATGATGAAAGAGAACGATCAATATTTTGCAGACATCATCCGAGGGGCTAAATGAATGAACCTATTCTTCTAAGATGTTTATATTTACTTTTTAAATGTTTGTACCAAACTTTGGTGTGGAAGCATTTAATTGGGATGCAAAGCATTAAATCAGTGCAATGATCAGTGAAACTGACAGCCTCGTAAAATGATTTGTTCTGAAGTTTTGAGGCACTTATAATCACAGCACCCCATTAATTTATTTTGCTCTTTGTTTATGTTTCCCTATTTGAATTTCCCCTTCTTTCACCTGCAGGGATTCATCCTCACATTACATGCTGTGAAACAAGCTACCTGAGTTATTTCTTGTGCTGTGGAATAGAAAGACTCTTTGGAGTAGCATCTTCTCATCCCAAGACCAAAATAGTTTGAAAGACTGGTTTACATGGGGAAAAAGGTCCTGACTATTTGTTCACTAACTCAGCTACATGATTCATTCCCTCTCTCTAGGATGCAATTCTGTACTCATTTGAACAGGATGTTTATGTGAGTAGATCCATTGCCAATTCTGTGAATTGCTGAGCACCTGATCTAGGGCTAAACTAAAATACATGTTTTTGGTGCCTGGCTCTGGCTGCTAGGTAAGGAGACCAGATTGACTCTAGGCTAAAACCAACACAGTTTATAGTCCAGGCCTTTGATGGCAGAAAATGCACCAAGAGATGGTTTGTAGTGGCACAAGGCACTGGCAATTTCCCTTCTCCTGGGATGGGGGCATGAAAGGCAGTCAGCAAGCTCCTCAAATTGAGCTTCTGGAGCATCTTGAGAATAGGCAAGGAAGGCACAGATTTAGCACATTCCCTCAGCAGCCTTTACGGGTTATGAGTGCTAGGGAATGACCAGCAGCCTCCAACACGCAGTGCGCTGGGAGAGAGCAGTGGTGGAAACAATCTGCTGTTGCTATAGGGCAAATTTATCCTGATACACTGGCACAGGATGCTACAATTTACACTGAGAATTGGCCCTAGAATGATCTCCTCAGTTATCCTCTAATTCAAACTATATGCAGAATGCCATCCCATGTACATAAGGGGCTCCCTGAATGGAAGATACTATTGTTTTTTTAACTGTGAATTACATTGCCTGTGACATATTAATGTGTGTGTTGAAAGATCAGAGCCATAAAAGTTAAATGGGGAAGATTTTTCTGCAGTGAATTATCTCAGGTCATGTTTCCCAAAAATGTTATGTATTATGTGAAGGCCAATGATCATGTAACTGTAATGCTAGAATCAAAACCAAGCACCAAGAGCTTAGGATCTGAAAGATGGCAAGAAGCACTGCATTATCTCGTGAGATGTTGGAGGTATGCCTGCTTTTCAGCTAAAAAATGACCACTGTGCTGTGCATTGCCCCAAGCAGAA
Organism: Mesoclemmys tuberculata; assembly: GCA_007922155.1. Taxonomy (NCBI): domain Eukaryota; kingdom Metazoa; phylum Chordata; order Testudines; family Chelidae; genus Mesoclemmys; species Mesoclemmys tuberculata. The sequence goes on along the minus strand of ML675603.1, from coordinate 66,451,205 downwards.
TGAGGAAAGTTGCCAGGTCACAGCCTAAAAGCAAGTGCATAATATTCTTTCAATTTCCCTGGCATATAACAATGTGTGTAAGAAAATGATTCAGCTCCCTTCTAGAGAAACTGCTATAGGTCTGTTAAGTTCTTGTCTATAGCCTGTATGGTATCATGGCAAGTCTGCTGATTTTCCAGGCCCAGACCTTTCACAGTGCGCAATTTGCACATGCAGACATTGAGAGGGCATAGAGAACTGCCCTACTTGCATAGGAGAGCTCTTCTAGAAGTATAAATGGTCATTTTGACATGCAGTTACTGCAGCTGCATGAACTATGATGGTAAGTAAGTGCCCAGGTAAATTATTTTACACCTTTAAAAGTCCACCTCTACACAGTAAAGAATAATTCCAGCATCTCTGCAACCATTCCCTCTCTTAATAAAAAGGATCTATCTATTTTGGTTCTTAGACTATGCCACGGCCTGTATGTAATACTGATGAGAATGAAATGCCTTTAGAGTACAGTCATTTCACTACCAGAATCAAACTGTACAGTACCTGATAAAGCACTTTGAGATATCTGAATATGAGACAGGAAATCAGATTAGATTCTTTTGGACTGTAGGATTGGGCAAACTCCTGAAGGTTTCAAATGAAAACTGAAGCCTTTGGAGGCCTTTTAGAACCTCTAGAACTTTCGGAGGCTCTTACACCTCCATTGACCATACAGCTCCTCACTGTGCTGTGACCACAGGTTCGTAAATACATAGCACAGCAAAAGCTACCAGTGAGCTGTCGTGGCAGTGCAGGACATAACAGGAGGCATTCGCTGGATATAGTACCTCTGCAGAGCCAATCCAATTCTTGGTAAGGCAAGCATTAAAAGCAATGATGATCAGAATCAAAGCAAAAGTGGTGTGGTCAGTTTCAGAAGTGCACCTGAGAGTCGTGCTTTTATATTTAAAAACAAGCAGGGGTTTTTACTGCATTTTATTAAAATTCCTTCCAGTAAAATTTTGACGAACCGCACTGCACGCTCTGTCACTATTTTGCCTTGTGAAGTCCAGCAGGAAAGAGGGAACTTTTTTCTCCTCCTGAAATATCTGTGGAATTTAGGCCTAAATGTCATTCTTCTACAAATGATATTCAAAGAAAATAGAAGGCTTGCTTTCTCCACCTACTGGCTAAAATGTAAAGCTAATCGACAGTGCTATAAAAGTGCCAGAAAGAAGAAACAAGCAAAATCCGAATAAAGGAAAGGAAAATCACCTGAAATCCTTCTCTTGCCCCAGTATTTTGTCTTGCTTCATTTCATTTTAACAAATGACAGATTCTTTTTCTCTAGTTCTTTAAGTGAATTTAGCACTTGTGAAAGCTGCCACGCTAAGAGCCCTGGCGATTAAAGTCAGCTATTTCTTCTCAGAACAGAAACAAACCAGCCTAGTGTTTAGACACTCAGAGCAAAAGATTTCGCCAAACTGCACATCATGCAACTCAGGGAGGAGACAGCTTACCTTTGTGTTTCCCTGATCCTGTAGTGTGCACGGCTGGTCCCCAGTGTAAATTAGAGCAGCCTGAAAATTAATACAAATTATGCTGGCTGCCAACAGCCCCAAAGGGCCAAAGTGACAGACAAAAGATTGGTGAGGCATAAGAAAGCCCTTGCCACATCCACTCCGTCAGACATTAACTCTATGTGAACAACAGGGAATTGGGAATGTATTGGAGTCTCCATGCTGGCTGCATGCCACCAGAGGATTCCCCTACACTGGCCTGAACTGGGATAGCTAGTTAAATTGGTTTTATGGGCAAAGCAGCCATGTTGCATTCCAGCATTCAGTCTTCAAAGCACAAATAGTTTTTTTCATATAATAATCCATGTTCACTGTGAACATACGTAATTCCCAGCTCCAAATCAAAGTGATGGGAGAATCTAGACTGCCAGTGCCCATTCCCTCTCCCTTCTGTCTCATGCATACATCCTGTAATATAAGGCAACCATGAAAAATAGTCAAGCCAGTACTTTGCAATATCTTTCTTGCTGACCTTCTTTTCCATTCCTCCAAAGCTTGATGATTACCAAAGTCAGCTCTGGAAAGGGAGCATCAGAAAAACCAAACACTGTTAAAATGACAGGGGAAACAAAGGAAAAGAAAAAGAAGAACTACGTCTTTTGACAGCATGGGGTCCACAAGATGAGGATCAGATGGCTTCAGTGGCTAGTAAGGAAATAATCAATCCTGTATAACCCTTTAAATACTTGACTGACTCTGCTGGGGATAGTGAAAACATTTTAGGGGTATTAGTATCAAGTTAAAAATATTTTTTTTAATTATTTTTGTGGTACACCTAGATTATTAAGACTGAAGGTTTAAAACTCTAATAATGTTTTGCACTTTTTATCTAAAGAGCTTTATAAACATTAGTACTCCCCAGATCCCTCAGAATGAGGTACAGAAATAATACTATTAAAGTTTGGCTGATCTGATCAGCAAAAATTAAAATTTCAGTGGAAAATAAAAGAGGGAAGATTAAATTCCAGTAATTTTTGTCCATGTTCAAGCAGCTCTAAATTTGGGGAAACTGAGGTGAAAGGTTTGATCAAATGCTCACTGTAATCAATTATAATCTTTCAGGGGGCATTGGATTGAGCCCAAACTGATCTGTCCATGGTTATTCATGCCCTGATGCAGCAGTCATTCCTTAGTGAGTATAACTTTAGGAGTGCACTTAAGTCCCAAGGAATTCATTCATCGTGCTAGTGGCATGAGACCCACAAGACAAATCTAGTTTCGTTGACCAAGCTAAATGAAAAGTGCAAAATGGTTAGGTTTAAAAAAATGTCTTTCAGTTAAGGAGGATACATGGCCTACTGAATTAATTTCAATGGGACTTAAGCACATGCCTAAAATTAAGTATGTGCTTAAATCCTCTGCTGAATAGGGATGGACTTGGGTATGACTTTCAATGCTTTGCTGATATGGAGCCTTAGTACTTCAATGACAGAGCCACAAATAGAACCCAGGAGTCCTGAATCCTGAAGCACTAATGCTAGGCTTCCCCATGCCCACCCCACACTGGGGTTTCCAACATTATAGGAGAATTATAGACTACAATGTTAAAATACATTTTCTATGGGAAATAATAGACATATACTGAAATGTTTCCAGATGTAGTGAGGTAAAATCTTCTTTGTTTTCACAAAACTTACATTTTGGGCACCAAGTTTATGTGCTGTTGTCATACGTAGGAAAAGATTATAATAAAAGATATATCTGAGTCAGCTCCATTTGAGATAGATTGCAACTTGTCCTTTCAGCAATATGTCCTTAGCAATATGTCCTTTCAGAGCTAGAGAACTGAATCCCCCTGAATGACAGGTAAAGTTGCTTCTTTTACACTATATTATAATAGGATATATAACCAACCTATTTCCATAGCTCTCCTCCTCAAACAGTGAAAAATCTTGATACTGTGACAAAGCTCTTCCTCTACTTCAGTGGGTCCAGCGCTTCCTTCTAGTTGTATGTCAGGGAACTGCTTCACCCTTCAGTGTTTTCCACCTTCTAGTTGTGGGGGAGGATAATACAGCCTCTGTAAGATGGCCGTTCCCTGCTGGGTCTCAGTCTTGTCTCTCATGGTGACAAGTTCCAGAGGGGTAGCCGTGTTAGTCTATACAGCAAAAACAATGAGAGTCCTGTAGCACCTTAAAGACTAACAAATTTCTGCAGGCGTAAGCTTTCGTGGGCTGCAACCCACTTTGTCATGTTCATGCATCTGACAAGGTGGGTTGCAGCCCACGAAAGCTTATGCCTGCAGAAATTTGTTAGTCTTTAAGGTGCCACAGGACTCTCATTGTTTTAGTCCTGTCTCTGGTTCTCAGAGGCCCTTGCCTCTTCACTGGGTCTCTTGCCCCTCCAGTGAATGGCTGGTGTGGGGTGGAGGGGGCCCAGTCCTACGCTCAACTCCAGGCCCCCACCCAGGGATTCCACAAGTAGCAGCCTCATGCTGTGGCTTCAGAAAAGCTGCTAGCTTCCCTGAGTTACTTCCCTGTGCCCCTGGAGTTAATGTCCAGACCCTGCTGGGACAGGGGCCCTTCCTGGCCTCCTTGCCAGGGGATGCTCTTAACCTCTGACAGCCCAAGTGGGTGTGGCAGTGCCATACCAAATGTCCAGTTCTATCTTCCCCTTCTGGCAGGGTCTTTTCCTCCAGACCTGGGAAAGGTCCTTTGTCCTCTTCAGGCAGGTTTTTCCCTCCCCCAGTCTTTGTACCTGAAGGATTCTCTTCCACCAGCGTCCTTCTCCTAAACCCTCCTGGCTTCTGACAGCATCTTGCCTTCTCTCACACTCTCTGGTAGCTCACCTCACTCCCACAACTCCAGCCACACACTTTCTCGGGAGGGGAGGCTTTTAACAGGCCCTGGGCAGGGCCTTGATTGGCTCCAGGTGTGTTAATTAGCCTGGAGTAACCCCTGTTCAGCTACCAGAGGAAAAGGACTTGCTGAGCCTGTGGCTGATATATTGGACTTCTAGCACTCTCCAGTAGCCATCTAGTCTGACTCTGTCACAATACTTATTAAACTCTTAATGAAATGTAGCAACAATTTAACATAATTTAGGGAGATAGCATGGACTAGCAGATAGGACAGCAAAGGTCATAAGACATGGATTGGATTCCCAGCTCTGCCACTGACTTACCATGTAACCCTGGTTAAACCACTTTCCTGGTGTCACTTTCAATGGGGCCAGGACGTCACCATACTCTGTCATTTATACTCCATGGCTCACCCTTCTCTGTAGAGCAAGGATGGTAATTAGTGATGACCAGAGGACAACAGTTCCATATCAGTACAACTTTTGAGGGTTCAAAAATTTGGTTTCATTCCATTATTGGAATGAAAACAAAAATCTTTCGAACATTTTCGAACGAAATGGAATTATATCATAAGCTACGTTTTCAGATAGAAAAGGTCACATTTTTCCAATGGGAGTCGCTTTCTCGCTCTCCCTCGCCAGAAGTGACCAAAAAGCCTTCGACCTCAGGCACCCACCCATCAAAAACATCACTGAAATCATTAACACCTCGACAAAACAGCATATATTGATGAAAATGTATGTTGTTGATAAGGTTTCATCCATCTCAAACAATAATGCTGATCAACACTATATAAATATTATTACAGTACATGTGACAGAGCAAATTGTCACTCACACTGTCTCTCCCACTGAAATCTAGCTTAACATCAATCTCTCCTACAGAGACAGGAGAAGGATAACACCAATTCAATAATATATCTGACATTGCTGGGTTAAAGCGCCTTTTCTTTGCTATTAAGAAGCCTCCCAGTGGAAATCTTGAAGGAGCTCTTTGGTAGCAATTGCCAATTTAAGTTCTCTTTATCTAGCCCAGAGAATAGAAAGAAGAATCAATACTACAGAGATGTTCCTAACACTGCAGTAAGATTTTCACGTGTGCACTAAGCAGATCTAGGTATACATGCGCATTACTTGTGTTTTGTGAATTATCTAACGGCAGCTTCTCCTGAGCACAAAATGGAGTCTCTTCTCAATCCCTCAGACCACATTTGTTTTTCTAGTCATGAAGCTACAAGGTTCACAATAACCAGAAGCCAACATGCCAGTTAAAATAAATAAGCATTTTTTGAACTTTAAACTGAGAAAGTACTCATATTTCTGGACTGTAAGTATGTTGACTTGAGTCTCTCAGGCAAGCTGAAAGAATGGAGATGGATGCATTTCCCAGTCAGAAGCACAGGCTATTTTTAGATTATATTGGCTGGCTGACCAAGCAAGATTTACTGCTCTCCTAAAGGTGAGATGGATGGGCAATGTGTCTCATCACTGATTCAGTAAAAATGAGTGTTATTGCTTCAAATATCTGTTTCCTTTGCCCTCCTTTCCCAGGTGCTATTAATACTGCCTGAGCTGTTTGTGGGGCATGTGTTTTTTTGCAAAGACTGTTTAATGTATTATACAAATATACACCTATTTTTGCAGCTCACAGTCAGGGGCTTCGGTGCACTAATATTATACATTCCAACCAGGAAAGACAATATGTAGGTGATATAAATGACAGCTGTTTGCACTGCTTATTAGTCTGCACTGGCAAATGTTATTAATCGTCAGTATGTGCAGGAGAACTTTTTGATTTCTGTGTTGTTCTTCTGCAGCGCTTAGGAGACTGGAATAATGGAGCTGTTGGCAACATCTTTTAAAGATAATTACAGGTAAAGAGACACGTGGAAAAGTAGAAAGAGAAAAGCCCTGGATATAATCAATGGATTATGCTCCTTCAAAAAAAAGACAGCCTCACCACAAGTTCTGATTTCCCATGGGCTCTCCTCCTTCCCATGCTGTCCCAGGCTATTTCCCCCTGTTGAAGTAACTTACCACTGAAGACTCTGGGGCTTGCAGAGGCTGATTTTTCAGTATTTCTGCAGGAGTGCAATGTAACTGTGCAATGTTTCATTGCAATTTCATTGTGTGATACTACAGCAGCAAAGGATTTGGGAGTCATAGAGGATCACAAATTGAATTTGAGCAAACTGAGTGATGCATTTACAAAAACGGCTATCACTTTTCTGGGGTGTATTACCAGGCGTGTAAAATGTAAGATTCTATTTGGCACTAGTGAAGCCTCAGCTGGGGTACTGTGTCCAGTTCTGGGAGCCACACTTTAAAAAGGATGTGTTGTCAATTCAGAGAAAGGCCAGAAGACAGCAACAAAACTAATAAAAGGTTTAGAAAACCTGAAACTAGAAATAGAAAAACTATCAGAAAAGGCTGAAAAATTGGACATGTTTAGTTGTGAGGAAAGAAGACAGAGAGGGGAATCCTAAGAACAGTCTTCAGATATGTTAAGAAGGGCTGTTACAATTCTTCTCCATGCCCACTGAAGGTAGGACAGGAAGTAATGAGCTTAAGATGCAGAAGAGAGATTTAGGTTGGGTATTAGGAAAAAGATTCTAACTGAGGATAGTTAAGTGCTGGAATAGGCTTCCAAGAGAGGATGTGGAATACCCACTGGAGGTTTTTAAGAACAGTTTAGACTAACACCTATTAGGGATGGTCTAGGTAGCCTTGTCCTGCCTCAGCACAGGATGACTAGATGGCCGCTCAAGGTCCCTCCCAACTCTACATTTTGTGATTCTATGTTTTATTTTAATTATCAGCTCAAGCTGACAATTAAAATATAGTGGCACATTAAGCTAATTACTCCACTGCTTACAAAGAGAGAATCCAGAGGAAGCAAGATTTGCTTCAAATCAGAGCCACTACATGGGAGTACAAAGCTTGAAACAGAGAAGAGACCTGAGGTTCAGTCAATCCTGTTTTTACTGAGGCCTTTATCCACAAAATGCCTGTAACCATCTGAATCACAGTAAGGTCCCAATTCAGCAAGGTGCTTAAGAATGTGGGCTAACTTTAAGCATGTGAATAGTTTCATCAAAATAATTTGTTTCAGATCAGAGCCACTACTCATGTGCTAACAGTTTGGTGTGTGTGTAACCCTTCTGCCAGGCAGAGTCAGCAGCAGCAAGGGCCGGGTTCTATATCTAGGGGTCCCTGTCAATGATACCACACCAAACTGGCTCGAGCCCCCACCCAGTCACCTGGGAAATCACACACTATCCCCTGGGCTCCCCAAAAGGCAATGCTTCCCCTCTCCCAAGCACAGAGTCTGAGAGTAGAAAGTAAACCTTTGAATAACAGAAGGGAAGTGACACAGCACTGGTTTGGGATACAGTATAAACAGAATTCATGAACTCAATGAGCCAAACCCATCCCACAATATGGGGCGTGTCCTTCACCTCTCCCTTCTTGCTTTCCCCTGTACTGACCATCGTAGTTGCAATGTCCACCTCTCGGTTGAGGCTCAGCCAATTCCCTTCTGCAAGCTCCCGCCGGACACAGACTTGGCCAGATCTCCTCCGCTGCTGCCTCCTGCCACCTCCAGGCCTCACCAAATCCCCACTGTGGGCTCTCACCTCTGTCTACAGATGCTAACCGATCCTGGCATCTGCAGGCACTGATTGCTACTCTCTGCTGGTGCCGACCGATCCCACCATCCGCTGGCATTGGCCACTGTTGCTCCTGCCATCTACTAATGCCGACCGATCCCACCGTCTTGGGTGCTGCCCACTGCTGGCACCTCTCTAGTGGTTGTCAGTCAAGGTTTCCCGGTCTCTCTAGTGATTCAGCTCTTAGTGAATTTCAGCTGATGGGAAAACCTTCTGCTGACTTAGAAGCAATGTCCCTGCTTTTAACAAACAAAAGACTCCAAGAAGAATCATAAATTCTACCATTTAACAGTAGGAGGAGAGCATAACCCATGCCTAAGGGTAGCTCTTTGCCAGGGATGGTGCAATCTCAATAGGAACCAGCTCACCCCTCTCTCCCCTTGTGAGGCTGAAACGTCCGCCCACTACCCTTTTTGGGCTCTATTTGGGGGAGAGTGAATTTTTTCTCAGAACAAGCTAAACACAGAGCTGCTGCCATTCGTTCATACAATCGAAGGACAACATTTCATTACCCCTGCAGTTAACACAAAAATGACTTGTAACACAATCCCTGACACATTGACCCTTTCCCATCATGCTCAACACCTAGTGTGCTTATGCAATATGCTGAGTACTTGATTGTACTCATACAAATACAAAGCATGCCCCCCTTTCAGCTGCTGAGCAGGGAGAGTGCCAATCAGACACTAGACCTTGCTTACATGTGTATAAGGATCATGATGACTCGCGACCTTAGTGTGGTTCAGAAAGTGTTTTGGCCCATACGAGCCCTTTCCATTTTTTACTGTCAGGCAGGGAAGACACCTTGTCCATATTTAAGCATGCACAGAAAATAACTCCAATGAAAAATCACGGGCCTGATTCATCACTACCTTACTCCAGTTCTACACTGGTGTAACTGCACTGATGATAATAGAGCTACACCAGTGTAAAACTGGACTAATGCAGTGGTGAGTCAGGCCCTGCACCTTTAGACTGGACATTTCAAAGGAACCTGGAGATACGACTACACCGCACACACCTTTTGGCAGTGTGTAGAGTGCATATCCCTAGCACAGGTATAAATAACAGTGTAGACAGTAACTGTTTAGGCGCATAGAGTAAAGACACTCCTGAACCCATATGTATTTCACAGAGCTCTCTACACAGCCAAGCAGTGACTTCTCATCTACGCTGCTATTTTGAGCAGTGTAGTGTCCTGCTGCCTCTCCACTGCTGGAGACTTTCCCACTGTTGGGAGTTCCCCTCTGCCACAGCCTTTCACTGACATGCATCACTACACACCAGAGTGGCAAGTAGCTACACATACCATCACGCAAGGTACAACCTACATGTCATCACAAGAGGTGCGCAGTGTAGCCATAACCTAGTGGAGCAATGCACCCATCTTCCATTGAATTGCAATGGGATTTGGGTGCATCATTCCCTAGGGTCCTTTGTAAATGCCAACCTCCTAAATGCAAGACAAGCACACTTAGGCGTATATCACTGATGTGTAGAATGTGAATTCTTATTTTAAAGTAACAAAAATCATTTATAGTTAGCCAAAGGGTAAGAAATGTGATTGAAAAACTGACCTATTTTCTTGACTAGGAACAAGTGTTCACTAGATGGCTTTTTTTTTATTCACTTTTGTTCGCAATGTATTACAGAACAGAGCTGTATGAGACAGCTTCATTCAAAACATTTCTTGGTAGTTTATTCATTATTCTATATGTTACATCAGTGGGTTCCTTAAAATAACTAGCATAAATTTAACAAAAAAAATAGCTTTTCACAATGAACTCAAACAAAGCCAACCTACTCCTATATAGCAATCTCATGAAAATATATATTGTCACAAAAAAAGGAAAATTTCTCCTTTTGACTCTCACTATTTTACATTAGGCTGCTGTGTCTATATGTCTTTGAAGACTGGAGCTCAAGTAGTCTTGAAATGGTAACGCCTCAGAGCAAAATAGGATAAAAAAATGGATCTTAGTGGAAAATATACTGTTTATTGGGTTAAAAGCTAAACTAGCTAAAATGATACTTTTCCAATAGCATCTCTGAAGCAGGCAGGCAATTGTTCACTATCAATTTTGTATAGGAATTGTTATTATAGTGTGACTACAATTTCTTCAGAAATATGGCAGCATTTTAGTGATTCAAAGGCAGTCATTCATCATAATTTCATCTTGCAAGACATACTGAGCATGTTTTACCATATATTTTATTTCCAACAAATATATTATATTTAACATGTTTGACATTGTGCAATGTATTACACATGTTTTAAACAAATATGGGCCCAATTCTTCCCTCAGACATATATGCACAGCTCCCACTGACTTCAATGAATTATAGGAGGACAGGCCTGGCCCCATATTTTAATTATGGGCTTTAAAAATGCAGATAGGAAATCAGATAGAGAAAGCATTGTCCTGCATAAAGGCCAATGGCAATGATGGACTGTACTTCATCCGTATAAGGTGCTGTCACTTCATTTAACAGGCACTGAAAAAGTCTAACTAGTCTAATTACTTTTCAGTTTCTTATACAATTATGTATTCACAGATAGTGTAAATTAAATTTTGCATAATTCCACTATGGTCAGTGGAGCGATGCCAAATTGTATGAGCTGAAGATTTGGCCTTATGTTATTATGTAGAACTTTATGTCCTTACCAAATGGTTTCATTACCAATTAGTCCCAGAATATATTACCTCATAAAACCAATTATCAGATCTTATACAGCACTCTTTAGAAAACAGAAAAATTACCAAGCTGTCTCATAGCAACCTTCTTAGCCCCTTTCCTCAGTGCAGAGCTTTTGTGAGGGAACTTATGTTCATGAGGAGTCACCTGACGTCAATGATCTTTCCAAAGACACCCAGCTATCTATAAGTTGTGAATGGTTAGAGCCACTATTCAGAGTGACCACTAGGGCACCAGGGTAGGCAAGAGTCTGTGCACACAGGAAATAAAGACAGTCTTACATGCATCCCAAACATGGTGTCCTCTGTAATCAAGAGTGTCAACAATGCAGCATCCCAGTGCCTAGGTGAAAAGACCATGTGTGGGAAGCAGGTAGCTCAAGCTCATTCTGAGTACCAGGGATGTGAGGATGATTGGCAAGAGGAAATGTTTTAAGAAACTAGCATGAGCTGTATCAAGTGATGGCAACTATCTTCTACTCACCAAGGAATTTGCAGTCCAGGGGCTCTCATTGGACTCATGTGTCTCCTGGGATTTGCAGAGACAGCAAAGCATGTTACCATGTCCAGCCAGACATGCCAGGTCTTGGATAAAAGACCTAACTGAAGCGATCCAAGATTACCTCAAGGTTAGACCATTGCCACATATCCTGTGTAGATTTACCCTGCATATAACCTGGAAACAGCAGCTAGTTTAGAATTCCATGCCTCACCTTCTTGATAGGGCAGACTGATGCAAAAATACCACTCCAATGCTCTGGCCCGTCAAATCAATATTAATAGCAGGCTCCGATCCTAACTAGGCTAGGTCCCAGCTTCTTCAGAGCAGGGTGGATACATTTTTTTTAATGAAAAAAATCAGGTTTTTTTATTTAAATTAGATTTTTAAAATTGTCTTATTTACATGATTGTGTTTTTTTAAAAAGAAACCTGCTTAAAATGAAATCTGTGTTTAATATAAAAATGTTAAGACCTAAACTTCTTATAAACTCTAAAAACACTTAAAAATAAACATGTTGAATCCATGACCGTCTATCTTTGCATTAGGGGCATCTTTTCTATATAACCAAGGACTCAGGAGGAAAACATCTGACTTTTGAGGTCAGGCTTTATAAATATGGCACAACAGGTTACGTATTGTATTAAGGGCTTGATCCTGTTGGGGGACCCAGATGCAGGAGACTAGCAGAGTCATCACAGGGATTGGGTCCCATTCTCTGACACCAGGAGAAGCTTCATGTATCTCATCAGGATTATCCATTGTACTTATAGCTTCTCCCTACCTGAGCTCTGATTGGCTTAGTTCTCAAATTATGAATACTTATGACTCCAGCCACCATGGAAATTTACTCTCCTGTTCATGGAAAAACACTGGTGTGCCCAGTAACTACCGCCCCTTGCTTCTGGATGGTTCTGATCACTTCAAGAGACTGGCCTTGCTGTGTCTCTTTGCATGTGCATGCAGACGGAGATGCAAACAAACAGAAATCCATTAATTTCTCAACTGCCTCCCTCTCTGTCTCTAAACAAATTAAATGCTGCATGCAGGTTATACAAGCAGGAGTCTTGGATTGTTAGAGCTTTTGTTTTTCTGGAGGTGAGGGTTCAGTGGAGTGGAGCTGGGCAGAGGACTTATCTATCAAGTGAGAAGGAGCAGCAGGTCCAACTGGAAAGCAGTAACATTGGTGCCAAAGCAGGCCACTGTGGAAAGAAGGGACAACATTCCAGAGCGCAGTCACTAGTGTTGATTTCAACACTTGGGAGCTAGAGAAAAAAAACCAAAACAAACTGCCATGGTTGCAGGCCCTGGCAGACCCAAATAGGTAGACACCCTACTTGGGAGTATTTTCAAGAAATTCCTGTACCTCAGGGGCAAAAAGAAACACATTCCAAATGTAAACAGTGCAACAAAAAGATGCAAGGTCTGGTTGTCACAATGAAGCAACACAATGAAAACAATTGCTCCTCAGAAGGCAATGGCTTTTGAAAATGTTAATGTGAGTATGTCTGAAGAACTTGGGTCAACTGGTTACTAAACTTATTTCTGTGTGATTCTCATGGATGGCCTCTACTATGTCTTACTATGCTAGTAAATGATAACTTAGATCAATGATTCTCAGACCTCAGTGGCTCAAGAGCCAAATTTGCAATCAAAATTACCCAAAAGAGCCACAACAGTGTGAATTCATTGTTTCATTTACTATAGTACTATATGTTCATATTTAAACAGTATGATGGGGAAATATTAGTTTTTATATGATATATAATAACATACCGATAATATATATATATATATATTATTTCTCACAGCAAGATGACTGACCAAGTATTATTATTTTATCAACTACAGTTGGTTAATAACACAGTAAAAACATAATGACTGGTTAATAACTTAGATATGTTCATAATTAAATCATACTGTGTTTTAATACCACGTACTACAAAGAGCTGCAGGAGACACATGAAAGAGCCACTTGTGGCTCGCGAGCCTCAGCTCGAGTATCACTGATTTCGATTACTGTCATCAGTTTGTGTTTCAGCTGGAATACTTATGTCTGAATGTCACAATGTTTGTGTTCAAAATATAACTGGTATGTTAGTTTGTTATGGGAGTATTTATCAGTTACATTTTTCCTTGTTACTGCTGGACTTCTGAAATGATTTTTGATTGCTCACTATAATCCAGCATCCTAGGTGAAGATTTTCTGTTTAAAAGTAAAGTTCTATTAGGCATTTATGAATTTTAACATTTAAATTTTTTTCAATCTGTTTGGCAGTGCCAGTGATAGCCCGTCTGAGGCCCTAAGCAGTAATATTTTGCCCCGCCCCCACCATGCACACATACACAACACATACTAATAATGCTGCAACTCAATATTGGTCAAACAGTAAATTATCTGTATCAAAAAAGAGACTTTCTTCTTTATCCAGTAAAACCATGGATATGTTCGTAATCAGGACCAGCATATTCTAGCAAGACTCCACAGATGAAAAGACTGCTTGGTTCAATTCTCCCTTTCATTTTTTTAGAGCAAATATTTCATTGACATGGTTCAATTATTATGACCAGGCTATACTCCGCTCGGCAGAGGAGACATTACTGGCAGGTTTCTGGATACAGTGTATGAGAAGGAAATTAAACAGTGTGCAAAAAACATAGATGAGAAATTCGTTAATCTTCATCTTGATGGGTGAAGAAATGTACACAGGGATCCAATAATATCAGTTTGTGTCACAACAGAAAATAGGGTTGTCTATTTTACAGAAACAACTGATACATCAGGACATGCCTATAGAGAGGAATACTTAAAGAGCAGCAGTAAAAGTTATAGCAAACTGTGAACAAAAATTTAAGTGTCAAGTGTGTAGCTTTTTCACAAATACATCTGCAAATGTATCAAAGATGAGAAGAAAGAACATTAGAAGATAATGAAGGGAACTTGAAACTTATAACATATGGGTGCCGTGCTCCTCTGCAGCATCATTTTGTCAAAGGCTTAATTACAATTCCATAAATAAAGGAAAATGTTGTTGAAATTACAAAATACTTCCATAACAACAACTTTGATTCAGCTTCATTAAAAAGTGGGAGGATCCAAACCAATCTTATCCCCTTCCCCCCATGATGTACAACGGAATTCAGCAGTTGCTGTTTATGAAGAATTGGCCTATTCTGATGACAATTTGTGAAGAAAAGAGATGGAATGATTACAACAAAGGAATCAACACTGGATTAAAGAGAAATATAGCAGATGTGCTGCATATACTGACACCTATTTCCATAGCCTTGGACAAACCACAGAAAGATTCCCACTGCATTGCTGATGCTCTTGAAATTTGGAAAGAACTTTAAGAGAGACTGACAGAAATACCCAACAACAAAATTAAATTTCAGGCAGTAAAGAATCAGATAGAGCAAATACTTACTCCACCTCATTTTCTTGCCACTGTTCTCAATCCAAAGCACCAGGGTAGATGCCTAACTGCTAAAGAACATGCTGCTGCTATGACATGGGCATCTAATAATCACCTGTCATTCATGCCAACCATAATACATTTCTGGGCTGGAGGTGAACCATTCATGCATCATCCTTTTGCTGATAAAGTTTTAAAGAAAGTCAGAGCACCGAACTGATGGAAGTCACTAGCTAGGCACCTGGAACCAGAGTCTGTTGAAGTGCTAAACCAACTTTTGACAGCAGTAGTTTCATTTGCAGGCACAGAAAGAATAATTTCTTCATTTGGACAAATTCATTCACAGTTGAGAAATCAACTGGGAGTTGAAAAAGCAGGAAAATTTGTCTTTCTTCCACTCAATGAATAAAAATGAAGAGGAGGAGATCTAATAGTTTTAAAAGTTTGAAGAACAGCCTATGTAACTTAGAAGACTGTTGTCCCACTTTTAAGAAACTTAGATGATTAGGAACTGCAGCTCCAGTCACTTTCACTCAGGTATCTGCAAATTTTCTCAGGCTGACTTGAAATAATCAGTTTAATTCACTGGCTATAGTTAATCCCTCTGTTCTTTTAATAAATCATATAGCTGTAAATGTGATACATGTCTGAATGAGAAGTTTATGTATCCAAAACATTTAAGGTAATTTTGTTTAATAAAAATAAATAGTATATGCTGTTTAATTAAATTCCAGTTACCATTGTAATGCAGTTTGACACAAATCATGAGCAAAAAGCTAATTATTTAGTAAATAAGCAATATATCATTCACCATTTTCTAACATACAAAAATGTACAATTAATAAGAATCTGAAAATGTTAAGCTATATAATTGCTTAAATACATGTGTATAGTAATAGAGTCTCCTCCTAGGCAGCAAAAATTGTACCAAATCTAGTGTAAAGACTCTATTTTGTTGTAAATAAACATCTTTTAATGGCTATATCAACCAGTGAAAATGCAGCTTTCTTTAGAAAATAACTGAAGTATAAATGGAAAAATTTATTAAAAGAGATGATTTAAATCGAGGCTTTCCCCTTGCTGCTGTAAATCACCTCGATTTAAGTCAATCCTCACTGCTTCAGAGGCTGCCTTTCTACACTATGGTGTGATTGCAAGACAGATGGGGATTTTTTACTCTTCAAGTGGAGGCAGAGTTCTCTCAGTGGGGGACTCTGACCTGGGAACGCCTAGCCAGCTGGAGATCCAGTGTAGTCCTTCGGGTATGTTATGAGATTCATCTCTCTACAGTCCTTTTTCTACCAGAGGAGCAGATTCTTCACTACGCCTAGCGCTTTTTCTCCATGAGTACGTACACCCACAGTGAAAAAAGGTGACAGAAACACTCCCAGAGTTATGGCGTCGTCCTGGCAACAGCCTCCTGACTTATTCACTCTTTAAAAACAATTGGCTCAGGTTGAGCGAAGGCTAGAGAGAGCCCATCTCCCTTTTTATATCACTTTTATGCAATGCATCAGATGCAACGGCACATTGCTCAATCGAACCAGAAGTCGCCGCCTTAAAACCACCCCCTCAAGTGGTGCAGCACAGTGAAGATGCGGCGTAGAAGAGGAGTTACAAAATTGACGGGAGTTACACAAGCCACTGTGCATAGCTTGCGTAACTCCCTTCAGCTGCCACAGAATTTGAAGATACATGTAGACCTGGCCTTAGAGAGCCCAACTGAAACCAGGGCCCATTGCACTGTACAAACATGTAGTAAGAGACAAACCCTCCCCGAAAGAACTTATAACATCCCCATTTCACAGATGGGGATCTGAGGTATGGACACAGCAAGTGATTTGTCCATCATTTTGCAGAAAGTCTGTAGAAAAAATAGGAATTGAACTCAGGTGTCCTGAGCCAAATCCAATGCCTTTATCACAAGCCCACATCCACCTTTCTAAGGCTGCCTTCCCCCCACACACCCACCATTGCAGCTCCAAAGAGCTGCCTCAAGACTGTTCTTGCACTAACCTACATCAACAGTAACAGGCTCTGGGGCCCCATTTTATTAGCTCAGGATCTCCAGAGGGCAGTGTGCTCCAGTACACTCCCTCTGATTCCCAGGACTCCCCTCGGCATGCCCCCTACAGCAGGAGAGCAAGGCACAAATGACAGAGCTGGGCCAGGCTTTACACCAAGTGGAGATGGCCCAAAAGTCCATTTAGGGCAGCTTTAAATTACCTTTGTGTGCTAAGGGGACTTAGTAAACAGTAGGATTTGGCCTGGCAACTTTAGTTGAAATATATTCTAGCTTCCTTTGTGGTCTATGTTAGCTGTTTTGAAGCATATACTCAAAAGGTTACAGTCAACAGCCTACATCAATCCAGGTTGGCCTTGCTTTGATCTTGGCTGGGAATGAAGTTTACCAATAGATTAGGATTAGAGGATTCAGACTCTCTTGTGCATATATTTGTGCTTCAAGTACCTGTTTTAATGTTTGGTTTGTTGTTATTGTTGGGATTTTTTTGCTAGGCTTCTGTAGTGCCACAGGGAGCCATTTATGGTGCTGAGATATGCTCTTCTAATGTGATTTTATTTCCTGGATGGAGAAAATACCATGAGAAAGATCAGACAGCATATATGAGCCCCAGAAATGGTTCCCTTAGGTCCTGAAAAATGTAAATACAAATCCAGCAATGCTAGGATTTAAGATGGCCTGGTTTAACCCAGCGCCTCCATTTTTTTACTTTATTCAGGTTCTTGAAGAAATCCAATCACTTGTTCCATCCTCTTTGCCAATATTTTGACTTGTCAACATGAGTCTTCCATTCATAAAGCTTTCCAAAAATCGGTACATAAATTGAACTAAAAATAAAAGTAAATTCTTTCAGTGTTGGCTCCAAGTGCTGTATCACATTTCAAGGGGAAGGAAGGCTTTATTTCTATAGGTTTGTTTACTTTGCCAATTGATGTCTCTTCTTCTTGTGTTTTAAAAGCTGGCTTTAACAAAATGACATCTTTAAAACCCTTCTTATTCACAGCTTGACGCTGAGGTGGAAGCAAGCCAGAGCTGGAATGGCTTTCCAAATTAGACAGGGAACCTGCTGCTGAAGTAGGCTATTACCCTGCATGTGTTCGTGTGTATCACCCTGTTTCCTCTTACCCACACTGCGCTAGCTCTCATTTACTTACCTCACAAAGTGGCCTTCTTCCTGTTTTTCTCTTACAGAATTTCAGCTAAAACAAAGGAAAAACAACATAAGTCCTTTGTGCTTGAAAGCGCTTCACCACTTCAAATGACCAAGGAGTGTTGCTGTCTTGAGGAAGCAACCGACAAAGATTCTCAAAATGTTCAAGGAAAACAGTGGGCTGAATTTTCAAAAGGCCTCTTTCACTGAGCAGCAATCAGTGAGGAAGCCTCTCACTGCACATGCAAAACTCTGAATTTGTGCCGGCAAAGGGCCAGTGTTGCAAGCACACTAGGTAACTGGATGCAAATCAAATACATTTGCTGTATTGCTGGTGCTGTTATGGCCTGTTATAGTCAAAGCCAGGGTTTTATTATTGATTGTACCTTGAAGGTAATAATATTCTGTAATTCATATATGATCACTTTTCATCCATATAGTTGAAAGAGATGAAAAGGCAGGAGAAGATGGAGAAACTGAGGCAGGGAAAGGAAAATTGACTTGAAAAAGGTCCCACAAGAGGTCAGGAGGCCAGCAATAGAAATATAGGTCTCTTCAATCTTCGAGTCTTGTACAGTATGATCTTAGACTGTTCAGATTAACAGACGATGATTGACTAATTTACAAGTATTAATAGCCATCAACCAGTCCAAGATAGACTGTAGATGAAGGCAATGGGCAGTGATTTTGATCAGCTTCCTGTTCATTTTAGTTCACAAAAGGATAAGGCCCAAACTCTGAAGTCTGCACACCACTCAAATAAACAGGTTGTTCACAGACATACCCCATATGGTTCAGGTGTGATTAAATCCTTTCATTGTATGGCATAGAACAAAATCAGAGCTACTCTGTGGCTACAGAACAGTGGTGTGACTAACTGAGGTGACAAAGCAGGGCAATGGCAGAGCCAGAAATAAAACACAGATCTCCAAAGACCCCATCCAGGGCCCTATCTTATGAACCACACTGTCTCTGCATTCTGATGCTGCCCAGCTCATTGTCTTCTGTGCCAGGAACAAGGAAGGGGTCAGGGTAAGGGTGGGTAATACATGCTTGGTGTGTTTATATGTATTCTGGGAGCGTAGTGTAACTGTACTTTGCCGCTTGGGTGGGCTGCACTGATGTGGATTAGCACAACCAGAAAAGGAAATAAGTTAAAAGGGGGGAAAGCTGAAAGAAGAGTAAAAGGCAAAAAGAGAGTGTGAAAATACTTGAAAAGGTGCACTGGTCACTAGAATGATACCGCAAAGCCAAGTTTATCAGTTATAGTGATAAATTGCATTTTAAAAATGTGACTCTGAGGAGCAATCTTGATCACCTTCCAACCTGAAAAGTAATGGCATTACTTTCAATTTTGTTCCTTGGCCATCTTGCTCCATTCTTGTGCCATGAGCAGTGAACGATGTCCTGTAGACTAGTACAGCCATGGTCTCACAGTTCATCTTCCACATGTGACGTGCAAGTCATCTTTCAGATTTAATAATCAGCTTCAATATCTGTAATTAGGACTTGCCAGGGATTCAGCTCAGATGGATTCAGACGTGAACAATAACGTGAACAAACCTACAAACAAACCCTACAACGTGAACAAACCCCAACAATCAAAACAAAATTCAGCCTAAGCCAACTGGTTTCCACCTGAACCCAGAAATCATTGGAGGTTGCCCAACACTGAGCCCAGGCTAACTGAAAGGGCCCTGGATTATTGTGAACTCTTTGGGCCATGAGTCCTATGCTTCAACAGCGCTTTGAACTAGCCTTAGAATAGCTTTGACCTGATAGACTCTAGCTGCTAATTCAATAAAAAGGTTAAGTAACAACATCTTTTAGTTAAACCCTGGCTAAGTTTTGGGTTGGGCCGTACTGCTCAGTTAGCATATTGATGGGGCCATCTGGATCAACAGTCTACCTATCTATGCATTTCTAGTGTACCCTCTTTGTATCTGCCTGCTAGTTTTGATAATGAAACCCAAAGTCGAGAGGATGTCATTTGGTTAGTAGAGTTTTACATAGCTCTCTGTGCAGAGATTGCTTTTTCACAGTGTATTTAACATGCCTGAAAAAGGAGCTGTCCTTGTATCCTGGAAATATGGCCTTTTTTCCCTCAAATCACTGCAAATAATAGCAAGTGAAAAGAAGAATGGACATTATTTAAGTGTTTATGGTAAGCAATCTATTCCACTTTGTATTTAGCTGAGACATGCCAAATACATTTCCCAGGCCTGAAGAAGAGCTCTGTGTAAGCTCAAAAGCTTCTCTCTCTCACCAAAAGAAGCTGATCCAATAAAATATATTACCTGACCCACCATATCTATCTAATATCCTGGGACTGACACTCTATAGCAACACTGGATATAGTAATTAAGCTGTTAGATTTCTTTTAGGGTAGCAATGAGAAAAGCCGTCTCTCTCCAAGCAGAATAGCATAGCTGAGTCTAATGGAAAAGGCACAGATATCAAAGCTCCTGATTTTTCTTTCTACTAAGATGTTGTTCAGCACCCAAAAGCAAACTGTGTTTGAACATATGGTATATCAAAGCCTAATTGGCTCAGAAAATGGTGCCTCAGAAGCGGTTTTCTCAGTCATTGCAAAGGCGATCCTCCTCTTTCTTCAAGTGATCTTCAGTTAGTATGGGACCAGAGACCTGAATGATCAAACAGGAACCAATCCCCATGTAACAGTAGGAAGTATTGTTATTCCTCCTGCCCCATCAGAATAACCTCTGCATGGGTATCTGTGTATAAGGAGTGAGGAATCTGAGGCTGGTAATGAAATGAGGAATTAAAAATAGACATGGATCTTCATGGGGAAATATATAGCAGTCCAGTCCAAATTGTATGATATATTGTCAGTGCTGTACCTATCCAGACACAAAGCACTGCTGGCACAGAAGCTGACTGTTTTGCTGGGGTGCCTATGCCTGTTTTCCAACTCAAACATACTGCTCGAGTACACTGATCTGAAACTGATCACTTGTAATAACCTCAGACTTTCGTCATCCCCCCGTCCTTCCGGCTCTTATTTCTTCCCGTTCTCCAGTCCCTGCTCTTATCCAGCACAACCAAGGGCACTCCAGTTCTTTTCCCCTGCTTCTCCATCAAGTTAAGTGCTTGTTATTGACCTGGTAAGTGAATCTACCTCCAGATCATTGTAGCTTACACACACAGTTATTTCCAGCTCAGAAAGAGCCATTTTCAATTGTCTCAAGCCAATGGATTTTGTAGAAAGATCCCTGTGACATTAAATGGTTACGGTCAGGCAGTGAAATTAGAACTTCCCAAATATTTTCCTGATGGGCTTTGGGAAATTGAGAAGGATGAGTTGAGGAAAGTACTGGATGGCTTCCTTCTCCCAAACTGATGGTCGGAGGGAGTTGGAGTCACTTTTGATCTGGAGATGGAGTCACGATCCTACATGCCTACTTATTATTAATTGTACCTTTTCTATTGTTTTCAGTTGGAGCTGGCTTGGACTTACGATTTCCCAAACATTGAGATACTGAAGGCAATTTCCTGCCTCCACCCAAGAAGGCTGTGTTAGAGACATTCCTAATAATGAGAACAAGCCACAGTAAACATAGATCAATTTACAGAAGAAGTGATAAAGGAAACTAGATGTGAGAATAATTATTTCCTGAACAGCACTATAATAACAATACTGTCATGTTGGCTTTAACTTCAGTATACATTGACAAGTTTATTTTGGAATCTCACAACTGACACCTGAACTGCACTTGAAGTAGAAGATGCTCATGTTGTGAATTGAGACTAGAACTAGTCAGGAACTGAAATTTCTGATCCACAGGAAATTCTACAATTTCAGGGGGGAATTGTTCCAAATTGGAATGAAAATCCAAAAAGTCAAAATACCTGTGAAATGAAAATTCAAAAACAATTTCATTCAGGATGCTCCAAAGGTTTAATTTTGATAGTGTTGAAACGTTTTATGAAAGTGTCATTTTTAATTCATTTCATTTAGCCTTTTATATTACATTAAAATATTAAATAAAAGATATACAATACAGACATAATACTAAATGGAATATATATGAACAGAAAATCAAAATATTTTCCATACAACATAAAAGTCTACATGAAATGAATCAAAATCACACTATCCAAATAAAATTTCACTTTTTTCCCATTAAAAAAATTAGTTAAAATTGATGCGTGTGCGTACACACGTGCATACACACACAACATTTCCATTTTGACAAAACTGTCTCTATTTGGCACTGAGTTTAATGAGGGTAATTGCAGTGCAAGTTGCTACTTAATAGGAGTAAGCATGGCAGATTCTGGTGCTTCGATTATAATTTCAGCGAGGCAGGTTTTATCCGTTGTGCACAGCAGCTAGCATGCTTTTGGGTGCTATGTTAATATATAATGATTATTTATACACTCAGCTTTCTCCCTTGGCACATCTCCCAAGCCCCTCCTTTATTTTTCCCCACTCTCTCTATCCCTCCATCCCTATTTTCTGTCTCATTCCCTCTCTCTCCTCCTTGTGCCCTCCCATTTTTGTTCTTTTACAAGTTTTATGGTTAGTGAGTCCCACTGGACAGTTTGGTCTCTGCTCTGCTGAATTTGAACTTCAGAAGGCAGTATTGTCTTCTCTCAGAAAGCGACTGCTTATTTCGCACTTTGAGAGGAAGATTATCTGAAGCATAAATTCAGAGCATTGGGGGAAATTATGGGACACTATTCTGGAGCATTCTGGCTTCATCCAACCTCGTAATAAAAACAGGTGAGAGCATCCAACTAGTAAAGACCACTTGAAGAGGTGTGTGTGAGAGGGCAATAGGAATTCTTCAAGCCAGGACCATGTTGGTGAGATACATGCAGTACTAATGGGGAACTATTTTCAGCTCAGTGCCCGCTGTTTGTGGGTGCCATTTGCAGTTACCTTTTTGCCAGCGACGGTGGCAGGTCTGAGTGGTCCATTCTGTGACCACAGATCGCGAGAGGCCTGGCTACTTAGATGTGCGACTGCAACTGAACTGTGGCCTCAAAGAAAGTAACACACTGCATCCTTCAAAGAGAGAGAGCTCCCTTCCGAAACATGGATACCTCATTATCGCAACTGCTTTGCAAACATGATCTCTTAATCTTTAGAGACTGAAAATGAGGCAGTTAGAACTATAGCTAGATGGAGTCTAAGCCTGTACAAGTGCACAAGAAGTGAAGGGGGCATTATAAAGATTGCCTCTAGATTTAAATGCAAAATTGTTCTGTATAAACATGAAAAATCAAGGATGGTGAGAAACATCAAATAGGAAAGCCTACTGGTTTAACTGCATCACCACAACAGCACAAGCTAATAATGTGCCCTGACGGTGAAGTTACAAGTGAAATTAGGGGGGAAATGACATTTTTACATGTGAATTATGATGGATAGCTGTGTTGAATTTCATAGTACATTATTTCTATCTTAATCAGCTACCATAAAGCAGCAACAGGACTTATATACTTTATAGCCACTTTATACTTTATAGCCACTTTAGGTTATTGAAAGCTTGCAGTGGTCTCTAAGAGTGCTCAGAGCTCATCAAATTAAGCAAAAAAGTACAAATGAAGTACAATCAAGTCTACAAGTCATGGCGTTTATGTGGGGGGGGGGGAGAGAAACAGTCAGCATGAATACAAGGGTGAGACATTAAAAATGCATTTTTCAATAGCAGTCATTTATGAAAAGAGATAATTAGCAAACACAAGACTGCACCTTTTGCAGTGAGCAAAGCACTACATGCACACTGCTCCCAAAACAAAATCACAGCTTTGGCAGTCATTTGATGGTCAGATTATGCCCAAGTACAGCGTTCTTATCATTTTGGCATCCACTTGTTGCAATTTATGGAGCGGCTAAAGCCCATCCTGACTAATATTTCGGTTGTACCCACCCAGAAGCTTGTCATATAATGCTCCCCCTCCGAAACCCAGAAATGGCCTCAGCAGCCTGGGATCTCAGAGCACCGCATGGCGTCGAAGTCTTACCGAGGCCTGGGGTGGGCACCAGAACCTCCACAATGCTTAGATGCTTTTCCGGAAGCACCTGTTGTTTGTACAGTGCCTAGCACCATGGAACTCTGATCCATGATTAGGATACCTGGAAATTACTCAGGGGAGGAACAGGGACAGAGGGAGAGCACACCTATAAGGACTCCACCTTGGCTGATGTCAGCAAGGATTAGAGAACTCCTGAGAAAACATTCCGACACCAGCAGCTGCCTGCTCGTTTTGTAAAAGAAAGAAAACTAACTCCTGTAGGGTGCAGAGTGAGAAGACGGTATTTTGTGTCAGCAATGGCACAGTGGATTGGCTATCTTTGAAGGGAGGGTGCAGGGAAGCTGACACGCCAACAAAAAGAGTGCAATTAACAATTTTGCACTTGTAACATTTCACCTGAGTGCCATCTATCTATTACTATCTAGCTGCCGTAGCTAATTAGGACCTGATCCTCTAATTATTTGTAGGTGCAGTAGTTCATCCATGCACAAACAATTACAGGATTTTAAGCTCTTTGGGGCAGGGACAGTCTAGGTTTATTTTTGCATGTGACCTGGCACAGAGCTTGATTGAGGCTTCCAGGCATGAGCAACATACAAGTAACCTTAACTCTAATAAACAAAAAGTGACACTCCAGTATTTTCACAAATAAACACAAATTGTTTGTTCTGCAGTTAGCTGCAGGATCAATATTATTCATTGTTCATGAATGTTTATTAATCTGAAAATTCTTAGTGAACCTATGGTATTGGTTACTCTTTATCTGATGCTTGGCATTTCCTTGTGTAAAAAGTTCCAGTCAATCAGCTAAGGAACGGGAACAATATCACATGATTTGGAAGACTGGTAACATACCACAAACAATTAATGGCACATAGCAAGTAGTCAAAATGATCCATTAATGAGCAGCCCTTTTAAATTACTATTACTATTTCCAGTAATCCACAACATGCACAACCTATTAATTTGTTACTCTGTCTCCTCTGCCCTCTCACTCTGAGCTGCTTTGCTTGTCCAATCTGTTTTATCTTTTCTGTTTAAATAGCCAACTCTGTGGTGCAGGGACTATCATTTACTATTTCTTTGTACAAAGTTTAGGTACAGCATACTTGGGCCCATACTTGGTTAGGTGCTACCTTGAAGTGTTAATAATAACAATCCACAGGGTGAAATGTCTTTTCATACAGTGTTTAGGGAACAAAACTAGAAGTAAGAAAAAAAATCAGTAGACATTAGGCGAAGTGTACAAATGATTCATGAACAAAAAACAAAAAGGTTGTGTTGATCTGAAAAACCATTCCAAATAGATTAATTCGGTTTAGTCTACTCTGAGATGTGAAGCTCTGATAGCAACTTTCCAGAAACAATCATCATATTTCAATAGAGTTATCTTCCAAGGTGTTTCACATACAAGTGCAGGCAGGGCCTTAGAAATTACAAAATAAGTTAACAAACAGGTGAGAGAATGTAGAGGTTTGTTTCTAAAGCAGTTCCTAAGATTTGAGAGAGTTGAGCATCAAACATGGGGAAACAAGAGGAAACTTGTAAATTATCAGTTCTGGTTTATGCATTACAAGAGAGTTGGCCAGTTGTTAAGGGTTTCTTAGTGTTGCCATTCATCAATTTCCACCAAGAAAAATTAAGTTGTTGAATACTTTGTTTGGTATTAGGGTAATTAGCAATAGGCAAAATTTGCCCCGTGATTTTTTTTTTAAATAAAGGACACAGACATAAAAATCAATTCACTATGATTCTGTGTGTCTTGCCACATCTTTCTGTTTTTCAGGGTCACTATTAATTGGGTGGTTCATTTTTTGTTATTTCAAAAATCTATTATAATTTTGAAGACCTGTGATCAAGTTTATTGGGGAGTCAAATTCAGATCACACAACAAATAGTCCCTTGTTCATTCTGTGCTGCTGAGGAAGGGCCAGGTAGAGAGGCCATTGTGTCTGTGTGTAAGGGCAGCAGTGAGGAACATGGAGAAGATTCCACCTGTAAATATGTTGAGTTCCAAGGGATGACACTTTAGCATCCATACGGAACTTATGGTGGGCACTATAGCAGATTGTGCAGTTTAGGAAAATCTGGCTACCATAAATTGTACTAGAAGCTAGAAGACACAAGAAAATAGTGTGCCACTTTAATCATATTTCTTTACCCATGAGTACTGAATTTGGGAACTACATCAGAGTTGCAGGTGTGGAAGTGCCATCACTTTCTAGTGTGGTCTCAGTTAAAAGCTTTCATTGGCTGGGATCTGTCTCTCTCTTCTTTTGTGGGATACGAGACAGAAAAAGAAAGGTATCAGTATACATACCCAGAAAGACTATAGTTTAACACTTTGGCTGAATTGTGAGCGCAGACTTATTGAACCTTAAGATCTGTAGCACATATGTGGCTATAGCTATAGATATGTATCTCGCTCTCTCTCTCCACACACACAAATATATATATGCTGTCCATGGATTGCAGTCTATGGTGCCATCTGGTGGAAAGAAGTCAATCGCAGCTCTCCTGATACATTAAAAAACACCAGTTCACTTTTAATGGATTTAAAAGAACTTTAAAATAAAACAGACAAGAAGCAATAAATATATCACAAAGAGAAGATTCTGATTCGTGTGATTTACAGAAGCAGCACATGGTAGCAAGTAAATAATCAATTCCAGTCTGCCTGAAAAACCTAATCATATCACCTTCATTCACCCACACTGTTAAACTCTTACACATTGATCAACCATCTTTGTGGAGTTTTGAAACCCAGGAAAAGCTAAAATGCCTTATGGAAAAATTTAAAGATTTTTGTTGCATTTCTAACAGTCCCAGGACTTTGTCTCCTTTAGGTGGTTTGAAATCACCCAGATTTGCTAGGAATAGCAGACATCTTAATTTTTAGTATTGCTCTGAGAATGATTCATTGACATTCAATAAGTATTTGCATGCAAGCTTGGATATTTCTGTGATGATATGTCAGACTTGTCTGGCATTAAATCTTTCCATTTCCATCAGTGATGCAGTTTTTGGGGTGGAAATGGGGAGCAATAATTAGATTTTTTTTCATATTGACTTAGATGGAGATTTCCATACATGCAGAGAAAGGCAGTTGTCATTTTTTGCAGTAAAAATTATGGTTATGCTTGTGAAAACTTCCTTTCATTTTGGGGGGGAAAAAAGCAAGCAATGTGGGTTCATGAAGGAACGCCCAAACACCCAAGGGCATATACACACTTCAGACTTGAATGAGGACATGAGGAGCCAGCGAAACAGCAATATATAGAGGGCTTCATTTTTCACTCAATTATACAAATCAGGTAAATCAGGAGTAACTCAATTACACTCAGTGGAGTTGGATTCAGGTTAAACTGCTGTAAATGAGACCAGAAGTGGGCTCAGGGTAATTTAAGGCTTACAGGGAAGCTATAAGGGCAGAAAAAAGGAGAATGAGTTAATGATAGCCAAAGAGTTGGTGGGGGAGAGGAATAAGAAAAGTGTTAACATAATTATCTGTGTGGAAAAAATATTAGAGCAAAAGTAGACTTTATTCTTTTATCGTTGACTTGAAATGTTTCATCCTTGGTATACTCAGGTGAAAATGAGAGATAACACAGTGCAATACATAAGACAACCAAGGATGTTTCTCCAAAGGTCAAGCTTCTGAAAGGTTTTTCAGTTGTTCTTGAACAACAGCAACAATAACAAAACAACCTAAGACCAACTTGAAGGGGTGGGAGACCTTGTTGGTATGGCTTCTGGCAAAAAGTAAGGAAGGAACTACTTTGAAAAGCATGACATAGATAGTGTACAAATGAGCAAGCACTGCTACTTGTGCATTAAGCAATCTGTCTATAGTGCAACTGTCAGAAATTGAGCTATTTAATCTTTCCATTTGATTTAATTCACTAACTCCCTGCTGCAAGTCAATCTGACCATGCCACCTACACTTGTCCTTCTATTTTTTACTACCTAGTATCCTTCCTCTCCTCTTCCCTCTCCTATTCACTAGCACGTGATAGTTCCTCCCCTCCATCTTCCAGGACTGTCAAGAATCTTCCTTCCTCCATGACACCCATCACCTGAGTTCAGTGAAACAGCTGGAGTGGGAAGAGAGAAAAATTTTGTAACTAAACTATTATGTTCAGGTAAAATGCCCATTGACTTCGATGGGTGTTTGACTCAATAAGGACAGAAAAAAAACCTGACTACGAATCTCAGGATTTGGTCCATAATTAAGTCCAACTTAAACCACTCTTGCCACAGTTTAAGCCCTTTGCTTCTTGACCTATCCTCAGAGGCTAAAGATAACAATTTTTCTCCCTCCTCATTGTAACAACTTTTTATGTACTTGAAAACTGTCATCACGTCCCCTCTTGGTCTTTCCTTCTCCAGATTAAACAAACCCAGTTTTTTCAATCTTCCCTTGTAGGTCATGTTTTCTAGACCTTTAATCATTTTTGTTGCTTTTCTCTGGACTTTCTCCAATTTCTCCACATCTTTACTGAAATGTGATGGACACAATACTCTAGTTGAGGCCTAATCAGCGCAGAGTAGAGTGAAATAATTACTTCTCGTGTCTTGATTATAAAGCTCCTGCTAATGCGTCCCAGAATAATGTTTGCTTTTTTTCCCCAACAACATTACACTGTTGACTAACATTTAGCTGGTGAGCCACTCTGATCCCCACATCCCTTTCTGCAGTACTTTTCCCTAGGGAGTCATTTCCCATTTTGTGTGCGTGCAACTGTTTGTTTCTTTCTAACCTGGACTATTTTGCATTTGTCCTTATTGAATTCCGTCCTATTACCTCAGACAATTTTGAATTTTAATCCTATCCTCCAAACCTCTTGCAACTCCTCTCATTTTGGTATCATCCACAGACTTTATAGGTATACTCTCTATTCCATTAGCTAAATCATTGAAGAAGATATTGAACAGAACTAGACCCAGAATTGATCTCAGTGAGACCCAATCATTATGCCCTTCCAACTTGACTGTGAACCACTGATAATTATTCTCTGGGAATGGTTTTCCAACCAGTTATGCACCCACCTTATAACAGCTGATCTAGGTTGTATTTCCCTAGTTTGTTTATGAGAAGATCATGCAAGACAGCATCAAAAGCCTTACTAAAGTCAAGATATACTACATCTACTGCTTTCCTCCTATTTACAAGGCTTGTTATCCTGTCAGTGAAAGCTATCAGGTTAGTTTGACACTATTTATTCTTGACCAATCAATGCTGACTGTTACTTATCACCTTATTTTCTTCTAGGTGTTTGCAAATTCATTGCTTAATTAATTGATCCATTATATTTCAAGGTACTGAAGTTAAGCTGACTGGTCTGTAATATCCCAGGTTGTCCTTATTTCCCTCTTTATAGATTGGCACTATATTTGCCCTTTTCTAGTCCTCTGGAATTTCTCCTGTCTTCCATTATTTAAAAAAAATAATTGCTAATGGCTCAGACATCTCCACAGTCAGCTCCTTGAGTATTCTAGGATGTATTTCATCAGGCCCTCGTGACTTGATGACATCTAACTTCTCTAAGTAATTTTTAACTTGTTCTTTCCCTATTTTAGCCTTATATCCTACCTCATTTTCACTAGCATTCACTATATTAGACATCCAATCACTACTAACCTTTTTGGTGAAAACTGAAATAAAAAAAGGCATTTAGCACTTCTGTCATTTTCACATTTTCTGTTATTGTTTCCCCTCCCCCACTGAGTAATGGGCCTACCCTGTCCTTGGTTGTCGTCTTGCTTCTAATGTATTTGTAGAATGTTTTCTTGTTACCCTTTATGTCTCTAGCTAGTTTAATCTCATTTTGTGCCTTGGCCTTTTCTAATTTTCTCCCTAAATACTTGTGTTATTTGTTTATATTCATCCTTTGTAATTTAACCTAGTTTCCACTTTTTCTAGGACTCTTTTTGGAATTTCTGATCATTGAAGATGTCCTGGTTAAGCAAGGATGGTCTCTTGCCATACTTCCTATCTTTTCTATGCCATGGGATAGTTTGTTCTTGTGCCCCTTAATAACGTCTCTTTGAAAAGCTGCCAACTCTCAAACTGTTTTTCCCTTTGACTTACTTACCTACCAGCTCCCTGAGTTTGCTAATGTCTGCCTTCTTGAAATCCATTATCTTTATTGTGATGTTTTCGCTCCTCCTATTCCTTAGAATCATGAACTCTACCATTTCATGATCACTTTTACCCAAGCTGCTTTCCACTTTCAAATTCTCCATCAGTTCTTCCCTATTTGTCCAAATCAAATCTAGACCAGCCTCTCCCCTAGTAGATTTCTCCACCTTCAGAAATAAAAATGGTCTCCAATACATTCCAAGAACTTGTTGGATAATCTGTGCCTTGCCATGTTATTTTCCCAATAAATGTCTGGGTAGTTGAAGTCCCCTATTACCATCAATCTCATCCACCACTTCTTCCTGGTTAGGTGGTCTGTAGTAGACCCCCTTCTATGACATCACCCTTTTAATTTATTCATTTTATCCTTACCCAGAGTCTTTCAACAAATCTGTCTCCTATTTCCATCTCAACCTCAGTTCAAGTGTATACATTTTTAATAAATAAGGCAACAAACAGCTCCTCCTTTTATCCCTGCCTGGTATCATATTCTGTCTAAATTTGAAGCCTTATCCTGCACCCATTGAAATCAAAGGCAAAAACCATTCACAAAAAACAATTAGATTTATTGCCCTTTATTCTGCTACCTTTTAGGTCTCTTTCTTTCTAATATTCTATTTTTTTCAATAAGAGCTGAAGTGAGGCTTACTGGATAATATGGCAGTTGGCAGAAATAGAGTTGATGGAGACATTTCAGATTTTAAAATTTGTTGACAAATTTTTTGCGATATTTTTAAATGAAAAATGTGTCCAGTATTCTGACTGACTATAGAGCTGGTTGAAAAACATAAAAAAATTTCAATAAACTATCCATAAAATATTCCCACCATTTTCTGACCATCTGTAGCCAGAATTGCTTCCCTTCCCCACTTTAAAAAGATTAGCACATTTGCTTTTTTCCAGTTTCTGCCATCTCAAATTGTTCTTCACTTAAAATCAGAAATAATTGCTACAGGGACTCAATAAGTTCAGTAACTAATTTCTTAGGAACTCTGTGATGTGTGTTATTACTATGACTAATTATTCTTATTGCTTAAAGCAGAACCATTAATGTGCAAGCGTTATTTAGAGAACAAATAAAAGACCTCAGTTTCTGCCATGAAGCATTTACAGTATGAGACTCTACAGGATTTATAAAGAGCAAATCGTGCCAGACAAACATGAACACTACAAAAATGTTCCCTTTGTAATCTTTGGGAATTTTGCCACTTACTGTACTGGGAGCAGGCTTGGATCGTGGATAGCTGTAGGGAAGGCAAAACATGAAATATAATTCTAATTTAATAAGACAACGGATTCATTTCCTCATAAAGCCTTGAAAAATCCATTGGCTAGTTTAGTTATAAATCCTCACCTGGACAGAAAGCTGACTGACGTAAACAAAAGCTAATACTAATGTCCTCATCACACATTAAGCAGTGGGGTCCCTTTGTCCAGTTGAACAGCAAAGGCAACTGCAGGACTGGGGGGCTTGTCTGGCAGGCTGCTAGAGAGGAGGTCATTGTGCCTCTAA
Source organism: Mesoclemmys tuberculata (assembly GCA_007922155.1). NCBI lineage: Eukaryota > Metazoa > Chordata > Testudines > Chelidae > Mesoclemmys > Mesoclemmys tuberculata. The sequence goes on along the minus strand of ML675603.1, from coordinate 66,419,737 downwards.
GCCCCTCCTCCAAAGATGATTACGTGTTCAGATGAAGAGGCAGGACGTAGTATGCCTGGCCTCGTAAGCAGTGGAGGATGACGTTGTCCCTCCTTCCCCACAGCTGACCAGAAGGGGGTTATTCATACCAAGGGAAGTTCTAGGAATGCCCTCTTCAACCCAGACAAGACTGGAGGAGAAATACAACCAGCAGTTGCAGTGGGAACTCTTTTCCTCTAGGGCAGAGCTGAACATCTGGCTAACTTGATGGCTCAAGCCTGAAGTTTGGAGAGGAGAAGAACTGATGGATTTAATTATTCTAAAACAGTGTTTAGCCGATCATCACAGAAATGCATAGCCTGAAGTACAACAGCCTCTGCCTTTGAAGTTAGCAGAGGCCACATGGCCAATATACAAGACGACATGGTAACCAACCAACCACCTGGTGCTCAAAATAAGGTTCACCCAGCCTCTGGGGTGAGCTATGTGCCATGCCTGGGTGTGTTTTGCTTGTGAGAAATCGGTGCATGTCAGAAAATGCAGGATGGAGTGTGAGTTTCATGAGCCTATGTCATTTGAGAATGTAGCAAAATTTAGAGGAATTAAAAAAGAGCAGAGATGAAAAACTATCCAGAAATGCATCTTAGGAAATGAAAAAACAATGATATTATGAAAGGGTACAAATTAAGATGAAAAAACAAATTTCATCTTAAAAGCTGGTGAACAAATAGTAACATCAATTGCACTTACTAAGCAAGACAATGATTGGTGTATTTAGAAAAAAAATAAGTACATTTTAATGTTTGGTTCAGTTGGTGTCCATATATAAACCATCAGGTGGGATTTTCAGAAGGGCTCAGAGCTGACCTACCTCTGCTCCCACTTATGTCAATGGGAGTTTCACACACCTAATACTGAGAGTTTTTCAAAAACCCAGTATCTGTTAGTCAGCTCTATGTTCACTAGATAGAATACAGAACAAGGAATGTTTGCTAGCAGAAATATTTCAAAAGTGAAGCCCAAAGTGGGTTCGAATACAGTAGAACTTGTACAGTATTGCCCCTGTGAATGAGAATAGCCTGCCTAACACAAACATTTTTCCATGCCTCAAAGCAATTAGGTTTCATTCTGAATCTGAATCCTTCCTACACTACCAGACATCAAATAGGGCACCAAAAAGGCTCCACCATCACTGTCTATTCTGGGCCACTCTTTGCATGTCCTCCGTGTTTATTAATATGATTTATGATCTTTATTACCATATCACCTAGGAGCCCTAGGCATCAAACAGGCCTCTACTCTGCTAGGTGCTGTACAAAGACAGATCCTTATGTTTTCCTCTCTAAGTAATATTCGATGGAAAGATTCCCCTTTAATGTCAAATGAAAATAGGTTCAGTTTCCTGATCAGCCAAACAGTACCAATTATTGCACAGGACACCAGCAAGTTTGCACTATTTCAGTTAGCTGCACTGTCGTGAACACTAGCTGGTGTTGTGTTAGTGTAGTCCCAACAGCCTTGGGTTTACAGGGTAATGTTCGTTATTCATAGAGTAGCTGAACAATTTAAATATGTATTCTTAGGATGAAAGCAGAGGGGGCTTCTGGGTGGAAGGAAACAATGGAAGGGGCATTGCTTAACAGAAGGGGGAAGGAGAGGAAGCTGGGAGAACCCATGTTTTTTGTTTTTATACAATAAAACCATAGGATGGGCTTAGGACTTTATTTTGTTCACTATAGTGAAATTCAGCCCTCTACTGATGGCTTAAATGGGACTTCAGTGGCCTCTCAGCCTTGTGCTGGTCCTCTGCACAGGAATTCATCGCTTGCTATTTAGAACAGTAGCTCAGCTTCCAATACCTTACTTGGCTTTCTCCAGGCATTGAGTCTCTGTGCCTCATCTATTCTGCCAAATACCATCTATCCTGCAGCCTTTGAAAAATGACAGCAACAAAGGCCCAGGTTGCCATTGGCACTTAGTAGGCCCGATCAAGCACACAGACATGATTTATGGAGATACCTTACTCTTGAGCAGCTTTTATAACTATAGGGGAGGTTGTTGGACACACAGTTAGCTTTTTATTCAGGCTCAAGGGAACTGGATCCTGCTGACTTAGGAGCTGTGCTGATGACCTCCACTACAACAGTTCACATTTTGTGATGATGTCTGTTAAAGCCAGCGACGGGGGATTTTCAAAAAGTTCAGTGGTTTAGGTAGGCATTAAAAAACCTGGATACATATCCAAACATCAGAGATTATTTTTACTCCTCCCGCTCACAAGCACAAGGCCCAAGACTCGCCTTGCCCATACAGTAACAGGCACCTTGACCATTCCCCTGGGAATGACAGATGGATTTCTCAAGGATTTAATAATGCTACAGTGTATCTGGCAGACAGGATACACTGAGTTCTGGAAGAAATCTGATTTGATTTAAAGAAGATTAAAGATGTGTCTACATACTGTTATATCTAGCAAAATTATCACGAGTGTGTGACAGACAAATCCAGCTGTTTACACAATATGGCATTAAATTGTGGCTTGAAGCCACAACCTGTAACAAGGGAGGGTATAGGTGTGCACTGCCTTAGCAGGATCTCATAGGGTATGTCTACACAGCAAAGGAAAACCCACAGCTGGCCCATGCCAGCCACAGGTATCTAGCTGCCATGTAGACATACCCATAGAGGGTCAGACTCATCCCTCTTTATTGCCATTACCTAACCTGCATGCAGCTCTATAGCAGAAAACTGAATCTTTTACATAGTCTATGTTTCTTTTTTATTTTAGAAAGTAAAAAAAAGCCACATTAGGATGCAACATTGGCTTATTGACTGCGACAAATTACTCTACCTAGAGTTTTTGGCTTTGTTGTTTTCAACCAAATTACTTCCTTTATACTAGTAGCTAAATAAAGCATACATGACACTGAGTAAATTAGGACAAACAATAAAAGTCTGTAGACTTTCAGGAACATGAACGTCACTGTGACTCAATTTCCATTAATAGCTATTGTCAGGTAGAGCTGTGTTGAGGGTATTTTCGGAGGGAAGAGGGATTTTCATGTTGTAACATGTTTGCAGCTAACCCAACAAAAAATCCCAGTGTAAAACTGGGCATCACAAATTCCAGAGCATTTCTTGCACTTTTCAAAATTGACATTTTTTGTGACTCGTGCTAGCTTTTGGGGTGAAAATTTTCTGTAGACTGCAGTATCTGTACTTTTGAATTAAAATTCCTTTGAAATCAGAATAGCAAAAAAGTGGCATTAGAAATAGTTTGTTTTTGCAAAATAGAAAACAATAATGATTTGAATGACACTAGTGCCTAGGTTAATCAATTGAGGATCACTGTGGTGGGTGCTAACAAATAACTGCTTGTCCCAAAGAGCTCACGATCTACACGTCACACAGAATGCAATATGTGAATGAAACAGACCAATGAGGTGGAAGTGGACTAAGGTTACAATGAAATAAACAGATTTTAGCAGAAGAGCTGCAGTTTTGCTTTTGCAGCTCACTGATCAGTACAACCACAGCTAACAGACAATGGGAAGTTTGTTGCTGTAATGCAGTCAGTCCCTGAGTTGGAAAGAAGCCCTCTTTGCTTCTTGTCAAGGGAGCTCTAGATGGTGCTGGGTGGTATTTAGATTCTCCAAGGTGAAAGTGGCCAGCATTCATCATGCAAAGGATCACTGCAAGATGGGCTCAAAAAGCCAAGGCAGAGAGGAAATATGTGGCTCATAGAAAACATTGCCCCATCCCCAAATGTAAAACAAAAATAGAATTATTTAAGACAGTGGACTAGGACTCAGGGACCTGGGATCAGTTCCTAGCTCTACCACAAATCTCCTGTGTGATGATGGGCAAGTCACATAGACCCCAATCCAGCAGAGCACTGAAGCAGGTATCTAATGTTAAGCACTTGCATAGTCGTCTCACTGAAGTCACGTAGCATTTCTTATGATACAAAAATCAATTATGGAAATGAGCCCACTAAATCTGAACCATCCTACTCCTACTGTTAATTAAATCAATGGACTTCTCATGTGCTTCAGTGTAAAACCATCATTAAATGCCTTGCTAGATTGGAGATTTAATCTCTGTGTGCTTCAGTTCCCCATCTGTTAAAAGATAAATAAATTATGGGGATTCCTGTCTCTAACTCATCATCTGTCTTGACTGTTTAGATTGTAAACTCTCAGGACAGGGATAATCTATATATACAGCACCTACCACAATAGGGGCCCAATCTCGATTAGGATCTTTAGGTGCTTCTGTAACACTCATATTTAGCAACACACTGTTCCCCACTAAAAAGTCTGAAAAAATCCTTCATAAATTGTGTTACATTTCTCAGAGCTAATAACCATATTTTTCCTGTAGAGAGAGACTCATGCTCTCATTTTAGGTGAGGAAAATGAGCCATGAGACAAAGCAGGCATTTGTTAACAAATAATGGCAGAATAGAGGAGATTTATGGATCTTTCCACCCCTCCTCCCCCCCATTTTCCAATAAATCATAACAGATGATACTGCAGTAATGTAGATTATGGCCTCTTAGCCAAAAGAGAATTCTGTTATAAGAAGCGATATAAGCACCCCTTTTTTGAGCATTATAGCTGAATGATTACTATGGCCAATGTTCAGTATAATTCAGATGGCTAGCAACGAGACTACATCACTTACATAACTTGTATATCACTTACATATCGCCATCACTTACATAACTCCCCCCCCTTCCTGGCATTTATCCCTTTGATGTATTTATAGTGAGCACTCATATCTCCCTTCAGTTTTCTTTTGGTTAGGTTAAACAAGCCCAGCCTTTTAGTCTCCTCGAATCATCCTAGTAGTCCTTCTCTGAATCTATTCCACTTTGAATTCTTTTTTTCTTAAACATGGGAGACCAGAATTACACACAGGATTCCAGATGAGGCATCATCAGCGCCTTGTATAATGCTGCTAACACTTCCCTGTCTCTACTGGAAATACCTCATCTGATGTAGCCTAGGACTGCATTATCCTTTTTCACAGCCACATCACATTGGTGTCTCTGAGTCATCCTATGATCAATCAATACACCTTGGTCTTTCTCCTCCTTTGTCACTTCCAGCTAATATCCCAGCTTATAGCAAAACTTCTTGTTGTTAGTTGCTAAGTGCATGACCTTGCACTTTGCACTATTAAATTTCATCCCATTTCTATTGCTCCAGTTGTCAAGGTCATCCAGATCTTCTTGTATGATATTCTGGTCCTCTTCCATATTGCAATACTGCCCAAATTTGCGTCACCTGCAAATTCTATTAACATACTCCCTGTAAGGCACTGGCCCATCCCTCCCTGTCCCTCTGAGAGGGAGGCCATGCCCCCACGCTACTGCGCTTCTGTGGGTGCAGACGAAAAACAGGGAATTAGCATTTGGGGAAAGCGTCCTCGCCCCTTCTGCAGGGTACAGATGTCTATGCAGTCCCTAGCCCTAGGCAGGGCAAGTCAGCAGTCTATAGCCCCAAGCTCTCGGGCAGGGCAGGGCAAACAAGCCACCTATAGCCCTAGGCAGGGCAAACAAGCTGTCTGTGGGCCGCCGGGATTTACAGGCTGAGATGAGGTGACTACCCCAGGGGTGGTGTGGAAGGGGGGAAGGGAGACGCAGACCCACCTGACTCCGTTGCATCCCAGCCCAGGCCACCATCAGTGGCAGGTTCTGTCACTGGGTCGGCAGGGTTCCAGCTGCAACGCGCTGACACAGCACAACCAGACAGTCGTCCAGCTCCCCTCGGCCCCTTTCCCTGAAGTACCTGGGCCTCAGCGATGCCTTCAGTCTCCTCGAGGTAGATAGCCAGGAGTAGTGCCCACAGGCCCTCAGCATCAGAGGCACCTGGCAGTGCATCTAGGTCATTCCCAGCAGGCGGCAGCTCCTCCAGGTCGCAGGTGGGTGGCTCCAGTAGTTCCTCTGCAGCCCAGGCAGTGGCAGTTCCCCAGCAAGGCAGTAGTCCAACTGGGGCACCACTGGAGAGACATCCTTTCCCTCTGGCAGCTTCCTCTAAATTGAGCTAGCTGGCTCCGTTTTATACTTCCTGTCCCGCCCCTCAGCTTCCAGTGGGGTGGGCAGGGTTGTTTTGGCTCTGCCCACCAGAGGGTCAAGCCATTCCTCCCTGTCCATTTCCGAGGGATGTCACACGCCCCTCGCAACACTCCTACTTTTTGCGCCTCGGTAATTAATAAAAATGTTATATAAGATAGGTACTCAAACCGATGCGTGAGGAATTCTGCTAATAACCTCCCTCCTGCCTGTCAGTTCACCTTCCACTGTGACCATTTGTAGTCTCCCTTTTAACCAGTTCCTTCTCCACCTTTCAATTCTCATATTAATCCCCATTTTCTCCAATTTAACTAATAATTTCCCATGTGGCACTGTAGCAAATTCCTTACTGAAATCTATCCAGATTAGACGTACTGCATTTCCTTTGTCTAAACAAAAATCAGTTTCCTTCTCAAAGAAGGAGATCAGGCTGGTCTGGAACACTCTACCTTTTGTAAAACCATGTTGTATTTTATCCGAATTACCATTTACCTTAATATCCTTAACAACTTTCTCTTTCAAAATGTGTTCCAGAACCAGGCAAAGACACTAAATCACCGGTTTGCAGAACAATACATTTTATCAGTGCCAACGCAGCTTAATCAAGTTCTTATTGACTATAATGGACACTTCCACAGGGCTTCTGTTCAGTGGCACTCAAAAAAGGTATGGGATTCTGGCCTGCCTTGAATATGATCACAGGAAACATCTGCAAACTGAGCCTGCCATCCCAAAGGCCCATGGAACAGTATAATCGAGGGGCAAAAATGAAACTGGCTTTTAGAAGGAAGACTGAATCCATGTGGAGCAATCAACTGATCGCTACACACAGTGCTAATCGGCGCAAAGCCCCCATTGTGCCCTCTGTGCCCAAGTGTCTAGCACAATGGCAAATCCAGCATTTGGTGGAGTGTTTACTGTAAATTGTAAAGATACTTGGACACAGATGGGCTCTCTTCTGTGTTTGTACAGCACTCGGCAAAATGGGGCCCCAATACTGGTTGGGGGTCATTGAGCACTATGATAATATAAATATATCCTACTGCTGTAAAAGTACAAATAGGAAAGCAGCACAAACGCTAAAAGCCACATTTGGTAAGTGTTGGGTGGGGGGGGGGGAAAGCAGGGAAGGGAAATAGAAGGTGTTGGCTCCTTGGGCTTGCTGGAGACTCACCTGTTTTACTAACTGAATGGCTGACTGACTGTTCTTGGTGCCAACTAATGAGAGCCATACATGCTCCCGCCCCCATTCCCTGTCAGTAGTGAAATTAGTGCTGGCCTGCGAGATAAATCTTTACCTTGGTCATGTCAGCAATAGTTGCTCACTCAGCCTAAGCGATAGAGTAAGATCATGGCAGGGGTGTTCAGCGGCGTCCTCAATTTCATTACCAGTTGCTACATATGACATTTGGAGTAGACAGAATTTGGCCTATGCTGATGAAGAGCTTATACAGACTAGCTGGTGTGCCATTCGATAACCAGCACTGACTAACAGGGGTACCCAATTGTTTGACTACTCTCAGGTTGTTGGAAAAAATGTTCAAGATCAAATACCAAACGTAGCCAAATGTATTGTCTAAAGACAAAGCAGTACAACATGAAAAGGAGACAGACATACCCTCCTTCTGGAAAGAAACTCCTTGCAGTGTGTTCACCTTACTCAGAAGGGAAGCTTCAGAGAGATGCATTTTAGTGAGGCATATTTATAGCAGTGGTTCCCAATCTTTTTAGCTCGAGGGCCACAAATATCATTTTTACAACCCTGAAGGGCCACCAGTCTATCATCTCATTAAAAATGTATTGACGTATACACCATTAAGGGCTACAAATCACTACATATTTAAAGTGAACATTTTGATGCTCATTTTTACATTCACTATTTTACACTTACAAATTACTCACTGTATGTCACACACTCACAGACAAAGCACTAGTGTAGATGAGTGACTGTCACCACACACTGAAGGACATGGCCTGGCAGCTAAGTCACGGTGGATAGCCTGCTAAAGGCAGGCCAAACCAGAGGGGCCTGATTTTTAGAATCCTGCCCCCACACTTCAAGCATGGTGGATCCTATCTGCTCTGCCCCCGTTCCCCACTGCATCCAGACAGAAAGGGTTCAGCAAGGAGGCTGCCTCCTTGCTGATCTCTTGTGCCCCTGACTGTAGCAGGAACCTGTACGCATCCTGTAGACCCATGTGCTCCACCTGGGTCCCAAGGCAGTGGCTCCCTTCTACAGTCAGGAAGATCAGAAGATCAGTGCTCACCTACCTTTGGCTCCAGCAGTGCTCAGTTTAGGGACCCAGGCACAGCACTTTGCTCCACCTGGGTCCTTAGGCAGCAGCTCCCTTCTGCAACCAGTGGCGGACCACTTTGAAAGACCACGCGGGCCACATTTGGCCCCTGGGCTATGAGTTAGGAACCACTGATTTATGGCATACTTTTACAAGTTACAAAACTCTTTACATGTCACTAAAACCCAACCCACCAGTTTGTAACAGTTGCTTAACTCGGTGAGTGGTCTGTTCTTCTCTTATTTCTCTTTTGGGTACTACTGTCTCTACCAGTTGGGTGGAGAGGTACATCAACCTATGCTAGGGCATACCATTTATATATCTTGGCTTTTACAGGCATCTTATTTTCTAATGCCAACGCTGAGTTCAGCTGTGAAACATGCTAGGGGATACTTGCCACAGGTGACCAGTCTTGTGGGGAGAGCATAATACATTCAGTTAACACAACATCCCAACACTTATATACACTATATCAATTTCATGCGCATAATACCTATTAAGGTGGTGTATATTAGGCCTAACATTTTGCTTGGAAAACTGAAGCGTGATCCCATAGCCACGGAGTGCCAGTAGGCCAGAGTTTTCATTTGGCAATACCTATGGGATTAATGGTTGAATAAAGTTCAGTGGATAACCCATTTAACAAAGTTCACTGGTTTTCATTTGTTGGGTATTTTTTCTATGGCATATGATTAGAGCTCCAGCTGGTAACAGAATATATTATCCAGTAAATATTGATGAGACTAATAAAATAAAATTTCACACATTGCATCTCCCACTCAAAAAGTTCCCTTATTATTACAATAGCATCTAGCAACCCCCCAGCTGGGCTCTTTACAAATACACAGGTCTAATATTTAAATACAAATATTTTAAAAGTTACACTAGATTAACATTGGTTTAACTAGATCAAATTTAAATTCAGCTAGTTAAACTGATGAATACCCCGAATGTAGATGCATGTAAATGTTTAATCCGCACTGCAATCACGTTAGTAATTCATCACCCCACACTAAACCAATTTAAGCAATCATGCAGCTACATTAAAGGTTTACACCAGTTTAACAAATCAATTTTAAACTGATTTAAACTGGTGCCATTTTTTTTTAAGGCAGGCGAGCTGTTAGTGTCCCTGCCCTAAGAGTTTAGGATGGGCGCTCAAAAGCACACAGATAATGTAAAAGCCCATTGAAAGTCTTGCTGAATGACTTTTAGTGGGATTTGTGTGCCTACATCACTCAGCTGCTTTTGAACATCTCCCTATTTGGACAAGACAAAAGAAGGTAGGATGGGAATCAGAGGCACAGCGCGATGATGTGATTTCAGTGTCACAGCACTGCCAGGAAGAAATTCCACATCTCCTGATTCCCAGTCTAGTGGTTTACTCCGCTCCTCTGATTATTTAGGTTGCAAACTCCTTGGTTGCAGCATCCCACCTCTTGTTCTCACTGTGACCGGGAGCCTGTGGTACCTCAGTATAGGCTTAATAGTAGAACCTGTTCCACTTCCTGGGCCTGCTTCTCTAAGAAGTGAAAGGGACAGACAGCCCCAGAGAGCTCAAGACATGTTGAGGGCACATTCCTGGCCCTAACACACTAGGAGATGGAGGAAGCTGAGAGCTGCTCAATGACTCCCGGCCCCACTGAAAGAAGCCCCATTAAAAGACAATGGGGAGGGAGAGCTATTGAAGAACTCCCTTGGCCTCACAGACAGAAGGGTGTGTGTATGAGAGAGAGACTGTATGATTGAGGGTGGACAGCTAGCCACCAGTACTCGAGAAGCAGCTATGGCTGGGATAAGAAAAGGGCCCACTGAGCAACTTACGGCCCAGTGGCAGAATTGGCAGGGGGGTGAGGGTGTCATTTTTCCCAAGTCCATCTCTAAATGAGGCATATTAGGAGGAAATCTGAAGGAACACGCACTGTTGCCACCTGTGCTGTATGTGTTCTGTGAAGAAAGGACGTCAGCCTTCAGGGATGAAAATGACGTGCACTGAAGTCTCCATTTGAAATTTTTTTTTAAAGTTAAAAAATAATTTAACATAAGCCTTAGAGACAGAGGGATTGTTTTAATTGCTGGGTAAGGCAGGGGTCGCTGAGTGCAGGGAACTAGTAGTAAATCACCAGGCCTCAGCATGAGAGAACTTTTCTATCTGAGTCCACCTTCTAACACATGGGCGATTTTTGCTCCCAACATTACGCAGAAACAGCCATCCTCTCTCTCAAGAGATTCAATTCTTAAATCCATTTGATGAGGAAGTGGGTAAAGGAGAGCATGCTGAAGTTCCCCTTCCCTCTCTGCACATAACAGCATTTCTCAGGGCTTCAGGGAGCCTCTCTTGCTCCATCTAACAAGAACACACAGCCACCTGTTGCTTTTCTTTTCTTTTTTTATTGAAAGCTTCATCAAAGAAAACAGAAGTTTAAACCTAACATCCACTGATCTACAGAAAAGCCCCACGAGTGGGAAAATGGCAGCTATTAGGATTGTGGTACAAATGGAAAACAAAAATTAAAGAAAGAAAGAAAACCATAGCAGTACAGCTCTTTCAGCAACACTCTGAGATACCAGCACAGCAATGCCCTTATAAATAAGAGTCATTAATTTAGTATCTCACAGAGGTCCTTTGGTCCACAATATGGATACAGCAAGGTCTGTAAGGATTTTAAAGAACCTCTGTTTCATTTATATGAAACATGTTTTCTTGATAGGAATTCATCTCTCTTCAAAGCCACTTTGAGTTTTTCTTAGATGGAAGCTTTTATTTATTTATTTTTAAACATGAAAACATTAAAAGTTTCTGTATGAATTCTGGATGGTTTCTGGTTTTTACACATTTTTCCTTAAAAAAGGAAGGGGAGGGGCATCTTTTACTCATTTCCTGGTATACTGCATCGTCTTAGTTACCCTGAACATCATTTCTCCTCTATAAGCTGTATTTTGGGGCTCTTAAAAATGTGACTATAAAGTCTACCAGACTTAAAAATATGTCGGCCAAGAGACAGAAACCAATATTCAGCAAATGTAATTAATGCTGAGCAGATTTTTTTAAACCATGGGCCCAGCTCTTAGGAGGTGCTGATTACATCACAGGATTTTACCCTTTCAGGGAAAATGGGTTTGTGGACCAGTCAACAGCTAACATTTTGTATTTCCTTACAAATTTTTATTAAAGTGAAAGGAACTCAAATGTCATTGGCATGGAATAAGAACAAGAACAACTGATGTAAACACAAGAGTTTTTCCTCATCATTGGAAGTAAAAACAACCTTTTTTTTTGTACAGCCGTTGTCATCTTTCTCTGTTTAACAAAGAACACATTCATAAAAGGGAGATTACCGGTCCCTTCTGCATTCTCTGAGGCATGACGAAGAGTCTTAGAGATGCGTACAGTGTTCCAGTCTATTTGGATGATATGACCGAAGTGGAAGGCAGACACTTCTTCTGAGAGAAAAATAACTCCCTCCCTCACTGACTCACACTCCAGGTTTGCTGTTTGAGGATTCCAGAAATCCATTTTGTTGAAGAATATAGACAGATTGCTGCTGATTCAACCCTTCTTCTGTTAATGTTTGTGCATGACTGTGTGTATGCATGTATTAGACATTAAGGGAATCACCATTTCTGTAAAGAAAATGCCATCAAATAGAAAAGAGAGGTTCACTGGAATACTCAGCATGTTTCCATTTTCTTTTGTATTTCCATCACACAGTATTTTCTCAGTTCAGATGGACTACCAAGATCTCTAAAATCCCTTACCCAAGGGCACTTCTTTTACATTAGGACCAATTTCATGTTAAATAAAGTTCTGAAAAGAAATGTTGACTCTGTGTGGGCCAAACATAACTATCTTCTACTACCACATTTGGTCTCATCACTAAAAGTGGATTGATTCATTACTTTAAGCCCATTATCACTCTTTAGCATGACTCTTACTATAGGTACAGTTCAGTGAGTCTCCTTAAATCGGTTTCTCTCATGTCAACCTCAGCATTAAAATAAAGAGGTTGACTGATAAGCACCATCACACTTAAAATTATGAACCAAGGCAGCTTGTTACACATTTAGTATTAATCTCATCCTTCAGTACCATCGACAACATAATATAGATCAAAATACTATGACATATTAAAAATAAACTTTATTACAATGCAGGCTTCCTCAAATTTGCTGGATTTTGGTACACGTACATACATAAATAATACCCTTCATTTGATTTTTACTCATGTAAAAATCCATTTTAATGCTTAATCCCATTGCAGAATCCCTCACTTTCCTGATCACCATTTGTCATCTTCCACAGTTGTGCATGCATCCACAGCGGGAGATAATACAACATGATGAAATTGCTCTCAAATATGTCTCATTCTGCATTACATTGGATTTCTCAACTATCATACAAAGACAGTGTAAAACCCTTTGCTAACAGAACCATACAAGTGTGCATCCTCTAGGGACATTTCAAGAGTCCATTTCAGTGGAAGGGAAGATGAGGGCAACCAAAATTCTAGGTCTGACTGTCACAGGTGAACAGAGCTAAGAAAATCAGCAATAGAACCAGATAGGAAGAGGGTTCCCTCACCATTTTAGTTCACACGGGACAATGAGACTTTTCAGTGCCCTGAATTAGGCTCTGGATATGTCAGTAGCACTTCCTAATACAATATATTATACTGTATTCAGTTCCATCATACTAATTATCTTTCAATTGTCAGTGACAAGCTAAGTATTCAGAATTTCCCAGCATATTTCTGACACCTCTGTTATTTGTATTTATTTATTTGAAAAAAAAAAAAGGCTAAATTTGACTATTTACAAGAGTTCAGGTGTGATGGAAAATACATATGCAGTTCAGCTTATGGATTTCATTTTATTTCCAGACACTTGGATTAGGCACCATTGCCTTAGACTTCTGGAGTAGTTTCTGCAACCTTTCAGGAACTCTCCTGATATTTAAGGCTAAATTGGCATGACATAGATACCGAATGTACAAAATTCAGAACTTAAAAAAAAAAAAAGCCACTAAGAACCTTGTCAGCCAGAACATAAAGGAAATCAGCTTCAAGTTTTTTTGAAGCCATTGGGTATCTCTGTTATGATGATACCCAAGGGGTAGATAGGTGTGCTGCATTCAATAGATTTCATCTGTATTCTTTTACTTCATCTTTGATTCTTACAAATAAGGATTCCTGTCTAAGCATTTTCTGTATTTTGAATGTTATTTCTTACCTGCTGATATATAACTGTTTATAACTCACGAGCTATTGTTAAAGTACCAATTAATCAATATTGGGATCAATAAAATAAGATGATTAATTGGATTGATAGGATCCTTTTTCTTTCTTTTTTTTGCTCCCCCCCCCCTTTTTTTTTTTTGGTTTTTAAACAATATTAAACATTGTAGCATGGCAAAAAGTTAAACAATTCTAACACAGAATGTACTTAAAACAGTTTAAACTGAGAATCATCATGATATCTCTTTGCCTGACCGGCTTAATAAAAAAACCACTCAGATTGTTTTACTTTATTTGCTCAAAATAATAATAAAAAATGTTTCTGAATGTATAAATAAAGCAGCAGAGTTCTGAATAGAAACAGGAAGGTACCTCAGCATATTCATCAGCCACATGGTAGCTACCTTGTAGCCTCATTGTTGATAGAAAATGAGACTTTTTTTGTATGTCATATTAGAATTTATACAGAAATAGAACAACATGTATTTATTTCATATTCAACTCAATTGTGCCTGGGGATCTCTATTTATACAAAAGAGTTCAGACAGAGAGTGTAAAAAGGAAGAAAATAAGGCTAGCTTGATTTTTCCCATACCTTTTCCAAGGACAAAACTCAACTGCCATTTATAAAAAGAAAACAGCAATGAGAAAGCATGTGGAGCAGAAAGGAAAAAGCTAGAGGTCTTTCTGTAAGATGGAAACACTACTCTCCCCCTCCCCCCCCTTTAGTGTGGGCCTGATTTTCAAAAGTCCTCAATAACCACAACTCCAGGTGTCATCAACAGGAGCTGCAAGTACTTTAGCCTTTTTGAAAACCGGGCCCTGTAGCTTTCGCAGTTAACCAGATGAGATCCCATCACTCTCTTTTACACGTTGCATATTTAGCAGCCATTTGCTTCGGTAACCCATTCCATCCCACACCCCACTACGTTCAAAAATAAGGTATCGATTTAGTAATTTTAAAAAAATACTTGATTTAAAAAAATCAGTTAAAGGAACCACAGATATTGTTTAGTCGGGGTGGCTGAATCAGCTAGATCCAATATAAATATCCTTTCATTTTATTTTTGTAATGAATACCCTGTTTCTAATGGACCACAGTGAATGTGGTGAAGCTTCCCCTTTTTCTTTGATGGAGGAAAGATTTCAATCATTTGGTTCAGGTTTCATATATATATCTATTTATAGATAGATATATTCTGCTTGTCTTTGATGTTTCTGACTTAAGGAAAAAAACCCATTCATTTTATTCTGACTTAGTTCTCACCTTTGCTTGTTCAGAAAAAGCAAGCGTTTTAATCAGGATTTCTATGTGCAGTAGTTGTCTTTCCTAAAATAGATTTCAACTGACTCAATTTATTTACTATTGTCTTTTGACTAATTGTTCCAATTAGTGATTGTCAGCCAACTTATTAAGACAACAGAAATCATAGGTGAGAAGTAATTTTTAACTTCCTGCCTGCATGAGCATGCTAAGATGAGTAATTTTTAACTTTCTGCTTGCATGGGAGAGCTAAAATGAGAACAGAGGTTCTGTTTGCTTTCTCTGGCATCTAACAGGTGACTCAAATGCATCACTGAAAAACAAATATAGAATCAAGGTGGCTATACATGCTGCAAGATGACAAAGACTGAGGTGAGGAAATGAACCTGTCGGATGTTGGAATTCAGAAGGAAGACTGTAGTTCCCATAGAAATACAAAAGATCAGGCAATGTAACAGAAAAGCTCGTAAAAATTAAAGCCCATCTGGATAGCGGGTAATCCAGCTCTCCTCACACTGTGAAATGATCCAAAACACAGGAGGTACAAGCTTCTAGTACCAACTGCTCTGAAATCATCATTATAAACATATGCAGTAAGTAAAAAACCAGTGGAAGATAGTTTAAACAAACAAGAAAGTAAGAACTGGTCCGGCCATATAGGTCAAATAAAGATTAAAAAAAAAAAAGGAAAAAACCTCTATCTTCTGGACTGCGTTAGGGTGTCACTTCATCTTTGGTATAAAATAGGCCATCCATAGGCTGCATTTGATCACAACTAGGAAAGACTACAGAAATTGTCAACAATTTCTTCTATCTATTGCTTTTTTGCACTTTTTTTTGACCATAAGCTCCTATCTACTTAAGTTTTTTTAAATGCTCTTAAGCTAGGTTTTTGCAATGTGACAAGCAAAGCAGACTAAAAACTTCTTAAAGCTCATAAAAAAGACTGCAGATAAAAAGCACTAATGCTTTTGCTAGCGATCACGCTTTGTAAAATAAAAAAAAAATCTGCATTCTGCAAGAAAAAAACCCTGCATTCTTTATAATGCAGTTAGTTTTTTCTCAATTCAATAACTTTACTGTAAAATGCTTTAGCCTTCTAGAATTTTTTTCTGTCCACACTTAAGACAAAGTTCATAAAAGTTCCAGCATTTTTCCAATCCTTACAGTTGTCACAGTTCCTTTATCAACAAGTTTTCTCCAAAAGAAGAAAAGCATTTTCTTTTAAACGGTACAGTTTTTTTGTTGTTCACTCCAAAATCTCAGTCTGTTAAACTTCTGCACCAGTTGAAACCAGCGTGAACAAGTTTCAATTCATTTTCGGTTTTTCTACCAAGACATGGACAGCTTGCCTCGAGAGCCTTTGACGTCCTTAAAATTAAGGCAATTAAGATTCAAGATAAACCTTACCTAAACATCTCTAAAAAAAAACCCCGAAGAAACAAAAACACACTAGATTTAAAACAAGGGAAAAAAAAAAGAGAGAAAAAGTAGCTTAATTTTTGAGGAAGACGAACAGTTTTCTTTTCAACTTGCTTCCTCTTGACATCTTCAGTTTTGATGTTTAAAAAAAAAATCTAGTTACACCAACAGGTAAATTCTGAATTCAGATGTTTGTCCAGATGAAATGTCAACCCAGTGTTATTCCTTTGGGTCTTTTCTTTAATTAAAAATAATTATAGCAAAAATAAAGAACGGTCAGACTACATGACGGAACCATTTGCACAGCACATTAAAACACTGTTGCGTTTTCGTTGGGAAAGTAGAAAATTAAAAAAAAAAAAAAAAGCATTCATTTAACGCCTGTGCAAACTGGAAGCCAACTTCTTGTTCAATGAAGTTTCTCCATTCAAGGCAAAGATTTCAGACCAACATTCTTCAGTCCTGTTTATTGTCTGTGAAAACAATTGAATTAAAGTGGTCATTAAGTCAAAACAACTTAGAAATAGGCTCCTGTCCTTTTTTCCACCCAATTTCCTTTAAAAGGTAGCCAAGTAAAACTAACTTTGCAGCTGTTTAAATATGATACAGTCACTAAGCCGAAAATAGTGAAGCCAAAGCAGAGAAATCCTACTTTGGGGGCATTCTTACTCAGTGCAGATGGATTTTTACTCTTATTAATGCTATCGTTAATGCACAGTCCAATACATCAAAATGAGACTATATGTATTTACATAGCGTTAAAGCCGTAATACTATGTAAATACTTCAAGGATAATAATGTATGAGAGAGAACTCTCTTTGTATTAAGCGGCACTATTTATTTTGGATACTAGTATTAAAAGAAAGGCAAAAGTTAAAACAGAAGGATAAACTCAACTTGCAAATAAGAAAACATTTTCTGATAATAAGAATAACTGGCCAGTGGAACAATTTGCCTAATGAGACAGTTATAGCTGACACAATAGAAACATTCAAGCCGATAAATAAATATATAGAAAATTTAGAAGGTACATGTATAGTCTTTCCAGTTTCAGACAGGGAACACTGTCTAGATGACCAATATTACAGCATCATTAAAGCAAAATAGCTCAGTAATAGTTTTGAAGGGAGGCATACCTAAAATTGAAGAAGTACCACAAAAATGTAATCCTGCCAAGATAGTTTGATATGGAAATGGAACTACTATTGACAAATGTTGTCTATTCTGTGTCATCTATAGTGCTATAGTTAAGGATTAGTTATTGTTTCTCTTGTATACCTCCATGTTTAGGGGTTTACAGCTTTTTTGTAAGACTCCTTTCCAGGTGGAAACTCAGCATAAGAAAAGCAAACAGGTTTCCTTTTGCCAAAGTTTAAAATGTTCAGTTTGGAGTTTTTTATTTGGTTGTTTCAACTCATTCTTTTTTTTTCCCCCCAAGAAAAGAACCTTAATGAGTCAGAGTGCTTTCCCAGATTGCTCCCTTTCAATTAGCTTCAACTTAACGTGACATTTAACAAACAACTCTCTCATTCTATGAAATAATTACAGTTAGTATTTTCAAACAAAGACCAGACATTTTGGGATGGTGACGGTGGAATGCAATGTGTGTTTATTTCCAGAAGGATTTTCTAAAGCATTTACTTACTTCTACATTTGTTGTCATTCGTACCTGTACACTTGAGGGGCAATGGGAGGCAATCGCCCATACGAGGGTTTTTGCTCCCAGTCAGGAGGATGGAACTGTGAGTGGATCTGAGAAACCTCCTGCTACGCATTAGAGCTGGCACCTCAAACATCACCCTCACACAAAGGCTCAGTGGTTCCTGAAAGGTAGCCACCCAAATCGCTGATTTGTACATCTTATTACCTACCCCACCAATGGAGTTCCTTACCTGTGCCAACGAGACGCACACACTACACATTGACCAACATTTATGCACTTAGGACCAAAGTTTTTGCCACTCGGTCTTCAGCATACTCCGCATACAATAACTCAGAATTTGTGTTAAGAATTAGCTCTTATGTACGGGGGAATTCACTCACAGGAGTGTTATGTTTCTCTTTGTATGCCTGTTTGCATTATGTTTGTTTGGCCATCGGTTCTCTTCTATAATTTTTCTGGTCAGTTTTTCATCTCCTTTTCACCCATCCAGGTTTTTCTTCCCCACTTAAGGCCATTCACGTTGGACTGCTCACCTTCTGTGATTCTGCTGCCCGACTGAGTGCGTTCCTTGGATTGCTGGCTTTGCTCTTATTAGTGAAAGCAAGTTACTATGGGCTTCTCAAAGTTCCTATAATCGGTACTCACAAAAGACTCTCTCCCAGTGGAAGCATCATGCATTCTTTAATCTGCTACTGGATTTATCCTCCCACAGAACCCACACAAAACTCCAGAAAAACTTTGTCTCCTACTTAAAGAATGAAGGCCGCTGTTCAGCAAACAGCCCTTTGCCCAAAGGTAAGAGGATGGAGTTCCTCAGACAAAGGAGTTTGATCTAACTTCATTTGCAAGATTTCACATTTATATCTATTAATTTATAAGAAGGTTTGCAGGAGACAGAGATTGGTCTAAAATGACTGAGGTACCTTCCTAATGAAGTGGAGTATTTTGCTCAGAGCCAAAGAATAGATAGCCAAATTCATCCCTAGTATAATTTGTTCACATTACTGGATTGATGCTGGGGAATATTTTGACCCAGTATATTGGCCTTAAATTTGAATATGCTAGGGTGAAAACACTATTCAAAGCCAGTCTAACAGGGTAAATGAAAGACTGTCTTTCCTGACCAAGAAAGAGAATTTCCCTCCCTCCCCACAATTTTCTAGTTTATACTTACACACAAGACCAGCATGGAACCACAGTCAGTTCAAGTTCAAAGCACTATTACCCATTTGTTGGTTGTTATTTTCAGGTTAGTTCACAGGAAGATAAATAAATGAAAGAAGTGATTATAACCTCCCTCCCATGAGTTTCTAGGAAACTCTTTTACAGGTTCTGCATATTCCCTTGGCTATAAATGATAAGAATCAGTATGTAATCAGGTTAATTACTTCCTTTCTGCCACAATGTAAATTATTGTCTTATATTGGGCATCGCTTTCATTATTGTTAAATGTGCTGTTAAACTGAAAACAAATATTTAATCAACTTGATCTTTTATAGCTGGTTCTTTTGAAAAATATTTTCACTTTTTTTTTTAAACTAGAGATTGCACATGCTCTTTCTGTATCGATCACCTCCCAAGTGTTGGCATTTGTAACCACAATTTGCAGACACAGAAACCACTGGCATCTTTCAGCAAAAAACCAAAAACCAGGAACATTCAGATAGCCTGTAATGTACCCGCCTGCGTGACTGAAAAATATAAATACCAGTGTTGTGAGAACAGCATCTGCTATCACAGCAACGCAATAGCTGAGTATGTGAGGTGAAGGATATTTTCAGAGAAGATTGTTGCGTTTTTCCATTGTGGCAAAATTCCTGTCATTTAAAAAAAAAAAGCTACAATCCCTGCTACATAGGCGCAACGCCAGCAGAAATTGCCCCCAGCTACACTGGGGGCTGGGGAGTGTGGGGAGAGGCTTCTGAACTTAAGAAGTCTTTCTGCTTTTAGGCTTAAGGGAAAGGGAATTGGATGATGGGAATGGTTATATAAAATCCCTTCAGAATACTATCATCAGACCAGGAAACTAGCCTGTCATGTATATTTTTCTCTTGGTCTGTTATATTCTCGAAGTATGTTGCTATTATTAATTTTGATGGGTATTAAAAAAACGATGGCAGAACAGGTACATAAACATATTGAGTCTCTGAGCATGACAGACATATACAGATGGGCTCCATCTGTAAAATACACACTGGGTCAAATTCTGCAGCAATGAACATGATGATCTAAGCGACACATTGGGTATATGTATACTGGTCAAATGGTGGGTGTAGTGTACCTTGCACTGGTTTGACATTCAATTGCTGTGAAAAATAAGTGCAACTTAATGCTGAGGGGTCAAAAAAGCAGGTGAAGCAACTAATGGATGGCTAGAATTCTATTCTGTTTCATTTCTTTTACTGTGCCTATCACTGTGGTATCTGACTACCTTCCCAGGATGCATTAAGCAAATGTCCAGCATATGTCACATGAAGATCCTGCTTCAATTCCATTCTCCTGGGTGAAAGCAGCATGTGAATGGTTTGATTTGGGGTTTTTTTGTGATATGTTATGTGCTTTCTTTTGAAGGTCAGGGCAAAAGTGAGTAGTTTGCATTTAGGATAGGGATTAGAGGTGGTTCATAATAATTTGTGCTCTGTGTTCTGCACAAATAATCTCATCCTTGTGAGTAACAATTCTGTTGTGGCACAGGAGCAGAAGAGGTGAGGGCTGTTTTGTTCCTGTAACATGGGGAGATTTTTTTAGGTATCCTTGCCCCCAGTGAATAAGTGCCCTGAAAATAAGATCAAACCTTGAACTTATTGTATTATTCTATGGGAGCGAATGCAGTGAGCAGAGGTCAGCAATAAAATAAAGCAGCCCCCCCTGACTATTCTTGAGATTGCCTTTGTTGCAGCACTCCCTGCTGCTCTCTCAGGGTGCAAGTGACACTAGTTTTGCACACCCACTGAATGCTATTTACACTAGTGTCAGTTACATACTGAAATAATTTGTATAGTGGGGTTGCTGAGAGCCATTGAACCAAACTGTAAACCATGTACATGATGGAAACCACTTTCAGTCAGGGGGTACAGCTGCACCCCCTAGCACCTCTCGTTCCAGCACCTACGGTTACGTTCACGTCCTGAAAAACCAACAGCCAGATGTGGTACTTACCGTTCCATTTACATCGCTCCAGAATTCGACAAAAAGTTGTAACCGCTTACACCTGCTTTGGCGTTTGCCCAGTTTGCTGATGGCTGAGCTGGTGGCCTGGTATAAAACCAGAGCAACTCCACTGAATTTCCTGGAGTTATGGTGTATTCCAAAGACAACATCATATACCTACAGGTGACTAAGCATAATCTTATTTACTTACTTAGACTGTTGGTAAGAATATGCAGGTGCATGTTCACTAGATGTTTCCACTGTCATCTGTTGCTGTTGACCACTGGCTTCCTGTGACGAAGACGCTACTGTCTGTGGAGAAGTATCAGCAACGACACCCTAAGGAAGCAAATAGGAACACAAAGGCCTTACTGATATTAATCACATCAGCGAATTACATGAAGGAGTTCAGCACCATCTCACCACTTCATTACTTCTGTGTATCTGTACCACTGATTTGCTTTGTGGTGAGTGTCTGGGCTAGCAGAAACCACATTAACATGACATAAATGCTATCAATTTACAAGGAGATCTGGCCTGGCAATGAGAAACAACCTCAATTCAGAGTGCCTATAGCACTTTGCTCTAACATGCAGTGATGAAAAACATCTATACATTATGGGGCAAATTCCGGTCCTGCTGAAGTCACAGAAAAAGTTTCCATTCACTTTAACGGCTCCAGGATTTGGATATGTTATTTTTATTACATATGCATCATTGATCCGTTTTTTACTTCACTTAAACTGACTTTATCTTGGTTTAACATTGACTTCTGATTTGTACTGGTGTGAGGGCTGAATCAAGTCTCACATGACTTTGCAATATATTGTGCTGTAACACACATGATGCAGATGCTGTAGCATGCTTTGAGCAATAGTGTATTTCCACTGATGTAGTGTTTTTATTTAGAGTGTTTTCTCTTTTAAAATAAATTTAAGAAAAATTAAGATTTTATTTAACAGGATGTTGCACTAATGAGGCTTTGTTATAATGTATCGGTTCAGCGGAGTTTTCTTTATATGTTTATGTATGTAGTCTACATTATATGCACTTGACTTGAAACCTTGCAATTAAAGTTATTTCACTGGTAATTTTGTTTATCATATTTTGGCATTTTTAATTTTTTTACATTTCTATTGGCTCGTGAAGTTAGCTATCGTCCATTTCCTTTACTTCTGTGCACCAGCCACGATGCCAGCAGCACTCATCTGGCTATAGAATTTGTTCGTAGATTCCACGTGTTTGAACCAGAAGAGGGAGCACAAGGCACTCAGGTTTGTTACCATCTGAACCCTATATAAACAATGGGTGGTTCATTTTACATTTCTGTGATAAAGGGCTCAATTTCTTTTTCAAAGGTTCGTAGACTCCACTGCCTGCCATGTTGACCAATATTGGCTCATTGTTTCTTTTTACTCTCCAGTCTATCTGTATCCATCTCTTGTCTCTTGCCTTAGATTTCAATTGTAAGCTCTTTGGGGCAGGGACCTTCTTTTTGTTCTCTGTACAGTGCCTACCACCAATGGGGTCTTTGCCCACAACTAGGTGTTATTATAATATAAGATACTACTACTAATAATAGCTAGATTATAACAAATTTTAAAGTAGGTCTTCTACTTTGTTCCTTTAATAATGAAAGCTATTCAAAGTAGGCCTTATGATATATTTACAGCAAAATCTGATTTAGGGTGACACTAATCTGATGCGATAAAGATTTAAACAAGATCAGTTGAGTATGCCCCCCCACAACACCCGCCCCCCAAATAGTAGTGGCTTTTCCTACCATGTGGTAGATCATTTGGGATTCTGATAATTTGCAGCCATAGAGACTGGGAAAACCATGATGGATCCACTTAACTTTGGGAGAAGAGGTGCCAAAAGAACTGCTCAAAGAGCATCCTCAACTGGCCAACTCATGGAATAGTAATAGCATCAACTCCAGAGGACAGACAGCTGAAGACTGAAGTACTGAGACACTAGTGCCCCTCACATTGTCACAGAGTAGGGGAGAAGAGGTTAAAAACAGACAGAAGAATACAAATTTAAGAGTAATAGCATCTTTATTTCCCAAGCCTCCCTCTTGCTTTGTCAGATGCCCTTATGAAGATGCACAGCAGTGGAGGTTGGGCTGAAGCGCTCCCAGCAGCTTGTGCTCTACAGGGTTGAGTAAATACTTACTCATTAGAATGTCATCAGCATGACTCAGCCCCAAGGAGGGAGAGAGCGAATCCTTCCTCAAGGATGAAAAGCACTCAGTCAGTGCAGCATCCTCCACGTCTGTATGTACAAGAGGAAGGTTTCCATTGCTCAATCACTTTTTCTGGTTGCTGTATGTTTTCAGCAATTACCTACACTCACTAAGGACTGCATCAAACCCTCTTGCAATCTTCTCTTCTGGAATCTCTTTGGGTTCGTGGTTTGCTTGTTGGTTTGGTTCTCCTGCATTTTTCCCATCTCCCTCCCAAATACATGAAATATCAAGAACAGTTTATTCCATTTCCTATGCACAGCAAAACAAATGCAAAAACAAGGGCACCTGCAGACCTACCCCAAAAAAAAAAGAAAAAGAAATTTGAAGTGCAATCCCAAATTTAAAAGTAGCGTAAGGTGTGGTTTGATAAAGGAACACAAGACCCTTCTTGATATACAACAGGTTAAATGAGGCATATATTTGTGATTTGTTATCCCCTCACCCTACTTGCATGAATGGAGGTAAACTTACTTCAATAGGGACAGCTGTTGGAGGCACAGGAGTGTACTGGGGAATGTAGGTCCCTTGCATAGGTGCAGCAGCAGTCATATACTAGAATAAGTAAAAGGCAAATTAATATTAGAAATAGAAAACCACAGTCCAACCACAGAAGACTACATTAGAAGTATTAAGATAACATAGCTTTAAGATAACATAGCTTTACTTTGTTACAGCACAGAATTTATTGGTTTGTATGTACTGCGTGCCATGCCACTATTTTTTGCTAATAATTTTACTTAATGGTAGGAATAGGTGGGCACATATGACTGAAAGAAACACCAAGAGAGCACAGTATACAGTGTGGATGGATTTGGATTTTATTGTTTTGTCATGCTTTTTAACTGGAGAGAGGTCTATTTCTACATATGAATAAAATACCAAGACACAATAACATCACACACACAGCGATGATGCAGAAAAGTTTAAAGAAGCTCTTGGAATCCCCATCTTTAAATGGTACCTACAAAAAAAAAAATTCTTCCACACTACTCTTCAACCCTGAACATGAGAACATTCAAGTTGTGGGGATATGAAGATCAGGAAAGGAAAAGACATAAAAAGAACAGATATCTGAGACTTTCTGCTTTTTGTACTTAAGAGCATTAACTGAATTTCCTTCTACACATGAATATTTTAATATCCAGGAAGTTTTCCTAAATATCATGAAACTTTGCCAAATTAATATTCTGTCAACATGCAGTACTGGCTTCTTCTAAGATATTCTCTTTCCGAAGCACTACTGGGAAACCAGTCCTTAATTATGAGTGAATTTCATCTTTGGTACAGCATTATTCTCGTCATACACAGCATTGCTTAAGCAGTTCTTGGCTGAATGCAAATGATTGTTCAAAACCTTAAATGTCGTATCAATATTAAGTTGTCAGATCTAGACATTGTTCTTACCCAGGCCTACCTGTTTATGGTGACAAAAATCACAGAATATGCCCAATCTCACAATTGCCTGGAAGACGCCTCCAATATATTATCTGAATGATGCACGGAAAATCTCAACCTATTCAGGATTTATTTGATTAATTTTAAAATGAGTTATATAGTTTGGCTTTCCTGGCTGAGTTTGAAGGTGCTTACAGGATTTTACTCCACTGCTTATTGTGAAATTTACATTTCAAACTCTCAGTTCACCTTCAGATTAACTGTGTTGTTTGAAATGTCTACACCAAAACTGCATTTTGACCATGCAAAGAGGGGTAGAATAGATGCACTGTCTGGGAAATGTCTGAGGTGTAAAAATGGCATGCACAAGAAAACTGAGTGTTAAATTCTGCAGTCCTTGCTCAGGTAAAAGTCCCACTGACTTCAGTGGAAGTTTTTCCTATATAAAAACTGTGAGCAAGGAGTGTGGAATTTAGGCTCACATTAGTAGCAGCACATTATGTATTTGTAAATAATGATAATGAAGTTGAAATTCACAGTATCTTCCTTAAATCTGGACAAAATGAGACAGGAGTGTCAGCCATGCATAAATGCCTGCCTCCTGCCACAACTTCCAGATGATATTTTTTTGTTTCTCTTCAAAAAGAGAAGTGCTACAGACTGAGGAGTTCAGTGTTTCTTTCGTCAATGTCAATCAACCAATGACATTTAAGCCAAATAACCCTATTGTTCTGTAGAATATAGTAGCGATATTCTCTGGCCATGAGAATTAGTCACTGATGGGAATATTATAGGAGAGTGAGCCTAACACTGCTGTCATCTAGTGCCATCCTATGCACTAGGCAATATTTAAATTAATTGTTAGCTTTTACTTCAAATGTTCACTCTCATAGTTCCACAAAGCCTGATTTAAACTCTCACGGAAGTTTGTTTCTCTCAAGCAAATTATTTTTAAATTAAAAAAAATCTATATAAAGAAGAGAATAAAAGCTGGTCTTGTCAATGGTATTTTCTTTTAAGTTCTTCCTTGAACCCAGCAGAAAATCAGCCTATGTGCTCTGAATTATTAGATTGCATTGTCCCTGTCATCATCTTAGTTTGCACACAAACACATAACTAAATAAAGTCTTATGAGACATCACAAAATTATTAAACCACTTTTAAAAATCAGGCAACTCCATTTGTTTCAATATCCTTCAGCAGTGGGTTCCACAGGACAGCTATAGGAGGTGTGCATGACATAATATTTACTTTTATTAGTTCTAAATGTCCTTTGGGGTACAAGAGAATCAGAAGAGTTTTCCCAGTTCTGCCACTGACTCACTGAGTGACCTTAGCCAAGTTTCTTTGGCTCTCTGTGTATTGTTTTCTGCTTCTGTAAAATGGTCACAATAATGAATACCTACTTTTATTTTTAAGTGCTTTGAATTCAATGGATAAAAAGCAAAGTGAGCCAAATTCACTGCTGGTTTAGCTCCACTGGCAAAACTGGAACTACACTGGCAGAAAATTTGGCCCTGTAAGTGTTAAGTGCCAATCCTGCAAACAGATGCATCAACATATATTTTAGAGCATGTCTACAGGGTGGAGGCACTGTGCTCAATGGGAGTGTGATTTCTAATGGATTGCTCATCAATTGGCCCATGCAGATCCTGCTAGTTCACACTGAAGGTTCCCTAGTGCACTTTAACATAGTGCTGTTTCAAACGGTAATAAGTTAAGGTCTGCTAGGGAACATTTGGTGCACACCAGCAGGGTCTACATGGATCGTATAATGTGCAACTTATTAGTGCACTTTAGAAATCACAACTCCATAGTGCACATTGCTGCTTCATGTACAGAGGCCCTTAGTTTGCTGCTCATCTATTAGCCCCTCAGCACGCATGTTCACCAGAACCATTAGCAATCTCTTAGTTACTTATATGGCACCCATTACCTTAATATCTGAGCACCTCATAATCTTTTCTGTGTATTTCTTCACAATACCCTTGTGAGGTGGGGAAGTGCTATTGCCCCCATTTTACAGACAGGGAACAGACATAGATTAATGTGTATGTCAGAGAACAGAATTGAACTTGAGCCTTTTGAGAGCCAGGTTAGTGCCAGAACCACAGGAGCACACTTTCTCTCATCAAGGATCCCGTGTGGACCCCTTATGCCCACATGCAGTTCAACTGATTTCAATAGCACTCTCTGCAGGTATAAGGGTCCATACTGGGAGATCTGTTTTCAAGATTGGAGATGTTAGGAAGAACTGAGTAACTGGTTTTCTAACAGTTTATGGGGAAAGGTCAAAAAGAGAAAATGATTGAGTTTTTCTAGGCCCATCATATTAGGGGTTACCTCAATCAAGTCCCCCCGATTGCTCTCCTTTCTAAACGAAACAAACTCAACCACTTTAATTTCATGTCATATGTGCTTTACAGTTGGTTAATTTCTGAAAATGACTGTAAGATGGCACTGAGGCGGTTTCACGTTAGCTGTGTCTCAGTCATTTCCATACTAGGGATGGACCGTGCCCACTGGATCACTGATCTCTCGTTGGATGGAGATGGGGCCTCTGCCTTCTCTGACAGATCATCCTCTTCTTCCCCTAACCTTATGAAGTATGGTGGAGTAACAGGTGGGCTCAGACAAGTACTGGCCACATTGAGGAGTGGGGCGAAGTGAAATACAAAATGTTCTTCCCTCCAGCCCCACAGAAATTCTGAAGAAAAATGGTATTAATTCTGAAGAAATTCTGAAGAAAAACGGAAGCTGTATCATCTTCTCTGCTCAAATCCATCTATGATAGGGATTCTGCGTTAAGAGTGTCCTTAGAGATAGCCATGGCTCAGGGATTCCCAGGTGGTCCAGCTCCATTGAGTTTCTAGAGCTATACCAGAATCACAGGGCCTCAATATAGCTGGTTTTGCATGCATCCCAGGAAACCGGCATAATTTTGGAATGGACCCTGCTACGGAGGAAGTTTCTGCTAGGAGATAGCACAGAGATTTCCTCTACTTAAACCCACACTCATGTATTTTACAGTAGGCAGTGGGATGTGAGTGTGAGATACACACTCACATTTGCTCAGCTAACAAGTAAATAGATGACTTAACTAAAATGAAAATGAAGTTTTATTGCTGCCAAAATGAAAATAGGATCTGAAAATCAAACTGTGCTCCTTTTTTCTCATGCATCATCATCAGGAGTGGAGATTCTGCCATTGGAATGTAGTTACCTGTTCTGCTGAATATGCACAAGACGGAATAGACTATTGCTCACTCTCCCAGCACTGTATTGGCTTTTTGACAGCAAAATGAATAGCAACTCTAAGATACAGGGAACAGATCCATTCAGTAAAATAGTGTCTGTTTGGCACAATCATTTTTCTGACTATAACTACACTTTAAAGACTGACAGTTTCTACCAAGAAAAAGAAACCATGGTGGCAGTGCTGATGTTCTGATTTACCTTTAAACAGCTATTGTTTTCATGTATTGTACCTAGAGTACCTTTGGTTTGTGCTCATACTGCGCAATATTCTAGTGCAATGCATACCTTATGATGTCTGATTGCTTAACTTCAAACTTTGCTTATTATGGACATTAATTTAGGCTTTATTGATTTATCTCACATTTTTTTCTAGGGTTTTTCTTTCCGTCTCTCTGAGGACACAAAGTATAGAGGACAAAAAGTCACAGAGGTCTAAGAAAATGTAAAAAAAAAACCAAAAAACCCACCTATTACACCACACCATTTTACAATTACACATACAACTACATAGGTTTACAACTACAACTTACAACAGACTGTTGTCTATTGATTTGTTCAGAATGCTTGTAGGTTTAGTTGCTTCTTATTTTAAGATAATATATTGCAAATAGAAGAAGCCGGCTGGATATGAAGAGTTACTCTCTTGTACACAATAAGTCTCAGGATGTGCGATATAATGGAAGCTGAATAATGTTGGATGGCATAAAAATACAGATCAAATTTCCCTGGTTCAGACACCACAAGATCAGATGAATTTGGAAAATCCCAGTTAATATCTATGTTTATTTATAGGCTAGAGATAGACTTTGTAACTTTTATTCACACTGAGTAGCATTCACTCTAATGAGTAGCCCTACTATGGCAAATGGGACTAGTCAGATGAATAAGTACTACCTAACATGAATATGAGTTGTGGGATGAAACCTTTAGATAGAAACAGAAGTGTGAAAAGCCCTATTTGGTTCTTTCATAGCTGTGGGTCTGATTTACAATTATTTAAGGATAAAAAAGGTACAGTGAATCGTGTGAAAATTTTCTCTCACTGTTACAATTTACACACTCACCACAATACTCGGATACTTTTCAGCTGACTTCAGAAACAAATTGGGGAACCTATTCTCATATTGGAGAGCACTTATATGAGAACAATCCTACTGAAGTAGACTTAAATGGGACCACTTGTATGAATAAATGCTAACCAGTGACACTCATGTGAGCAAGGGTTCCACAGTCTCAACCTTAGTGATTTTCTGTGCTGTGATGAAATCCACATCTTATGTGCGCTGGAACATACTGATAATAGTTAGCATTTTAGGATCCACAGAATTAATGCCAGCTCTTGCTTACAATCCAAAAAGTCTAGACACTGCATCACCAACAGAGCTACGTGAAAACATTTATATCGCTGGAGAAACTGATGGAAGTCACACTGTTGCTGAATACATTTGAACAATAAATTTCTCTCCATGGGGAAAATCCCCTCCCCTGCATAGTGGAAAAACTACAGATGCCCTGAGTCTTGTGGACCTTGCTGGTTCAGTCTTTAACAAAATATAGAATAAAATCCCTTCTCTTTGTGGCATTCTGTTCCTGGGTTCTACCTTCTCATGTGGGATTTCTCAATTCCCTGCTGGATTAGAGTATCGTCTCACTATGTTCTTCCAGTCTATACTCTGGCAAGATGGAGTTGTAGTTAGTTCAATGGAATACAGCTCCCGGCTATAGCTTCTGATTTAACACACAGAGTCTTTTTGGGGTTTGGGGGCTCAAATCGAGAAGCCCTGCAGAACCTGTGGGCTCTGTGTAATTTTTCTATGACTTTTAGTGGTAATTTTAGTAATCCCTATTAAAAAGATGTGAGAAACAAAAATGGTGATTTTGGCATATATCTCAATATTTTTCTTCACAGTTACCACAGTGGTCTTAAATAGAATATGATTTTGTGAATAAAATTACCACAGCATGGCTAAGCACCCTTCATTCAATAGATCCCAGGCACTGGACACTCTCATTCATTGTTCAAGAAGAAACTAGAAATCTTTAGAAGATTTTAACTCCCTTCCCTGCTGCTCATTAATACAAGGGATTTGCAAACGCCAACTAGCCCCTTTCAACCTTCCTAATGAGTTATTACTTAATTCTCTGAGCAAGTTAGATGAAGGTAGAGAGAAGAATACTTCAACAACTTTAGTTCCAATCTAATCTCCCTTTCTCTTCATGAGCTCTAAATATCCTTCACAAATCTTTACTTTTGGAAAATAGAGCAATTAAAAGGTATTAGAAGAATAGTGCAGATGAGCTAAGAAACCCCTTATATAATAAATCTTTTTAATTTCCCAAGCTCAGGCCTGTTACTAAAGCAGAGCGAACAGGACTTTTCAGATAAAGGATATTTAATCCAAGTGGAAGAGAATTCAGCCAGATTGCCACACGTAGCCATGAACCACACATTCACTTGCACACAAAGCACAGCATTAGTAAAAATTGCAGTCAATGTAAACAGCTTTAGAAACAGATGAGCCACTCGAATATTGACCCACTTATTCTAGTCACTTTTAGGAACAGAAAAGAAGATTTTACCTATATGTTTGTTTGAAAGTTCAAAATCATTTTCGGAGCGCATATCAATTAACATACACGCGTACATATACAGAGGGAGAGAAAAAAAGCACCCTGGAAAATCCAGAAGAACTATGAAAAAATATCCTGTTTTAGTTGAAACTTTCTTTATAACCAAAAGAGACATTTATTTCATTCATATTATACTTAGGTGCCTACATGTGGCTATGGGAACTTACCTTTAGGCTTCCAAGTTTGAAAATGTTGGTTTATATTTTCAGTATATCAATTCTGATGTTCCCTTTCATGTCCTTGCTGTGACACAATCTCCAGTGTGAGTAGTGAGTTTAGGTGATTGTGTAGATATGGAGACTGATTCCCCACTGCTGTGATACACATCTGAACAGTTTCAGAATGTGAAAACTGCTTTTTCATAAATCAAACTGTCTCAGAAGCTTAACGGATCAATTTTCAAACACAGAAGGATGGTCTGTGGCAATGTCTACATGGGACATTTTTGCGTGGCAGACTGGTGTGTTGTAGTTTCACACCTTAGCTTGACACACAGTAACTTGCCCATGTAGACCAACCCTAAGATACATTTGACTTGCTCAGTCAGGGTTGGTTATCACTGAAATTCTGTCATCCCTTAGATTTTTCCTTCAGACCTGGTGCAATGAAGAGAATAAAGAAATGATGTACCTGAATTCCCTCCAACATTTCCTTGTCACAAAATTCTCTGTGCACGCCCTTTCCTGGACATTACACACAATAATTCCTATGAATTTCTATATAACTACATTCCCGTCTATTAACCCCTGATGCTTATGAGGAGGAAGCCAAGACTGCTAAAATATTTTCAAGTTAAGTGTTCATCAAAAATTTCTCAGCGGAAGTAACCCACACCTGTAAGCAGTGGGTTTTCTGACATAGCAAGTTTGAATTTCCTGCTTATTTCTGTAACATGTTACTGATATTTTTGGACAAGCAGCACAAGGCCTTCTAGATGCCAATAGTTGATTAATGACTCTTATGGAGGCTATCTCCAAGAATCTAATCTTAAAAGATGTAAACTACCCCAATAAGAGATTTTCCAAGCAGCTTGGATAAATCTATTGTTCAGACAACATGAAAGAAACATTCAGAATTACATAATGAGTTCTCATAAATCACGCACTTTTCAATATTTCTTTTAACACCATCCTTGAGTATGAACAGCTCAAGGGCCTAACACTGATACAGATGTAGCAATGTAATTAAAAGCTGATAACAAGATGCATAGAACAGGACAGGCAGAAACACAGTAGAGATCGTATAAGTATTGGTATTTATAATTTCATTGGAAGGGGAAAGAATTTTATGATAATCTGTGTGGAAATGAATACATAGATGAAAGATATGAGGTACTGAGCCACTGGTATTTACCACCAAGAATCACCCCATGGAGCCCACACAGGGGTTGAAATACAGTATTGCTCAGTCCTTTTCCCCTAAAAGATTCCTAGAATCCAAATATTTCTGTAAGTTATAATAAAGGGCTTCTCTAAAAAGGCAGGTTTAAGGCTTTTTGCTGGATAGCCTCATAAAGAAAGTCTTATAAAGGAACTTTGTATGCATAACATTTTAGTCAGCTCCATCAGTTACATTAATATATGATCACACAGTGGGGGTAACAGTACCTTCAACAGAAAATGAAACTGTCATTAAACGTAAAGTATTATATTTTTAGCATATTACAATACAAAATGTTATTTCCCATGGGAATAGAAATCAGTTCAGTTAATATCCTTTCATAAATTTACATGATCATTAGTTTGGCCCTATGTATGTGTAGGAGTGTGTGTGGGGGGGTATTTTTGTGAGATTTTTTTTCTATATATTTCAAAATCCTGCAGCCCATAGTCAGCACCTATTGAAGTAAAATGCAGATCAAAATCAATGGGACTTCTGCCAGAGTAAGGACCGATTAAGAGAATTACAGTATTTGGCCCGGGGTGTGCTATTTATCCATGTTGAAGGGGTTACTAAAATGTGTCACACGGAATCAATTCCATGGCAATCTTACAACGAAGTGGGAAAGCAGTCGGTCAGAGTGCCGATTAAGTGGCTTTACCTGTATTGTCAGTTCACAAGTCAACACCGAGCTGCTAGGAGATCTAGCCAGGGACTGAGTGCTCAACGTGAACAGAGGGTCTCAGGACTGAGCCTTGGCATTTTTTAGCAGCAGAAACAAAGAACTGGTCACCTCACAAGTTAAATATTTCTTACTCTTTCCCTTGAACTAGTTGGGGGGGAAAGAAGATGCAAGAGACTGAAAAAAACAACAAAAACCACTGAAAGAAAGAGAATGAAGCGAACAGACGATAATCATTTCAAGGGTTTGGATTATCCCTCTGCTGCCACATTCCTTTCTTCTTTACCATATTATCGCTGTGCTCTAGTCCACTACTCAGATTTATACTGCAATGTTACATGGGTTCCTCTACTGAGTCCATCACATTTTGAGCACTGCATATCCTATGTATTATATGCTAAATCAGGCAAGCACATCCTGCTTTCTGCGCATTGTGGCAAGATGTCTCATTCTGCTGGGAAAACGTGATAAGCAGCTAGTGCTGATGAAATGTGAGAGCAGCGATCTTTCATGATGACTTTAGTGCTGACTACGTCTTAATTCTGGTAAGGTGGTTAAGGCCTAAAGAAAAAGAACATTTTTTAAAAAAGCAAACCACCTTTCCCCATAATGCCTTATTTAATACAGCTTTATGGGTACGTTTAGTACTTATTTCCCCAGGAATTATATTAACAATGCTTGAAAAGGCCAGTGAAACAGATGTGCTTTGGTGTTGGCTGAATAGCAGCATTCCATGGCTGTTCCTTGTGTAGTGGAGCTCCAAAGGAGAAGATCCTGGCATGTATAAATTCAAATTATATACAATCACCAATCTGTACAAATTCATACCTCAACTCCCTGTGCTATTCTGGTTAACATAAACACAAATATCAATGGTATGCATTTCAATGTAAAGAAATACCTAATAAAGTCAGTGCTGAGTGAAAACCAATTCACGTCAGTAGAAAAAAATGAATCAGTTTTCTATCTGAATTCAAAGCCCTGTCTATTGATTGTAAATAATTTTAGAGAGGAATAAAAAAAGTTAAGAAAAAGCACAAGAGGAGCAACTCTCAGGCAAATGCTTGAAAGAAGAGTAGGTAACATGGCTGTTCTTGTTACAGTTTTGTGCAGTTTATCAATTTTTGAGAAAAATTTTAAAAAAAACAACAAACAATCCTGGGGTGAAGGAAGCTGAAAAGCAGAAAACCACAGAGCAAAGTAACAACGGGGAAGACATTAATACACTTACAAACACCCATATTTCATCCTTCTGAATGCTCTTTCTGTGACAAAACTCTCCACACAGTACTCAGGGTGTATGAGCTAAATGGCTGACAGACAGATGTGATAAGTTATGGCTCAAAATG
Source organism: Mesoclemmys tuberculata (assembly GCA_007922155.1). Taxonomy (NCBI): domain Eukaryota; kingdom Metazoa; phylum Chordata; order Testudines; family Chelidae; genus Mesoclemmys; species Mesoclemmys tuberculata. Next base: position 66,385,706 of record ML675603.1, on the reverse strand, counting down.
TTTGCTTGCCAGACAGAAAGGGTGACATTTTTTACTGAAAATCCTTTAAGATAAACTGACTCCGTGTCTGCTGGCATGCTGCCATTTTTCTATAAGCTCTTATTACAATGGTGTATTTCTAATGGATTGGGTATGGTGCTTTTCCATTTTGCTAATGAGAAAAGCTAAAGGCCATTACTTGTTCTGATTAAGACCCCTGAGGGAAGGAATGTGATGTGTATATTACTAGGGCACACATAAGGGAAGTATGTGGCATTAGTAATCAATCAGATGAGAGGTAGACAAAAAATACAGAAATCTTAGCCTGTGACTACAGGGGAAGAAAGTATGGAAAGACAGAAAGTGTCTTTAAAAGGTGACTTACAGGAATCGGTTATAATGATATTAGTATGATCAATGACTACGTCTACTATCTGGGAAAAATGTAATTACCAAAATGAAAACTTCCAAATGGCAAACACTGATCAAGGGCAGAGGTATTGTCATTTTTCTAAGAGTACTGTCAACTCTCATTCAAGCAATGTATTACAGTGACTTCTATCAGAATTACAATACTAAAATGGCTGATCTGTGTTTCTACTGCTGGGAAGGGAGTAGGGTAAAAAGGGGGATTGTAAAAATTTGCTATGAACTTAACAACTTGGCTAAAACTCAGCCCAAGGGCAAGTTAAAAACATAACCGTTTTGTGAGAAAAAAAGATGATGTGTGGTTTTATGGGCTTTTTTGCAGTTCTGTTTCAACTGAAGTAAAAGGGGATTTTGAAGACCACTGATTTATTAATCTTAAAGGACATTCAATCAAAAATGTACCATAGGAGCACTCCTCTATTTATAGGGAGATAGACTGGATGGTCTAATAAGGTCTCTTCCATCTCTGACATCTATGTTTAACCTTTACCAATGAGTAGGATCTCTTACAAATTGTAAATGAATGAAATATTGAAGCTTGGAGACCTACATTCATTCCTTTTTAAAGGACTTTTCATTTAAAGCCTGAAGCTACCATAAGATATGTACACCAAGTGACAAGTGAAGTCAATGGAGCTCAGAGATGCATATTCTAAGGTAGGATAAGATCCTTTAAACACATCCACAATATACTGTAGTAGTAGTACATACCTAATTTATACTACATTAATTCCAATTTATACTATAAATAATGGTTGCGGGCCACAAAAAGCCATCCCTATGGAGGTCTCCTCAAATGCACATTGATGTGATAGATCATTACAAGCTGTGGGATGCCAAAAATCTAATGATTTAGAGGCTGTCATCATGTCCTATGGTTGCAGTGATAAGGCCTGTAGACAGGAGGATCTCATACTTCCATTGAGATTGTTTCAGTATTAACGAGTCTGCTTTTCCTTCTGCAACCCTCTGCTCCCCTTCAGATATTTGTGATCCATTTTTCTGCCAACCGTGAGGCTTTGTAGAAAATCATGCCAAAGTTTGGCTGTTTACCACCATTGTAAGACTCCTCCATGACAAGATGACTGCCTCCACCTTGTGCAGTTGCTCAACCTCTGAGCCCTTTATCATCCAAACTGGCATAAAGCAAGGCTGCATACGGGCACCCACTCTCTTCTCCATTTTGCTAGCAGCTATGAAAACGCTAATCCAAGACCGTCTGCCCCAGGGCATTGGCATCCAGTACTGGACTGTCAGCAACCTCTTCAACCTCTCTCACCTCCGTGCCAGAACTAAAGCAACACTGGCAACAATAACCAAACTTCAGTACGCAGATGATTGTGCGGTAGTTCCACACTTAAAGGAGGATCTATGAAGAGCCCTTACCTACTTCTCCAAAAGCTTACAAAACCCTCAGGCTAACCTTGAACAACAGCAAAACAAAAGTTCTCCACTAGCCTACTCCTGGTCAATCATCAGACTCATGAAGGAAGAGGAACTGGAAAACGTAGAATATTTTGCCTATGTTGGCGCCATCTCTCATAGAAGGCAAACATAGCTGTCAAGATTCAGCACAGACTCCACTGTGCCATCCTTGCCTTTGGCAGACTGTCTCACCAGTGTTCAATAACCAAACATCAGAACACCCACTAGACTTTTAGTTTATGAAGCGGCGGTAATTCTGACTCCTCCCTATGGCTATGAGACTTGGGTGACCTACAGAAAACTCCTGATAAATCTGGAATTTTCACACCAGTACCTTTTCTCGAAGATCCTCAACATAAAGTGGGAGGATTGCTGCACTAACGTTAATGTTTTCATGGAGGCTGACATCTTCAGTGTTGAGGCCCTGATTATCCAGCACCAGCTGAGATGAAGCAGGCACTGTGTGCGCATGTCTCATGCATGCTTACCGAATAAATGCTGTTCACCCAACTTACCAAAGGAGAAAGAAAACAGAGAGGTCAAAAGAAACACTTCAAAGATACCTCAGAATAAACAACACCACACACTGGGAGACAGTAGCCCAAGATAAGGTTAACTGGTGAAGAGTTGTCAGAGAAGGAATGGCCACATTTGAGGGAAATCACCTAGCCTTGCTTGCAAAAAAAAAAAAAGACAGAAAAAGAAGGCTACACAACTGTCGTTCAGGAATTGTGGCCCTAACCTGCCTTCCAACACCAACTGCAACATCTGCCAACAAGTCTGTGGCTCAAGGATCAGGCTCCTCAGTCACCAAAGGACACATATAAAATAAAACCTATGAAAGAGATCATCCTCGACCCGAGGGATCACCAACAATGCCTCCTCTGCAGATATTTGTGAGACAATAAGGTGTGATTCTCAGGAGATCGACTTGTTTTGGGAGTTTAACAGCCTGCTTCTTCCATGATTAGGAGAAAAACAAAAGAAATATTCAAAAGAAATGCTGTATTTTCAAATTTGGGAAATTTCTTCTCCCCTACCTGGATCAGGGGCAACCCTGAAAACAGACTCTATTAGTCCTTATGAATAGCAAGACATGAACACCACAGAAAGCCTGGGAAAAAATAAGCATGAAAGCTAAAAAAGCCCACCTACTGCTATTATATTGATATTCAATTGTCTGTGGCTTTCATGTGAGCTTTACATTTAAAGATACTACACTGCCTAACAACGGTTATCAGCAAGCATTTGAGGAATCGCTGCTCCACTCTTGCAAGAAAGGACAAACACTACACAATTGTACTTTAGCACATATGGTCAAGTCAATTGTACTTTAGCACATATGGTCAAGTCATTAGGGTGGGTCAAAACATTCTGTTCTGTTCTAAAACCACAGCCTAGTTAGTGGACTGCTCTTCCCACAGGGATCTTGCATGATCTATTTCTGGGCTTGGTTGTACTTTCCGGTTCTTTGTTGTACTCTTTGGCTTTGGTGTGTTAGCCATAAGGCACACTGACTGACTGAAAAGCTCAAACATCTTCATTTTACACTGACAATAGTGTCATTGCAAAATGTCCCCTTTTCTGTTTTCTTTTGGTGTAAAACCCCCATTCAAAACCAAGATAAAGTGCAGGGAAAATATTTGCAGTCGAGAAAGCCATAATTGCACTACAACCTTCTTCCTCCAAGAATGTGACAACATTATGACAAAGTGGCCACTTTTCTGCTGAAGAAATGACTATATTAATACCTTACAAGATTCACCTTACAAAGGAGAACTTCTAAAGACCTCTGTATGTTATGTTGTATACCTAAGCTTCTGCTGAAATAGAAATCAATAGGGTTAATGTTTAAAAGGTACAAGACTGGCAGTTCATGGAGATGTACAAGGGAGTCTGTACAGTTCTCTTAGTTACTGGCTGATTTAAGAGGTGATGAATTTTGCCTCTGGGGAAGTGAGTCAGCCAACCTGCATAGCAGTAACATCCCCTTCCAGCCTTGAAGGAATTATAATTGTACAAACTGAGACAGCAGCTGCTTAACTGTCATTCTTGCCTCAGGACTGGAACTTTTTTTGCTTACAGTGAAAGAGCATGAGAAAGAATACAAGGAAAGTGAAGTGAAAGACAGAGAATAAAAAAAAAAGAAAAAAATACTATTACCAAAGAACAGAACTATCAGTATGATTAGTGCCCTGAGGGAATAAAAATGTAAAAACATATTTGATATTCGTGAAGAATTTTGATGCTGGTGTTTAAAACATTTTAATCACTTACCACAATTTAGTTCTTTTAAAAATGTTGAATTGCAATCGGGATCCCTTGATGTTATGAGTTAATGATAAATATTTGACAGGTAAGGAGGTCGAGTCAAATCTAACTGGAATAGGTCATTTCTAGCCTTTTCTTAATGTGGGACAGCTCTTTGGCTGGTATAAATTGGTAAGCTCTATTGACTTCATTGGAACTACTCCAATTCATATCAGCTGAAACCGTGGGCCTTCCCTTGGATGTCTTTTCTGTGTTATGAGGTCCACACTAAAGCACTGTGATGGTTTGCAATAGAATCCATGAAATATGAAACAGTCCATGGTATGGAGCTCATTTTCCTCGAGACTAGCTTATTTGCTTATTTACCTAGGTGGTGCTATAAGAAATATTTAGTTAATGTTTGCACAGAGCTTTGAAACTCTAAATTGTAATATAAGTGCTGTTACTATGTGCCTATTCAGTGTATCTCACAAAAGATTGTTCTTCTTAGTATGAAAAACATATGTTATAGGCTCCCTCATGCATAACTACTACATTTCAATAAAAATTAGAAAATTTGGAATAGAATGTTAAGGAGTGAACCAGACAATGTGTGCTGGTTCTGCCTGAACCAAAAGTTTCTATAAAAATCCCACAGCTAGCTAAATAAAACTGATCACACAACTTAGACCTAAGTGCAGTTGCTGCAGTGTCATAGTTTGCAATGGGCATCCCTCCTTCAGCAAAGGTCTTCAAGGAATAATTATGTCCAAAGGCGCTAATCCTTTATACCTCTGCACCAAAGCAGCACATATTGTCTGGTTTACTCTTTAACGTTCTAGTCTGAATTTTCTAATTTTTGTCTAAAAGTGGTAGTTATGCATGAGGGACCCTACTACTTGTGCTCTTCATATCGAGAAGAATGGGACTGCAATCTTTTCTGAGATATACTTAAGTAGGCAGTAGTAACAGCACTTATAACTGCAACGGAACATGACCACCTCTTGGCATCAATATCCAATAGAATATATAATTGTGATGCAGTCACACAGGAACAGTGCTCTGGAACCACTCAGGGGGAAGCCAGACAGGGCTCTTGTGGAGTGGTTCTCCCTCAGGGCTCCTCATACCAGTATAACCGCTTCCTGAATACGGCCTTGGAGCATTCCACCATGAGCTCCCCTTGGTGAGTCCCTCTGGATGGGATGCCTGGGGAGCTCTTCCATGCTCCCAAATGGGCCAGGCACCCTGCCTTGAAGTCAGAAGTGATTCGCAGCCAGCATGGAAATCAGAAAGGTTTATCAGTTCTCCAGAACACAGAACAGAACAGAACTTCATTAGCACAGGAATCAGAAAGTTACAACAATGATCATTTGGGGGAAGTTCCAGAGCTCCATTCCTGGGCTCCGCTCTCCGGGCTCCTCCACAGAGGACTGAATCTTTCAACCAGCCAGCCCCAGACATGCCTCCCTGCACCCCCTGGCCTTGGTTTGTTTTCCCGGGCAAGGAGGTCACCTGACCATTCCCCTCTTGTCCAATACCCTGCAAGGAGATGGGCTCTGGCCATTGTCTGTGCACAGGCAGCTAGAGTCAGTCACACTTTAATGGTCACTATAGAGCTCATTCACCCTTAACTCAACATCTAAATACTTGAATAATACATAGGGAAAACTGAGGCACACACAGTATTCATTAAGAACTTTCCCACTTTGTTGAGTAAAGCTCGAATAGATGCCATGAAACACATGAAAATATAGCACTGAAATTTACAAGAAAATGAATGAGAATAGATTTATAAACCTTTGAACACATCATTTTATCCCTTGCCTTCTGATGCAAATCAATTACTCTAAAGTCTCCTATTATTCCTCTTTGATCTCCAAGTCCTTTAGATTTAAACAAACGCCAAGGAACCTCAAGAAGGACATTGTCCTGGCCCAGCTACAGTAGGACAGATGCATAGTAAGGAAATAAAGCAAAGGAAACCCCTTTATTCAGTGAATATACTCTGAATGGAATTTATTTATTTTCTATTAATCACTTTGTCACCTACCACAGCTTGCCAAGCATAGGTGAAGTTGCTGTCACTAAAATGACAGTTTAACAAATATGTCTTGCACCATAGCCTAATTACCACCAAACTGTATAGCTAGCTGAAAAACTGAATTAATTTTCCTGGAAAATCTTTATGATGGAAAATGATGCCTAAAAGACTAAAATTATGATGCTTCTTTGCTGCCAAAGCAGCGTATTCCAGCATCAACAACCCTTTTCTAAGAAAGCTATATCACCCCCACAGCCAGTCAGTCCTAGGGACAGTCAGCTGAGGTATTCTGGCAAAAACAACTGTGTGACGACGGAATGAGGGAGAGATGGTTTTGAAGATAACCAGGTCCCTAAGCTCTGCATGGTAGAAAATTAACATTTAGTTGGAAGAGATAGGACAGAAAGACTGGGCAGGTGGTGGGGTAGAAACATGCAACAACATGATCCATTGCTCCACTGCTCCAGCGTTAAAGAAAGTCAGGATAGAGGAGGATATATTACCAAAGTACAGCCATCATTAAGCTTTACTGGGAAAGAATCCAAAGGAGGTTTATGAGACTAATTCGGGGAATGGAAAAACTAGATTCTTGGGAGGAAAACTTCAAGAGAAACACGTCCAGCATAGGAAAAGAGAACCACTGGATCGTATTCAGTAATTTGGATATTCAGGTACCTGATCTCAACTGGACCTGGTTGTCAACACGTGAAAGATTACAGCTGTTGTGATTAAAAATTAAGGGCCACATTGTGCATGACCCTTTTACAAGTGCCTGACAAGGTGAGATGTCAAGGACTTTCCTTCTACCCATCTCCTTGCATACCCCATTCAGTGGCCAGTGGAAAATCCAAAAGAATGGTGCACTTTGTCCATTCCTGCTGAACACTGGGGAACCTGGAGAAGGACCATATCTCTTGGGTTACCTAGGGAGGTGGTAGAATCTCCATCCTTAGAAATATTTAAGGCCAGGCTTGACAAAGCCCTGGCTGGGATGATTTAGTTGGGACTGGTCCTGCTTTGAGCGGGAGGTTGAACTAGTTGACCTTCTGAGGTCCCCTCCAACCCAATCTTCTGTGATTCTATGATTCTTGGAGGCGCAATTGTTCCCTAAACTCACCCTAAGGTGGTGTAGCTCTCATTTGTCGCACAATAGAAAACTGCCATGTTCAAAAGTTTACTCACCTGGCTAGAAAAACAACTCAGTTCAGCAAAGTCCTAAATTCACTGGACGCAGCCGCTTTCAAACCCCTCGCTACAATTTAATGAAATGTGATGGACTGAGCTTTTTCATAGTAAAAATTGGTTATTATGGTGCTTCCAAAGTGAGTCTTTTAGGGGCCATGAGGATTCCACAACTACATAACAGAGACTGAGTCTCGCCTAATTCTCCAATAATAAAATATCATCTGAGGGCCTGGAGGTCATTGCCATCAACCACGCCCACTGGCACGCAAAACCACTTAAGCAAAAGCTTGGCCTTTTTGAGAATTTCAAGCAGAAAGCACAGCATGCATAGAATACCAGAATAAACGTCTATTTACTAAATTTGCACCTTCACTAGAAAATTCCATGATACAGCCACAGAAAACTCATGTAATCTGACCTTGCATTCCAAATGACTCGATCCTGGACAGGATGCTACTTCCAGGTGAGTAAGACATCAGCAGTGAAACATGCCATACAAATGTACCTCCAAAACGTTTTATAGTTTGGCAATCTCACTTAGAAAAAATGTACCCTTTTCACCACCAGCATGTTGGCCACATGAAAGGGAGATCACTGGGTTGCAGTAAACACCAGTGCAGTTCAATAGTATATTGTTTATGGGCCTGACACTACGCCTGGATAGCCAACTTACATCTAGGCTATGTCATCTTTGTCACTATGGTTTAAAAGCATCAAAACCAGAGATGATGCAAATATCATTCCTTTTCAGTTCTGCTCACAATACAACCTGAACGCATTTTCAATGGTGTGGCATTGTCCCACTTTCATGAATGTCACAACATCAATAAGCTAGTGTTTCCATGAAGTCTTCTTGTGCCTGTAAATTCAGCTTTCCCTATGAGAAGCCACTGGGGATACAATTCAGATCTTTCTCTTCAGAACACATGCATTGGCAAAAATGCATTGCTTACTGAAATGAACATATCCATTGAAACAAACATCACAAAATGAACTGTAAACGCACTGAGCCACATAACACATAGTGAAACAAAGCCACGACCCTTAGTCCCAACCGCAGAAAGACTTTTCAGAGTTAACAGTATGAACAGCCCGCTGAAATGCATATCTGCTCTTTGGTTGTGTAAACTCCAGTTGCTGAAAGTAAAACAATGCTTTGACTTATAATTCTTGTCTGATTTTGGTGAGAAAACATTTTTAAATGGCATCTAATCTCTTGAAGTTACCATGCTTAACTGAAGGGAAAGGAAGAAAAAATAAGCTAACCTTCTAATTACTCATTTTCAAACTGGAGTCATATTATTTCTTTTCAATGAAGAACAGAAGTTAGAGATAAAAAGATCACCTAGCCCACCTCCTCGCCACCGCCTGATAGTTCCTAGTTCTAAATATCCCAGCTGAAAGGCTTCCACCATTTCCCTTAGAAGACTATTCCAAACGCTTATACATTATCATTCTCTGCAAGATATTCAAGCTAAAACTTTCCCTATCTTAGCTCCACCTCATTATTCATAGTTATACCAATGTGTACCGCACTAAATAATTCCTCCCTTTCCTTGGTGCTTACATATTTAACATATCTGCAGATTATTGTCTCTTTAGTTGCTACTTGTCTACATTACAACTTTTAAAATTATTATTATTGGGGTCAATTTATGCCTTCAGTGACTCAGCCCAAATTCCACATGGAATAACACTGTGGTCCTTCCAATATCTCCCCAAAGGAGTGCATAAGCTAGTCCTAACAGTTTCATTTAACCAATTCAACTCCAGAAACATATTATTCTTCCCCTTCCTCTTTTCCCTTTGCCTGTCGCCCTTCCCCACACCCCCTTACTTTGGCTTTCCGATTAGCTAGTCCCCCCTGAACTAAACCCCACTCAAAAAATTAAAATGAACAAACAAATTGGGGCACTAATGTACATGAACCGTGCAGGCCATCACATGATCACACTCTACTTGTACATTCTATCCTTTTCCCCTTTCCTGTGTCTGTCTTGTCTATTTAGACTGTAAGCTCTTGGGGCAGGGACTGTCTACTCCTCTGTGTTTATATTATGCCTACCACAATGGGGCTCCACTCATGGGTAGCCCTGAGGCACTACTGTAATAAATATAAGGCAATAAAAACTTCAGATGGTACGGATGAGGATCATGTACAGAAACTGGTGACCCTTTTCAGGACCTGATGTAGATTAGTCACTGTGCTATACACAATACGTTTTGTGCATTGCAGTATCCACTTAATGTATTTTAACATAAAGGAGTTTTACTAAGAAATGCGTGCCTATTGCTAAGTGACGTAAGTGTTTGTGAAGCGAAGGCTTTGAATTATATTCTCAATAGCCCCTTGTATTTTCTGCCAGTGGCATTTCTAGCGACAATAAAATAGCATGGCAGCAGGGATGTATAGATGAAATTAGCCTCTGAGCACTCAAGTTCACAAACACCTGAAGTCTGTTGTACACATTTGGCTCATATAGCCTCAGTTTTGCAGTTGTGAAAATAAAATGGATAACAGCTTCTTACATTCTAGCCATTACTAAACGTTTTGGTTTGCATTTTGTCGTCATTTTCCCCTATGTGAATTGCACTTTTTATCACAACCATCTAGAGGCCAGAGTCCTTCCAGGAGAAGAGGTTTTTGGTCAAGCTAATTCTGACTCCAGTAATGGCCATTAGCTGATGCAACAGAGGCTGGGAATGATGTACCTGTTCATTTGCGCAGTGTCACATATGAAGGTAATTGAGTACTCAACAAACACCTCAAACATGTTCAGTGAATGTTTGCTTGAATCAAAAACTAAATCCACCTCATCTGTGTTTGTGCCTCTTTTATTTTCCCTTTCTGTGAATAGTTTAGCTACTGAATTTGCTGGAAGGCGTGGTTGCAGAAACAAATCCCATTGCAGGTAAATACTGCACAATGTTCTTAGAAAGTGAATGCTTAGCTCATAAATACAGCGGTCATGACAGAAACTGGATTTTAAGAGTCCTGCTCATCCTGTAAGGGAACAGAAATATATCATATGACCCCGGCTAATATTTTCAAACCTGAGTGGCTAAATCAGGTCCCTGAATGCATATTTAGGCATCTGAATAGAAGCTGTTTGATTTACATATCTGCTGAGTAACCCCCAGTTCTCATTGCACTCAATGGGAAGAACTTTTGAAGAGAAAAAGGAGATGAAAATCGCATTTACTTGGCTCTTATTTAAAACGTCTTTCCTTGCCATCCCCAGCTGCTGATCAGACCATACTGTGAACCATAAGAAAACTCTGTCCCTTTTAGTTTTTTCACTTAGCTGTTGTGACTGCAAATGGTATTCATATAAATGTCAATTCCATTTTTAACCACCTTGCTAACCTATTTGTCTTAATATCTGGTAGCAGCAAATTCTACAGATTGATTAGATGCGTCAAAAAGTTATTTCGATTTTAAATTTGGTGACTTTCAATTTAATTGAATATCCCCTTGTTTATTTCAAACTATAAAACAGATGAATAGGAGCAGCCTAGTGGCTTTCACTGTACCTACTTGTTATTTTACAGTACTCAGAGAGATTATCTTAGTCTCCACCTTTCCAGAGATTAATTACTCTTTGAAAGAACCCGTTTCCCCAAATTGCACTATGCTGCTAATCATTTTCATTTGCCCAGAACCTAGGTTGAGAAAATGGACAAGGGTGATCTATTTAGTACAAGCCTGAATTGTATTTTAGCTTCATTTGCTGTTGGTTCAGTACTGTGGTCTCCAAGAAAGTAACCAAAACAGTCAAACAAAATAAAAGAGCTTCAAGATTAACACCTGACAACATCAAAATCCAAAGATTGTAAAGAAATGTTGCTCCTATAAATCACCAGGGACCAAACGATGTACAATTAAAATAATAGACAAGATCCTTTTATAAGAAGGCTCTGGACATTAGTGGAATTTGGTGACATCATACGCTATGAGTGGCCAAAATATGTGCAGAGACTTGAAGATTAAAAAAACCTGCCTAACAAAGAAGTTATTCTATTGAGAGCTTTTGGTGACATTATAAACCACCAGTGACCATATAGTATCCAAAGGAAATAACAGATAAGAAACTTGTAACAAGCTTGTTGTTCCACTGAGAGGTTCTAGAGATATCATCAAGCTCTAGTGGCAAGAGACAAAGCTAACAAAGTAAGAGATAAGAAATGATGCGCCACAATAACAAGCCTGCTACTCTGTTGAGGGATTCCTGGTGACACTGTAAACCATGAAAGCTGAGTTAGAATGGTTTGCAATATCCAAAGAACCCTGAGGTAAACTAACACTATTTTTATACGTGACTGATTCTTTAATACATAGGTATCCAGAACAATTAAACAAAGGTACAGTTTATAAAGTAGAAGCAAGAGCTTATGCTCCAAGTTGCCTCTTTTTTTTTTTTTTTTTTAAATAAGCAAGCAAAAGCTAAAATGTCCCAGCTGTGAGTGTGGAGAGACCAATTAAAAAGCACAGTTGAACTACCAGTTTTAGTCTAAAATCTGTCTTCCATTCACTCTCCCATTGGCATGGCCCCAAAAAGTTTAAAATGAAATAGGGCTATATTGAAGCAATTTCAAAACAGAAAAAAAAAAGGGTCAGAAAAGCACATCTGCCAATGAGGGGTGAGGGATGCAGCCTCAGGATGTGGGATGTAAATGGAACCAAAGTGCTAAATACATGTTGAAAATAAAAAACAACAAGGTACTGATCATAAAACCTCCTTCAGGAATGAGCTACAGAGGGGACATATACAGCAAATAGTCTTTTCCATTCAATTGGCAGATGTTTGCTGCTGATGGCTGGGACTCTGCTTGCCAATGTAAAAGGATCCCAGTAATGGGGACTGAAAGCTGTGATCAGGCTGCAGAGTTTTATTTTACTAACGGGTTTTTATATTGTTTCCACTCCAGCTATCAATCATGACTTCTATTAAACTGCAAAACAGACATCAGATCAATGGCTCTTTTGACTGACAGAAGAATGATGGAAGAATTCCAGCATCCATATATTATTAAACACACACTTACGCTATTCTTTCAGTGTTTCCATACAGTGCACAACTACTCCCTATGTTATCTCAGTAAAATATCATTCTAAGAGAAGAGCTAATTGTGGATAAATATTATGTAAGGCTTACTATCATATATGTCGAGCTTATAATAAACTGGTAAAGGAGAGGAAAATTCAGGGTTAAAACTGGCTCCCTGCCCTTAGGTTATGGCTTTGGGCCTTCCTTTTTAATATAATGGCAGGAGCTGAGGAGGGATTGTCAACTTTAATCAGAATTTTTAGGGTTTTCTCAGTTGTGTCACAATTGTGACATTATTTAAGATTAGGTGGCCTTTACTTGCACAGTCAGCACACCTATGCAAATGTTTCTTACTATTTTTGAGTGAAGAGGTATATACAAAAATATATAAATAAGGCTAAATTCTGCCCTCTGGGATACTCTCTGCTCAACTCCTGATTCCAGGCAGATATGTGCAGGTGACCAAGGCAGTACAACTGTCATCAAATTTGTCACCATTGTCAGCTATATTTTCAATGAGTGGCCCCACCCACACTCAGCTCCAAGGCCGGCCCTGCCTCTTCTTGCTGCATCCCACTCTTTCTTCCCCCATGGCGCCAGCCCAGGCAGGCGGGTGCTGCAGCAGATCTCCCTGCCTTTGCTTAGCCCCTCCCCCAAAGTGATCAGGGGCAGGGACTAGGGCGGACCAGCCATTGGTCCGGGACTTGGGGCAGCTGTGGCTGGCACTTAGGCCACCCAGAGCTGAGTCCACCTGGTTGGTGCTCCAGGGTCTGGGGTTGGGACCACACCCAGCCAGTGCTCTGGGGCTGAGGCTGCCCAGTGCTTGGGTTGCCCGGGATGGGACTGGTGGTTCGGGCCAGGACTCGGGACAGGCCTGGGCGGGCAGCTCGGGCCAGCTGGTGGGCTGGGACGCAGGCCGCCTGGGGTGGGCTGGCTGGGTTGGGGCACCTCCAGCTGCGGTAGGGGGCTCAGGACTCTGCGAGGAAGGGGGTAGAAGGGGCATGGCCTCAAACGGAAGGGGCGGGGCATGGGCTAGCCTCCCCAAATGGAGGGGTTCACGTGGCACCCACGATTTTCAGTCAGCTTCCTGGCCTGCTATCATCATGGCCTTACATGCAATACTACTTGTTACAGAAGTACTCTGTAGAAGAGAGATCTAACTAGATGGGAATACTTGATCATTAATTCATAAGGTGCTAATGGATGGCACTCAGGAATATGCTGTGTCTTTTCTGGGTTTTTAAGACCAATAAAACTTCTTGTTGTTCACTGCTTTATGGCTTCTTGTACTCATCATTTTACATGCAGCTCTTTACATTACTTGGACTTAGGGACAAGATACTTTCAATAGTACATAGGGGATGCTAGTCATGTCAGGATTGCTGTTCTCCAAGCAGGCCTCAGGACAGCCCTTAAGCGGAGCTCAAACAATCCAGATAGCCTTATGCTGTCCCTCTGCACCATAGGTGAATTTTCTCCATAGTGTGGAATTGGCTGCAGAAGGGGTTTCAATCCTGCATTTTGGAAACTCACAGTCCTTAGTGAATTAATAGCTTGGTTCATATTTGAAGCCAGATTTAGAGCCAATTCTTTAGTTGGGCACATCCAGGATGGCTGTTTTGACTGAAAAATATCATATGCTTATCAGGTTTGCTAAGGAAGTAAATGTATAGAACATTTTTAATAAAAATTCTTTGCATATTGGAAGCTCTTAGATTAAATTAAGACAAATTGCAGCTGATACTAAGCAGAACTGTTTATGACTTTTTGGCTTGCTTGCTGAAAACAAGCTGCTTGAATGATATGCAGTGACTTTAATTCCCTGTTGCAAACTTTAAAAGGACAAATTGAAAAATATGAGCACAATAGAAATTTGTAATTCACGTCTTAGGCTGCCCATAAAATGTGGTTCAATTGACATAATCAGGGTAGCATTCTTTTTCCTAACTTGGATGGAGTTGCCATGGTTCGTGCCCGGGGATTCATGGACACTGGTCTAAATAAACTAAAGAACCTTCTCAGGCTTCAGAACCTGAACTCTCTTCCTTCTCTTCAGAATGCTAGAATATTGTTGGCAATTAATATCACATATTCTACAGGCAAAGGTATCATTAAAAAAAACAATCTTAAAAGGATATAAAATGGCAGGACCCACGCAATGTAATAATGGCAAATATAATACATCTGCCATGCCACCTGACCCAATTACGAAATAGCAATCTACAGGGCAGTAGCAGAGGTTTGACGTTAGTGGTGATCGTTAGTTGGGAATTTCCTGGTTTTACATGAAGACTGTTAGAAAACTTTTCTCTAAGTCATCCAAAGGGTTTTCATCTGCATGATTCTCTCTGATATGAATGAGAGACAAAGGGCAAAATTCCCAAGAACCGCTTCAACATACCCTTACTGCACTTTGCGTTTCCTTTTCGTAATTTTTAAACACATGTTTAATTCACTCAGTAAAATGGATCTGTCATCAACAAACTCTAAAGAAAATTAAAATGTGCTTGGGCATTTCTTGACAGGGAGCTAACTGGCCAATCAAGGTCCCAGTCTCACATACAGAAATTCATATTAGCCACAATTGTCTCCCTTAGGTTCAGGTGTCCAATGAAAATAAGAAAATAAAAAGAATAGTGAGAAAACCACTGAGATCTTATTTCTATTTATTTTGTTTATTGGCTTAAACATATAAAATGGCAAAGAATGATGAAACATCATATTCAGGCACCCTCAGAGATGAATAAAGTCATCAGTAATGGGGGGAAAACACATTGGAATTGGAATTAACTTAAACCAGATCTGGAAGGAAAGACAGCACAAAAAGTATGTAAAGTAACAGTATTAGGAAGAAACAAATACGTAGTATACAAAAGAGATGACTGAAAGACACATTGAATGAAATACTTTACCATGTTAAAGATGGTTAATTTTTTCCTTTAGTTTAAAAAGCTTGTAGTGCCATGAGTAAAATATTAGGAAAAACTCATATAAAGGTTATAACAGATCTTCTATATAACTATTAAAAATTAATAAACTGAGAAAAAAGGAGTCATGGAAATATTAAAATAAAAAGAATGAAGTATTGGAAATTCAAGTGAGCGGAAATGACCTTGAAACTCAGAAATTAATAAAACATTTTATAAAATAGAAATTTTGTAGCATATTCTCTCAACTTACCGTTCCTGTTGTGCCCAAGGAAAGGTGATTCATCTGTTGGGTCAGAGGGCCCATCATGCTTGCTGGCTGCATTGACATAGTGTGGTCCATTGTTGGCGTTATCACAGCACCCTGAAAATGCACATCATTTCCATCTCAGCATTTCTTTATTTTAAAGAGCCATTAGTCTTTTTTAAATGAGTGAATTTGGCTAAACGCTTAATATTAACTTTAAAAGAGACTAATATATTGGTCATGTAAAATACATTTTGTTCCTATTGACTACCATGACACACACATATATTACTAAGGAGTGCATATTTCCAATTCAATGTAATTTTTTGGCTTCACTGCTTCGAACAAAAACATATGGTCTGTCTATGGTGAATGCTACTGTAGATGGCAAAATGCCTGTCATTTACATTTTCCATATCCTATACGGAACAATCTAACTCACAGACACCACACATATGTCCCCAATTTTCCCTGGCTTTTAAAACACTCAGTCTCTGATACATTCAACCTATTATGGTAATTAACTTGCCTTTTTTAATCTCTCTTAAGAGCCCTTATTTATGACATTTTACAGCTGATTAAGCAAGACTAGTTGTTGACAACCATTATGGAAGCAACACTTATTTAAAAAAATACATGTACACAGGTTCTAAATGCATTACCCTCATGCATGGCACCAAAGAGGTCAATAATAAACAGGATTCAAGGTAAGGCAAGAACAAGACCCTAACAAGAAAGAGCAAGAATGCCAAACAGAGGATAGTTGGGAAGAGTTTCTCTGTAATTTTAATCAGCCTTTGCTCTTTCAGCAATCAAAGATCCCATGTCAGTGCTTTGTCCAAGGCTGCACATGGCTCCCTCCAGAGCTCCCCAATGCAAAATTCTACTCTCTGTGTGGGCTAGACTAGATGTCTCAAGAATGGAGTGAGTTGCTCCTTCTTTCTCTGCCAAAGGCTGAACATATCCCATTCCTTGTTCTACTTAGTAAGGGATGGACAAGGCATACAAACTCCGTAGACACTGCCCTGACCATACAGATAATTAAGCAAGGGTAAATAACTTCAGATATTTCCAGCTATCTCAGAATGAATTCCACAGTATATTCTCTCTCTGTATTCACATTGTAAATACATATACAAACACACTATGAAAGCCTGTAAAAAATGGGGAAATACGTTTGTGAACATTTATATGAAATGTTTGTCCCCTTTTCCTCATCAAGGTATTTCAAAGTCTGAATATTTTTGACTCAATCTACACAGGGGAATCCAGCATTAAGAATAAAAATCCCAATAATTTCTACAAGCTATTGCCACTGGTTCTCAAGTGACTGCCTCACATTTATTTTGCATGGTTGGGAATCATTTCTATGGCTGGGACTGAAGGTGAGGTCTTCCATATTTTCAGCTGCAGGTAAGAAATAAAAGGGGAAATGCCAACCAACTTGTTCTGTCCTTGCCAACATTTTTCTGCCATGCACATCTCTGATTTGAGAGTCTCACTGATTCCTAGATATGTATGTATTTATCACTTAGATACAATGATCAAAAAGGGGCTGCCTCAAAAGATTGGTCCCTTTTGTAAGATAGTACCTCACGTGGGATACATACACACATACGCTTTATGTTACATACCTAATTATGTTCATTTGCATTCATGTAAATCGCTAGAGAAATGCAGCAAATTACTCTACACAAACCATAACATCTCCAAAGAATAGTTGTGATGTCCCACTATGCATTCTTGTAAATATCAACAGGCTTAGTAGTTAGTGTGCAGGTTTCAAATCCTTCTTGCTTATGCAAATTTTTGCTGCTTATTTTTGGCTGCTGCACTTAATATTAACTTAGATGAAACTACAATACAGGAATTCATTCAAATTAACTGCAGTAATGCCCGTATTTACCTTGGTTGGAACATCTCGCTTAAAATCAGTTTTTCTACAAACCTTTGTCACAAATATTTTGTTCGCCAGATCTCGATCTTCTTCTCCACCTTAAACATAAACCAATATGCTTTTCCTTCACCCAACTTTATCTGTACCCTAATTGTAACCCTTTTTTTCCTTATCCTTTCTTACTAACAAAGGCCATCCTTAGCAAACCTTTTGGGTGTAAGATAAGCCCATTCAACAGTTAATATGAGATTCAAAGCAAGAGGCTGCAGTAGCGCCCTGCTCTAGGAAACTGCATTTTGGCCAGGTGTTCAGCTTCAAGTAGGCTGGGATTCTAGGCCTGCTCCTGAACTTGCAATCCTGCTATTTGGTTATAACAACAATTCATGAAAATATGCAATTATAGTCAGAACTCAGAATCAAGTATTTTTTATGGGTCAAAATGCTGACGCTTAAACTGAGATTAACAAAAAAATAATTATCCTAGGCATTCCTGCAAGCAGTTTTCTCCTTTGCCTTGGAGACGGCCTATTTCCTCAAAGACATCAGTGATGGATGATTTTAGCTCCTGACTATGATAGGACATGCAAAACTGCACATATGCATTCCCACAGCATATGTGCGTGTCTGATCAATTAAGGCCCTGTCTAGTACACTGAAAGAACCGTCTCCCGTCAGTGGTACCAGCGATTAATTTGGGAGGCTCCCAAGGACAGAAAAAGCCTAGCTCACCTTTTTGGTATTTCTGTTGCAAAAGGCATGGTTGCGGGAACTTTGTTGGATTACAGATATGGCAGAGTGATGGCTACTCCAATGTATAAATTCAGGAGCCTGGCAATCAAGGACAGATAGCAGCAAGGGAAGTTTTGTGATTTAGTATTGTAAATAAAAGTGCCAGACACACAGTGGAAAAGCCAAGAAGAAAATGTTTCATTCAGTGAGCAAAACATAGTTATTGTGAATAAATTACTTTTTAAAATATAGGTCTTGGAGACAATATATATCCAATAAAGAGATAATTATTTTTGTTTAAATTGCAGGTTACTGAGAACATAAATGTTATCATCTCAAAGTTTATACTGTCCAGCAAACTAGACATAGAGGTGGGAAAAACTCGAGGATCTGTTGCTTTCTGATCATAATTTATCAGACAGAGACAACTTAAACAGCTTGAAGCTGACAGTTACCTAGAGCAGAGAACAATATGCATTTGCCAGTCCATTAATTCACCAGAGTTTGCAGAATCCTCTTGTGATCACGTAGGGGAAAAATTATACTTAATTAAGGAAATACTGCCTGGTTGTTAAGGCAACACCAGGTCTTCAAACCATAATGCATTTCATAAAACAGGCTGTCAACTATATTCGTATCCAACTTATTTAGCTGTATAAGGCAGCAATATCTCATGTCAGATGCTGCCATTCGCATGAAAGGTAATTTAGTTTACTCACAATGTACAGTAGTGTGTGTCCTCTTACCGGCCCCACTTGGCTAATAGCAAGGCTAAAGGAAACATATTTTTATCTTAACATCTTTGGCTGTCTGAGTTTACTCAGTTTGCAAACTATATAGAAAAACACTTTAATATGCTGTAATTCTATTGAAGGCCAAGTCTATCTTAAAAAAAAACCCTGCAGGTGAATTAATGATGACGTTTTTACCACGGTCTTTGCTAAATAAAGTTGCTGGTGCCTGCCACTTACTTAGGTTTGCACTGCTGTTTCTAATGATTAGATTTTCGCAGTTTCTGCAGGGAATTTCCAACATCAGCATGGAGCAGACTGTCAAACTGTTACACTTGTCCTGTGTGTCACACATTGAAAGGGGCTTAACTTAGCAATTTTTAAAGGCAATTTCAACATCTTCAAACCATGATTGGTAATTCAGTGAGATTTATGGATTTTTCTTCAGAGAATTGCCTGGGATCCCAATCACAACTGTTATTAAAGCACTTCAGATAAAACTGCATGCTTCAGCTTATCATGGAAATCAACCTCCTGTGGGTTGGTAAGGTTGGTGGGTGGGACTAAAATGTTTTTTGTTTGATAACAAAATCAAAAAAGAAAAAGCATTTATGCCCTTCAAATAATGAAAAAGGACAAAAGAGTTAGGTGTCTGGTTTTATCAAAAGAGCAAGCATTCCTGACTGCAGTTTGACAAAGAATTCTGCCTCCCTATGAGGGGCCGAAAAGGAATTTGGAGAGTCTAAAGCTTTGTAGTCATATGTGACCTTTGGTTTTCAAAATACCTCTAGCTTCAGGAATCCTTGCACCAGAATCATTCTAAATCACTCGCTGCCAACAGAAACAACACAGTCGTAGACACCTACCAGTGTGCAAACAATTTTCTCACATCTATATACACAGCCAGTAACAAATCATGAGTCATTTTTATATCACAGAACACTTTTTGTTCAATTTTGGTGCCACTGATTGCATGTATATTTCCATCAGACCAACGGCTCATCACAAACATGTGAGTGGCCACGAACCTGAAGCATTTGGTTAAAAATATGCAGCAGACCTTGAAATCAAGTACATTACAGGTATGCTTGCCTGTACCAGAACCAACTCATGGTTCCTACAAACTCATCTAACACACTCTGGGAAATCAGTTTTTAACTGGACATGCCACAAGGCTATTGGGAAGTTTATTAATTGTTTCATACGTTATACATCCCTCTCAGTCAGAAGCTAATATCTCAATACTTCTCTCTTTCTTCGACAGTACTCACTGCTTATCCATTGAGAAGATGGATAATGACTTCTTTTTCAAGTCTCCAAGCTTGCTCAGAGAAAATAAAATTATGCTGCATGATTCACCAATTGATCCCTGAAAGGACCTTTAATACTATGATTTAAAAAGGACTTTCAATGCCTAGAACATTCTGGCAATATAGTATTTCCATAGTGCCCTTTTAAAGTTGACGAGATATTTTTGGCATAGGGCCTGTTATGCAATACTGCCTATATTGGATTTGTTTAACTAGAAGCAGAGATTATAAAGTCAAAATAATAATGAACCACTGGAAAAAACCAGAGCACCCACTGATGACAACCATGTTACTTCGGATACCAAAGCAGTAAGAACTTATTTCTATTCAAAATTTTTAAACAATTGATTTTCTTTCTTAATGTATTGCTGTGGGTGCGTGTTTGCGTGCGTGCGTGGCCTTGGAATCTAAGAATATAAATTGTGCACACTGTTTGAAAAAGAACAAATAAGAAAGAAGTATTTATACCTTACTCCCCTCAAAATACGGATTATGCACAAACAGTAAAGTATGAAATATCTAGCAAATAAGAGTGCGGATACAGGAATTGGCAAATAAATTTACTAGACAGTAGTTACTGGAAAACATAGGTAAATTAATATGGAATAATATCATTCATAAAGTCTGGAGAAAGTCTGGCTTCAGAGATAGAGGCATATCTCCTGTCAGACCATCTGTTGTATGGAGAATACGCATGAAAATAGAGGCTAAAACAAGTTGTTTACTCAGCACTAGCATGGTTTATTTAACCACATACTCCATGGGACATGTTATGATTTCTGCTACTCTGCAGTAAACCTAGAGTAATCCTACTGAAGCATGAACCAGAATTCCTCTGAGCTTTATTCAAAATACCTTGTTCTTCTACAAGGCTCCAGGGTCCATAATCTATGAACATATAAAAGGTGAATATATTTGTACGAGATATTTTTGTTGATTTATCATTGACAGATTGGCGTTAATGTATACATTGCTTTCTATGTGGCCACAGAGAATCACAGGAAGAAAATTAAATACCGTCACTCTTAAGTAAACTGTGCTTGTTAAGTAATTGCCAATATGAAAAAACGTATGAAGTATTATTTGTTATGTTGGTCCAATGAAATGCATCCACTTTGAACAGTGGTGCGTGACTTAACAATAGTTGGATGATGCATTTTCTGACACGTGGGTGTGGATGGTCAGTTAATGATGGATTTCTGGAATAATGAGCTATGCTAATATTGTTTGCTTTTTCCTAATGTTGTGAGACTGATGCTAGATCAGAGACACAATTACCGGCTGGATAGTTATTAAAATTCACAGTAAGCATTTGCTTAGTTTACTGTTTACTTTGTTGAGTTTTTTTATAACTGTTTATTCAGGAAGTTCTAATGGGTTTACAAATCATTGCCATATAACTATCAGAGAAACCGATAACCATTACCACCATGAGTTTATTTTTTTTGTTCTGAGAAATGTTATGCAATAATATAAACATCACATCTTCCTATTTAACAGGGTATTATCATATCACAGAGCAGGCCTCTTTACACTATCCCAGATGTGTGGTTTCTGGTGACTTTATTAAATTGAGTGAAACTATCAACTCTACTCATATTTATCAAACCAGACATGTCTATCAAATGTTAACATTCAAAAAAATTGGACGGATGCTCTAGGGTTTTTGTGCAGATGAATGTATTTTGTTTGAGTACTGAATAAATGGTAACCAAATGTCTAATTCTATTTATCTTGTGTCTGTTTTGCTGGGTATGGAATTGATGCGTTATTTTTTCCATAACAACCACCTCCCATATTTTTTGGAACCAGTCCTCTGGTTTTGAAGGATTTTTCTTTTGCCAATAGAGAGTACTAGCAGACGAGAGATTAATTCTTCATTTCTTTGTGTGTGACCATTTCCGCTAGGAAGCGCAAAGATGATTACCAAAGGATCATTTCGTAGTAAATATTCACCACTTTGTGATATTTGCTTACAAACTGCTGATTTGTTGAGGTTTTCAAGCTTGTCAGACTAGTGGAAAACTAGAGATGGGACCACACTACAGCCTTGGATCCAAAACACTCCAAATTTGGTAACATTCAAAATCAGATCTGGATCCATGTCTATCTCTCCCTGAACCTATATGCCATCTCCCATTGTCTCAGGCCTATTTTTATAATGACTTCTGAAACTGAATTCCCAGATCTGAATATTCCTCATCTGTGGGTAAATTCAGATTCTGATCTGAGTCAGATATGAACTACACACCTCAAACGGTCACATCTTCACACCTTTGTAAAAGTGAACATACTTAAAGCAATGAATGTGCCTCATTGTCTATTCTTTTGAGATGGAGTGTGCTCCTCAGACTGGCCCTAAGAAAGCTAAATTAGGCCAGGTGTGTCCAATCAGCCAATTAAACTGCAAACAGGGAGATTTAAGCAAAGTGGAGGGCACTAATTAGGAGAAAACTCTCTTGTGAGGGAACAGGTGGGGCTTCTATAAAGCCAGAAGGCTGGAAACAGTGGGGGAGGCAGCTCGCAGTCTCTCTCTCTCTCAGGCAAGGGAGAAGGGGAGATAGGAACCTCTGAGGAAAGGGAACCTGGGAGGAAGTGTTTAACTAATAGGCCTAAAAGATGGGTCTGACTAGCAAGACTGGAGAATGAAAAGCTTAGAGAAGTATTGTGCGAAGTAGTCCAGTGACAAGACCAGAAAATCAGATGTAGCCACAGACCTCAGCTGCTCGCTGTAGAGCCTGGACTGGAACCCATAGTAGAGGTCAGACCCTGTTGGCCTCCTAGCCCTCTAGCTTTATGCTATTTCCCATGGTCTTACATACAGATGAATGATGTACAGATACCAGTCCAATGCTAGAGCTGTAACATAAGAGGGTGTAGAAATGGCTGCAGTAGGGGGATAAAACAGTGGGTGACTGAAGCACTGAAGAAGGTTCACTAGCAAAGTAATCCTTACGGTGGGACCAATTTGTATATCTCACAGAGTGGGAAGAACCAATATGGTACTATGTAGAGAATTCATTATTATTTGAAGCTTCCACTGGACCTGTATAAGCCATAGGGTTCATGATGCCTGCCTTAGGATGCCCTAAAAAACTGGCATAGAAATGGAGGCTTTCCTGCAAACTAAAAGGTGTTTATATCACCCAATGTCAAAATGTAACCAGAGGACTGAAATCCTTACATACTAAGCAAGACACGGACTAAAAAACCAAAACCATAAACATAAAGAAGGTATTTATGAAGTGGAAATACTAAATTTTAAACCCAATTGGAGAAGTCTGCAGCAGTTGGCTTTCAATAGCCTCAGTCTGTAGATTTACCCTTACTGCTTGCAGCGGGGTTCTCCCTGCAACCTCTCTCCTTCCACTAATCTGTGACAAAGAACTATTTTTATACTAGAGGATCCATTCTCTTCTCCTTTCTTGCAACAGACAGGTACACAAAGATGGCCATTATAGTCCTCAACATGTCCTGCCAGAGTGAAGCATAGAAAGATTGCCACTAAGGACCAACTCTTTAATCCTTTATATTACTGCAAGAAGTAGACATTTCCAGTTCATGCTATTCCAGGGATCCCAGCCTTTGGCCCTTTAAACAGAAAAAGCTTAGAACCTTAGTCTTCCCCTGGCTACTTCCTCTCCCTCTGTGATTGCGTCCCCCTCTCACAAAACCTCCCAAATATGCACAGCAATGATTATGTAAAAGACCAAAGCTGATCGTAAACATTTATATATTAGTTTTTGAAAGCACTGCGGCTCTCCAAACTTTTACTATCATGTTTGTAGCTGTGTTGAGATGGGACATTAATCATCATGTTTCATGCTGGAGTTGAAGAGATAATTAACTTTATTCTGTTACTTCCTGCACTTCAGTTTGGGCAGTTTGCACGCAATTCTACGCTAGCATCACATAATCAGCAGCTATAACAGTGCTTTTCATTTCCAAGTATGAGAGTTATTAAGAAATTGATCCTTACAATTTCCTGAAAAGGCAGGTAGGTATTAGCATCCTCAGCTGACGGAGAATATAGAGAGGTAGTGACATGTCCCAAGAGTGAGGGTCTCTGTATCAGAACAGGAGTTTCTGAACCCCACGAGTGCGCTTGAACTATTCACAGTACACCCTTCTCTCTGACTCAGATGTATTTTAGATAGCACTTATACAACAAGGAAGATTTAGTCCACAGGTAAATTACAGAGGGAAATCTGATGGGCATGCTGGACAAAATATTTTTGATGAAGTTTTTCCACAATGCTATATCATCAAAACCAAACATTCACAAAACCACACTGATTTTGAAGACAATTTTGTCAGGTGACGGAGAGAGAACTTTTATAGACTGGTGATTCAGGTATAGCCTAACACCTATAGTGTCAAGTCCTTGCTCTGAATCTGGGCTATTGAGAGTCTCACTCTTTCATTTTCTACGACCTTTTGAAAGATCTCAGAACAAAAGCAAATTTTGAAACCTCAAAATGTTTTGCAAAATGAAATTATTGTTTTCTGGCCAGCCCTACTAGATCATTAACATTTGATGTATGACAGGATGTTCTGTTTGTCTTCCATTGTTCTATTTATGTTATGCATACTGTTGATCAGGACTAGATTTCTTCTACAGATGTCTTTCTTTTGATTTCCTCCAGCTCCTTGAAAACTGCAAAGGTCCTATCAAATTTGAGAAGGACTTTCGTCCATGTGACAAATAGCTAACACATACTCCCCGCACATGAGAAACAGTATTCTGTCTGTCCTCAGGGCCAGTTTCACAAGGAAGAGACTGCAATTTCCTCTATTAAATTAAGGTGATATTCAGCTAATATTTCCTGTCACAAACAGTTCTGCTGTGTTCCATCTCTTCATGCGTATAACTAAGTGTGAAAATTGAGTTGATGGCATAACCTGAGTCTGACAAGGTGCAAAAGTGAAATTATTTAATAGCACAATTAAATTCAGACTCAGCTTCAATGTTTAGCCTGATCTTTGAATCTCCTTCTTTTCTGGATTCAAAACATAACTTTCAGAAGCCAAATGTTCAAAGGGACCCCAACCCAGACTCCAAATTTTCATCTACAAACCTTTGGACATCTAACACTTGTGATTGTGCACCCCCAGGAAACAATTATGATTGTTCATATAAAGAGAACTTCACAAAACTATTTTTGTGTGCAAAGTTAGGTATCCAGGCTATTTATTTAAAAATGTGCTCTTTAAAACGTAACTGAATTATGATTTTTGTAACTTTAAAGCCATTATTTCCATTTTGTACACATATGTAAAACAAACTAAAACAAAGCAGTTGTAATATCTTTTAAAACTTCCTTATTCTGTGTATTATTTATTCAACAATGAGTCAAGGCTTCATAACGGTACAAATAAATACCTGTTTCTCAAGTAATGCTATGGCCCACTCATTAGGAAATGCTCTTCCACTAGATAGTACAAATACAAAATTGTAATTTTTAACATGTTCTACTATAAAGAAAGTACAATATCTATTTTTAAATCTAAGAAAAAGCATACTTCCTGATCAATTAACCTTTTTTTTTTTTTGAGATACCATAATCTACCAGTTGATTGCAATATCACTGCTGTAATACTTTGGAAAGCTTTATTTTGTGTCAAGGCTGTAGCCTTGGGGGATATCTGCAGAGGGGAGTCAGCCAGAGACTCCAGCTGGAAGGACCAGAAGCAGCCAAAATTGTGTGTGTATGTGTGCAAAATAGGGCACATTTGGGGCCACAGAAGTGTGCAGGGGAGAACCTTACTCTCTCTGCATGCACTAGGATCCAGGTGGTGGCTTCACTTCCCTCCTCCTCTGCCATATGGCCATGGGGAAAACTGCAGGGAGCAGGCAGCCAGAGATTCCAGCTGGGAGGATCAGAAGCAGCCAAAGCAGGGATCTTTGGACCTTCGGAGAACTTTCTACAGTTTTCTGCTCTGTACTTATTGGCTCTTTGCTCCAACTTCTCCCTCCTCCACAGTCTGTTCACCTCAGCCACTCTACACCTGCCCCTCTGACAGTAGTAAAAACCCAACGACTGATTCAGATCTAATTTATTCTGGTGTAAATCAAGGGTAAATAAATTTAAATCACGTGAGGTGAAACTGATTAAATGCAATCAGAATCAAGGTGTTATTTTTGTGTCACAACTCAGCAAATATGACTCTGTACAAGCAAAGAGAGCAGATCTGCTCAATAACAAGGTGCTGTTTGCAAATCCCCAGAATTTTACTTTAAAATACTTCCAACTAAACTAGCTGGAATATTACGATACGGACATTTACAAACCTCCCTTGGACTGGAGGCTTCCCAAGTGCTTCACAAATTGATTTACAAACTATATGATAGGATATACATATAGGATTTAGAAAGGGGCCTAATCTCAGAGTTCTGACATGAATTTGGATCTGCAGCTGAACTTCCTTAAATCCTTCTGTGTTCAGAATTTGGGTTACAGACTGGACCATTACAGAGAAAGGAATAAAGGTCTGAGGTGGTTTGAATCACATACTCCAGGTAAAGTCAAATCAGTAAGACAATAATTTACATTCGAATGTGAACATACCTGAAGTGAAACACAGACAATGTTTAACACAATTCTACTTTATTTCATTCTTTGGTTTTCAAACGCAAAAAGATTGCAGACTGAGGGTCTGAAACAAGTAGCACTCCTGACTTTAAAAAAAAGAAAGTGAGTTGTTTAAAAAGGATGGATTTTGTTGTGATGCTCCTTAAATTATCGTCAGCTAAAGAAAAGGTTTAGGGCCAGATTCTGCAAAGACTTACTGCTTTCTTTAAATACACCCGTACTAACTAAAAACGACTGAATTGATTATATTTTCCAAATTGTGTTCAAATAAAGTCACTCGGGCTGAGATCTTCCTGACAAAGTTTCAGCCCGGAGCACAATTTTACAGCTGAGTTGCTATTGCCCTTAAAAACATGAGTTCATACAGGAAACTGCTGGCAGCCCCCTTAACTATTGTATAGCAGAGAGCACAGCTGTAACATGTTAAATATCTTGGAAGTATGTGGGGGAACAGAATAGCAAAGAGGACTAGAACTAGCAAAGGGAGCCTTTCAGTTCTAGGTCACTGGGTTTGAATATTGCTGAAGTTGTTAGTGACAGAAAGTCATTACAATCTTACAGCTGTTCAGTTATGTCCAGGCATCAGCTACCAATGGACAGGCACCCACCATCACAAAAACACCACTGCCGTGAGCAGCAGATTCACCAAGAATTGAATAAGTGTAGAGATTTGACTGCTCCTTCCCTTCACACCAAATGAGTCCCTTCGTGTCAGGGTTGAAGCACATTGGTGAGAAGGTAGAGAAATGTGCATGGTCACTGCCCCTGCTGACTGTTCTGTGGATAGAGGACATAATTCACTAGGGCCATCACTATGGTACCTTCCATGAGCACTGGGTTTGTTTATTAAAAACGTGTTAATGGCTGATGAATGGTCCCAGCAGCACTCACCCACTGTCCTGCTGAATGTGCCACATGCCAGCCTACCATTCCACTGATTACAAAGGACTGTGAAGAGATGACACTAGTACAAAGGGTTAAATGCAAAATAGTTAAGAAACGACTTGTTCAGCTTGCACAGCTACATCAGTGCATGGAATGAAAGTACTTTATTGTTTAACTTTTCTTCAGACCAGCTACTATTTGCTTTACTCTCCTTCAGCCCACGTGTAAAACACAAGTCAACATTTTCATAGGTGTATATTTAAACGTAGAGATTGAAATCCACATACAGGCACTGAAATCTGTAATTGTATTTTTGCGCATTCAGTACCCACAACTCCACACTCCATGTGAGCGATGGAGGTTCCGCAGAACTGCAAATCATGATACATATTTAACTGCATAAGTATGTTGTGTTATTTTAGGCATCCCCTTTGAAAATGTCTGCAAAGGCAATCTGGAAGAATGAAATTTGGGTTTACTACTTTAATTCCATAACATGAAGGGATTTTTATATGCTACAGGAAGCAGGGCAAATTTCCCTGATAAATTATTGTCTGTACACACTACAGTTGTCTTCACATACGTTTTTAGTTATCGCTTTCTGGTGCAACACTGTGTCCTAGCAGCCACTATATACCCACGTGCATGCATGCAGGCACACACAGTAGTCATAGCCTGACCCATGATTAGTGAAGAGTTTCTTTGCTTTCTCATGGAGCAAAATTTTTGTCCTCCATGTAGAGACTGACTTAAAGAAATTCTGATTCATGTAAGCGGCAGTTTTCTGGACCAGCAGACAGTTTTCCTTGCAGATGTCTAAATATTTTAGTGGTACCATGTTTTGTTTGGAAAAAGAAATATCTGTTTTGTTTTCATTGGCACTTAGAAACAAAACTATGATGGGCCTCTACACCAAGTTTTCCTATGTTGATAATGACAGGCCAGGAAAGAGCCATTTAAGATTCTCAAGGTCTTTTCCTATTGAAAGGATATAGATATGCACAGCCAATGGAAGGCTATTCTTCATGGTACAAGGATGGTTTCTGAAGGGTTGTCTATTAATATGCTAAGCTTCTGCAGTGAGATCATCTCTTACAATGTAGATAACCTTACTTGGCTGCAAAGCAAAAGGGAAGTGGGTGTCAGCTAATGCAGAGCATGCACTAGGGGCAGTTTTAGGTGCAGATAGATAAGTAGCCCTCGTGCACATTTTGGCAGGATGAGTCTACCATGTCTTAAGGAAGGATTCCACTTCATGAGGGAGCCATTGGTAAGAAGATCCCTGTGCTCTGAAAGCAGGGGCATGCACAAGGAGGGGAGTGAAGAAGGAGCATAGGCCCCCCACAATAATTGTCAAGGGTGTGGAACTCCTCTGGTCCTAGAGGTGCAGTGGAGGGGAGAAAGAGTGGACTCCACCCACTCCGGGGGCATGTGAAGGTGGGGAGAGAACAGCAAGCTCCTACCAGGGTGAGAGGGTGGGAAGGGAAGAGTGAGCACCTCTTGGGACTGGAGTGGCACCTGCCAGACCAGGATGGGAGCACAGAACATGCCCCTCCAAAAGGGGTCAAAGTTAAATTCTTGCACACGCCCTTGTCTGAGAGAATAATTCATAGCACGGGCTGCAGGAATAGGCCAGCTAGTCACTATCTATGTGTCTTATAAGTGCTAGTCTGGAGCAGGGGACAGTCTGGGGAGGAAAATGATACAGGAAACATCCAGCGGAAGATGAAATGGAAAGAGATGAGAGAGAAATGGATGAGGGACCCACTTGTTCATCTGGGAGCTATGGGGAGAGAGAATAAATAAACACTCAAAATAATTCCAGCAAACCAACTACCCAGGACCGGTCTTTGTGTGAACTGTAGGGTTGTGAAATTGAGTCTGCTGGAACCAAATAAAACTTCTTGTGTCTTAAAAGATCAAAACACACAACAAACTAAAAATAGATGCCCAGGTACACTCAAATAAACAACAGTATCTTGGTATTCAGATGTGTGCTTTTCATTGGCTTTTTGAACCAAATTGATGCTAGACATATTCAGACTAGAAATAAGGCATACATTAATAGTCAGAGTAATTAACCACAGGAACAATTTACCAAGGGTCATGGATTCCTCATAATTTTTAAATCAAAATTGGATGTTTTTTCCAAAAGATCTGCTCTAAGAATTATTTTGAGGACGTTCTGCGGCCTGTGTTATATAGGAGGCTAAATTAGATGGTCACAGTGGTTCCCTTTGTCCTTGGAATCTATGAATCTATGAAGAAAAGAAAACCCAATTATGAGACTAAAAAACCATGAGTTCTGGTCTTGCAGTATTTCCACTACCTAGGAACTGAAATATCACAAAAAGGCCTGATCCTGTGTTAGCCCCTAAGGTACTCCCTAAATGGTTTCAATTCCATGAAAAAATGTGTCAACATAAATGCAAACACTTGAAACATAAAACCCAGATTAGATGCTAGACACATCCCTTAGTACAGGGTACTGTACAATTTCAGTTGACACTACTTCTGCAACCCAGCAATTATAGCAAAACATGGACTTTAGTTTAGTGAATGTTAGAGGGATTTGGGGTGAAATCCTGGCCGTTCTGAAATCAGTGTGAGTTTTGGCATGGACTTTAAGGGGGCCAAGATTTCACTCTTGTTGTTTAGCATGTTGTTTACTCCTGAGATACTTGCTATTGATGTTTTCATATTGCTGGCAAGAACTTAAAAAAAAAAATTCCCTCAAAACAAAATTCTGTGGGTATGTTTGGACCAATTCCGCTGCTCTTTAGCTGAAGGACAAGGTCCTGCTCCAGCTAGTTGTCAAGTAGCTAACACTTCAAGTTAAAATATTTTAAAGGTTTTGTTTGTCATCAAGTGGCACTGGCAGTGAAAACAGCCTATTACACTTCAGACCAGCTGGTAATAAAACAATGTGCATGTGTGGAGAAAAGCATGGTAGAATAACAGTTATTGTACAAATGTCATTGTTAAGCTTGCATAGCTACTCAGTTGGAATTATACCGTTGCATGTAAAGGGGATCAACGTACAGAAATGATTAAGTGCAGAAAGGTTCCCCCTCCCCACCAACCTATTAGAAATCAAAGTAAGATTATTCATCAAAAGCAGGTCTTTTGTTTGATTAGACACTTTTAACATGTATTTTTGCTTCAGTTCTTGCAACAGCAAGCACGAAAATGTTTCGCCACTAACAACTGCCTCATTCAGCACCATTGTAAGCGGCTCCCATCAAATCACAATCTTCAAAGGAACACTGTGTTTGTTGGTTCTCATTGTAACAGATGTTTTGTATCGTGTACTTCAGACTAATTCATCTGCAGGGGACCGCCCACTCTGGCTGGTGTACATCCAGCTGTGGAAATAGTTCAAGTGACATCTGTGGCCCACTTTCATTCCGTTCTTCTGATCTCACAGGATCTCTGTGACCGCATCCAAGCCCATAAAAACAAACAGACCTGAGAACATCCTTTAAAAAAATTTCCAGCAGAGGAGCAATGCTTCTCCAGCCAAGAAGCTTTATTGGAAGGAATGTAACTGATGCTAAAGGTGAATATGCAAAACTCTGGAGGTCTCGTCTGTGCAATGCTGCTTTTATCATATGAATTATCCAGTCAGAATTAAGCAGCAGCAAAGCAACATCATGTGTGATTTTGATGGATCTGAGAACATCTGACTAACTCAGTGCCATATCAATTAGCCAGAGTACCAACCAATCAATCACCACTCCTCTAAATGTACTAAACTCCCATTAGGAGCTGCCTACACCATGAGGCCAGTTCATTTCAACATGCTGAGCACTTTTATATACTGTGGATCTGCTGTAATATATTTCTAAAGTAGAAGCAAAATCAATTTGAATTGCTCTGTGGTGGAACCATTTCCCATTAATAGCTGTGCACCAAGATTAAAAAATATTGGTGGGAAAAAATTCTGACTTAGTAAGAAGACAACTACTGCTTTTTTTGAAAGTGACCAGATAAAATATCCAGTGGCAAATGAAGAGTATATTCTCTGAAGATGCTTTAAAATCTACTAGGATTACTCCATCACAGTCCAAAATGTGTGTGGGGTGGTACAGCCATTCCCTCCCTATCTTTATCTGAAGAAATAACCACAAGCAATATTTATGTATTCTGAATTTAGTAGAAAGGAGACCAGCTACTGTCACTCTTCCTATAGGAGAAATTCTTGATACGTTGCTAACCATATGCTTCCATCTCAAATTCACTTGGTGTGCTAATTCCTTTCAGCCCACCATCTCGGGGAAGTCACTTGTTAGGAAAAGATTCAATTCTGGATCTGCTAATCCTGTGAAATTGAGTGACTGAAAACAAACTCTTCTTAGAGCCTGAATTAACTGCCCATCCCTCGGGGTTTATGACATGTCCGAGCAAGTGGTTAGTTTCAGGAGATGCTACAGTAGCATTAATAAGAGTTTCTATTTCAGAGATCCAGAAATCTTCAAGCAAAAAGAGTATCATATTAATCAGTGGAACTGATTCACTAATCTGAAGAATGCATTCAAACGCTTTCAGCTCTGGAGAGCTGATTTTTAAG
This sequence comes from Mesoclemmys tuberculata, assembly GCA_007922155.1. Classification (NCBI taxonomy): domain Eukaryota; kingdom Metazoa; phylum Chordata; order Testudines; family Chelidae; genus Mesoclemmys; species Mesoclemmys tuberculata. Next base: position 66,353,457 of record ML675603.1, on the reverse strand, counting down.
TCTGTGTTGGCCAACTACCCCCACTTTTAGAGAATACAATATGGCTTGCCAGCTGTCCTCAGGCTGCAGCCTAGCTGCCCTATGCCTGGGATTCAGTAAGCCTACCACTGGTTCCTCAAGGTTGGCCAACCTGGGAGGAGGAAGCACCCTGGCTTTGAAGAACCCTAAGCATAGTGTGAAAATGCAGAGCAACCCAAAGTCCATAACTGAATTTTGGATGAACAGAGTTGTTCCTGGTACAACTAATGTACAGTGAGTGCATAATAATGTACACTACTTCACAGTAACCTGACAGTGCATGTCATCACTGACTACCTGTGCCTAAATGGGACACCCATCAGGAGACTCTTCAGGTTCTTCTCATTTGCCTGCCTCCAATTTTAACCCTTTTACTATTGCACCATTGCTCAAGCAGCATATTGATTAATTTGCATGACTACCCTTCATTGTGCCGCAACTCTACTGAGCTCCATTAGGGCCTGCTGTTACGGTGGAGGACATTTTTCAAAATAGAGAAAGCGCTTCACAATGGTAAATTGGCACGTTTAAAAGAAAAGTGCTTTGTGTTAAAATACAAGTGATAGGTGGTCTATCAGTGCCACGTTTTGGGCACATGTCCTCTGTCATAGGGTCCTTAATGGATTCGTTTCCATCTGTAAGAATCCCATGAACACAGAAGTGCTAAATTGGCTTTGTTATGGGGAGAAATCACAATTAATAAGGCACCAGATTATGTGTTGCCTTTGCTTCGCTAAGAGGGGTGAAGGAGTAGTACAGAAGTAACGTTCTTATACTTTACAGTACACAATAGTAGTCACTGCACTCTTAGACTGCACATTCTTCCTCCATCCTGGAGCAGAAAGGGATCAAGGAGCATACATAGAAAACAGCACCATTTGAGATAGTGCCTGAGACATTATCTCCCCATTGTTTCTTCTGGTATGGGTGCACTTCTGTTGTTTTCTTTCACAAAGCTCTTGGCTAACTGATCCATACTATCTGTGCAAAGGGCCACCACTCCAATCCCTAACTGGGCTGAGGCCTGAAAGGGATGTAGAAGATTATGAATAGAGATGTAGTCTACATGACCTCTTACCCCCAGCTAGACAATCTTTTCAGTCCAAGAAACCCCAACTTTATCAAATGTGCACTCTAACACAAAACCTCAGCAATGTTAAGGCACAATGTGACAGAGTGCTGGCTGCTAACCCCCTAGGCAGTCTTCTGTCACACCAGCCCCAGCTAACTAAGGTGCATTAGAGCTGGTTAGGAGGACCTGTACTTGATTAGGGAATGGAGACAGCTGTCCACCTAACTGGGCTGAGAGGTTGTTCGTACCCGATTAGTGGATAGGGGGCAGTTGCCAGCTTGATTAAGGTTTATATGACTTTGGCTTATATGCCATCCAGAGAAAGAAAAGGCGGGGCAAGGCAGGGGAGTGAAGAGTCTCTACTTGTCATATAGAGAGGAGAAAAGCCCCTGAGGCTGCTGGCCCCAGTCAGGCACTGTAAATAAACGGCACCGGTGACTGTTAAACCACAGGGTCTTTAAGTCGTTTGTGAGCTAGAGGGTGGCCAGCGGAGAGGCTGTGGCAGAGAACTCTTACACGTAACAACTTCCCAAATGCATGCAATGTGTGAGAATCACGTGTGCTGATCTGCCTCTATAACTGATAACAACCACCTTGTATGCTTTTATAAGGTTTTGCGTTAGACTGCAGGTTTCCTCAAGCTGGTATCTACACTGCATCTGGGTACCTCTTGGAGCTGGAAGTGAAAGACTCATGGAATGCTGAAGTGTATTATCAGTAGAGTTGTAGGCGATATGAAGGCGGAAAAGAATGCACAAATCTTTCCCCATATCTTCTTATTTCCATGATTTTAAGGTTTTGGGATGTGTCATGTCACAACCTTAACTGCCACTAAACATTGTTTTTGTTAGTTAATCTCCTAATTTTTCATTCAGTTTTGGGGTACCTCAGTGGATAATGTCCCTGAGTCAGGAAGAAGAGGAATCAAAGGAATTGATTGCCTTGGAATCAAAGGGAGAAATTGCATTGCTGAAGTTGCTCCTGTCTACCTTGCCCCTCCTTAAGCATGTGAGAGCCTGTAACATGCATCAGTAGCTTCTTTGTGACTAACATTTTATCCCATTTAAATGTTTCTGAAAGTAAGTACACCTAGAGCAATCCTCCATGTTCAGTGGTGATAACACAACCTGACAGCTGGAGGGAACTTCTGTCAAGGACTCTGTGTAATCATGCAGTGTTGTATCCATGTTGGTGAGGGAGTCAGGCTTTCGAACTTACAAAGACCTGAAGAAGAGCTCTGTGTAACTTGTCTCTCTCACCAATGGAAGTTGGTCCTATAAAAGTTAGTATCTCACCCACCTTGTCTTTGGGTAATCACTTATTTCCAGAAACACTCTGTGAGGGCTTCTCCATATGAACACTTAGTTTGTAGCAAGCTGGGATGTAAAGCTACCTACACTTAGCACTAAGTATCCATGTAGACCCACCTGCTGAGCATGAAAAATTCCCAAATGTGCTTTAACCTACTTCTGTTTCAAAGCAGGAACCTCTACAGTTTGTGCTAAAGAGCTTGTGCTATCAAGATGAGAGTTGCTACAGCCTTGCATCCGGTGTGGGCACAAAGAGGAATGGATAATAATTTACAGATGATCTTTTTTTTTTTATGTATAAAGCCTATTTGACAATAATGAATCCCATCCACCTGTGTAGTGCAGTAACAAGGTGTGAACCTCTCGACCTTCTGATCCCTAGTGTCCTTAGTTCAGCTACAGGACCTTTCTAGACCAGCCATATGCTTGCCCTGTGGTATATAATGCATAACCATTTATTAGTCAGCATGAAGCTCACGAATCCTAGATTCTATCCTTGGCTCTGGGAGATGAGTATGGTGTATAATGGTTAGAGAAAGGTTAACTAAAACTGAGTTATTTCTCTGAGAGGCAATGTGGTGTGGTGGCGAAAACTGGGATTTGTTATGCTGGTTACTAGAAAAAACAATTTTAATAAAATTAAATCAAATCAAATAATAAAAAAAAAAAAGCAGTGCCAAAGGCTGGTAGTCCCAACCAACCTTTCAATAACAAACCAGCTGTAATAGGAAAAAAAGAGGGTTACTTACCAGGAACTGTTGTTCTTCGAGATGTGTTGCTCATATCCATTCCACTATAGGTGTGACTCGCCACCATGCACTAGTCCCTGGAACTTTTTTTCCCTTAGCAGACCCCGTAGGGTCGGCTTAGGCACCTCCTGGAGTGCTGCCTTCATGCCGTGGCACATAAGGCACTGCCGACCCTACAGCCACTCAGTCCCTTCTTTCTGCCAACTCCGACAGCGGGGACGGAGGGTGGGTGTGGAATGAATATGCACAACACATCTCGAAGAACAACAGTTACTGGTAAGTAACTCTGTTTTCTTCTTCGAGTGATTGCTCATATCCTTTCCACTATATATAGATGATTACAAAGCCATACCGTGGAGGTGGATAGGAGTTAACGGTGAGCTGCTCGCAGCATGGCTCTGCCGAATCCTGCATCCTCTCTTGCCTTCTGCATGATGGCGTAGTGGGATGTGAAGGTGTGCACTGACGACCAGGTGGAAGCCTTGCAGATGTCCTGCAGGGGCACCTTTTCCAGGAAGGCCGCCGCCACCGCCTGGGCTCTGGTTGAGTGCGCCAAAATAGCCCCTGGGAGCAATGCGTTCACCTGCTTGTAGCAGCACCTGATGCAGGTGGTGATCCACTTGGAGATGCGCTCGGTGGAGACAGGGGATCCCTTCATCCGGTCTGTCACAGCGACAAACAGCTGTGTCGACTTCCGGAAAGGTCTCATCCTGTCGATGTAGTAGGCCAGGGCCTGTCTGACATCCAGGGAGCATCATCTCCACTCCTCCTCCGACCCGTGCGGTTTAGGAAAGAACATGGGGAGAAAGATGTGTTGGTTATAGTGGAATTGTGAGACCACCTTAGGTAGGAAGGCTGGATGGGGTCTGAGCCGTACTTTGTCCTTATAGAACACCGTGTAAGGGGGCTCTGAGGTCAGGGCTCTAATCTCAGAGACCCTCCTAGTCGATGTGATGGCTACCAGAAGGCCATCTTCCACGAGAGAACGAGCAGCGGGCAAGTAGACATCGGTTCGAAGGGGGGCCCCGTCAGCCTGGAGAGCACCAGGTTAAGGTCCCAGGAAGGCACTGGGTCTCAGACCTGCAGGTAGAACCTTTCCACCCCCTTGAGGAACCTAACCAACATAGGATGGGAGAACAGGGCTCTCCCTTCCATGGGCTGGTGGAAGGCTGAGATGACCTCCAGGTGAACCTTTAGGGAGGCTAATGCCAGGCCCTGGAGTTTCAGCTGTAGCAAGTACTCCAGGATCGCCTGGATGGGTGACAGGCTAGGCTGGCTGTCCCGGGACTCCGCCCAACAAGTAAACCTCCTCCACTTGGCCCGGTATACGACCTGGGTGGAGGGTTTTCTGCTGCCCAGCAGAATCTCTTGGACCTGCTCCAAGCAGGCTCTCTCCCCCTCTGTCAGCCACAGAGTCTCTGGGCCATCAGGTGCAGGGAGTCCAGGTCTGGGTGCAGCAGGTGACCCCAGTCCTGAAAGAGTAGGTCGTGATACCTTGGGAGTTCCATGGGCGGGGTGATCAACAGGTCCACCAGCATGCTGTACCAGTGCTGTCTTGGCCATGCTGAGACAATCAATATGACGTCCACTCTGTCGCTATTGAACTTCATGAGGACTTTGGGCAGGAGCAGATTCGGGGGAAACGTATAGATGAGGGCCCCCCTCCAGTTGATGAGGAACGCGTCGGATATGGAGCCCGACTCATGACCCAGGAGAGAGCAGAACCTTGGGCACTTCCTGTTCCAGGAGGATGTAAACAGGTCCAGTTGGGGAACACCCCTCTTTCGGAAAATGGAGGTCCCTACCTCCTGGTGTAGAGATCAGTCCTGATGGGGTAGAAACAACCTGCTGAGGCGGTCCGCCTCATCATTCCTGACCACCGGGGGTGAGAGGCAGATAAATGAAAGTTGTGCCTCTCCGCAAAGTCCCATAACTGATTGGCCTCCTGGCAGAGGGCTGAGGAGCATGCTCTCCGCTGCCGGTTGATATAAAACATCGCTGCAGTATTGTCCATCAGCACTTGAACCATTCTGCCCGTCAGGAAGCTGAGGAACACCTTGCAGGCTAGCCTGACAGCTCTGAGTTCTTTGACGTTGATGTGAAGGCTCCTCTCCTCCTCCGACCAAGTCCCCTGAATGCCTAGGTCGGCACTGATATGGGCTCCCCACTCCACGTCTGACGCATCGGATACCCGGGTGACCAAAGGGGCCAGATCCCTGAAGGGGACCCCCACCAACACATCCCTCAGATCCCTCAACCATTCCAAGGAGGTTAGAACCTCTGGGGGAACCGTGACTTCCCTGCTCAAGGGGTGTCTGCTTGGAGCACACGCCGAGATCAGCCAAGCTTGGAGGGGCCTGAGCTTGTGGCGAGTGAGCCTCACCAAGTATGTGCAGGCCGCCATGTGCCCTAACAGCTGCAGGCAGTGTCTAGCTGTCATGGTGGGGCACCTGCATAACTGGCCAATGATCGTTGCCATAGCCTTGAATGGAGGTTGTGGGAGGAAGGCTCTGGCCAGGGAAGCATCCAGTGTAACCCCAATAAACTCTATATGCTGCACCGGGGTTAAAGTCGACTTCTACTCGGTTGTGAGCAGTCCCAGCTTGGTGCAGGTGGCACAAGTGAGGGACACACTGTCCTGGACATGGTACTTGGATCTGCCCCTGATCATCCAGGTACGGGAAGATTTGTACCCCTCTGCATCTCAGGTGGGCCGCCACCACTGCCATACACTTGGCACTAGGCACAGACAAGAGGCCAAAGAGCAGGGCCGTGAACTGATAGTGGGACCCAGCCACCATGAACTGCAGGTAGTGTCTGTGGTTGGGCAGGATTGAGATGTGGAAATAGGCATCTTTCAGATTGAGGGCAACATACCAATTCCCTGGATCCAGGGCAGGGATAATGGAGGCTAGGGAGACCATGTGGAACCTTAGCTTTCTTATGAACCTGTTTAGATGACACAGGTCCAATAGGGCCTCCAACCCCCTTTGCTTTGGGGATGAGGAAATACCTGGAGTAAAATCCTCTCCCCCTCTCCTGCGGAAGAACCGCTTCTACTGCTCCCAAAGCCAGGAGGGCCTCCACCTCCTGCAACAGAAGTTCCTCGTGGGAGGAGTCCCTGAAGAGGGACAAGGTGGGGGGGTATCTGGGTGAGTGGCGGTAAGCTAGAGGGCATATCCCCAGAGGACCACCTCGAGGACCCAGCCACTACCCTGCCACTCGGGGTAGAATGGTCTCAGTCTTCTAGGAATAACAGAAATGGACCCTGGGAACAAGTAATGGTGCCACCCATGTGCGCACCATCAAAATTGCTTTTTATTATCGAGCCCCTTGTATGGCCCGAGCTGGGAGGTTGCAGAGGAATTTGACCTGTCGCGACGCCCGAACCCCCTGCTCCTATCCCTGCCCCTGCCTGCCTGAGAGGCCCTGGGTGATGGCCTGGGCTGTTGTGGAGGCGCTGGGTCTGAGGCCGAGACTGATGACTCAAGGCCTGCGGGGTATATAGACCCAAGGAGCGTAAGGTGGCCCTTGAGTCCTTGACAGCATGTAATTTTTCATCCGTCTTATCTGAGAACACCCCTGCCCCATCAAAGGGCAGGTCCTGTATCGAGTTCTGGACCTCTTGCGACAGCCCCAAGGATTGTAGCCAAGAACAGCATCTCATGGCTACTGCAGAGGCTATGGCCCTGCTCACTGTGTCTGCCGCATCGCTGGTGGTTTGCAACACAGCTCCTGCCACCATGGCACCCTCATCCAGGATGGTGGCAAGGTCCCCAGCGAGGTCCTGTGGCAACCTCCTTGCGAAGCGCTGCATAGAGTTCCACAGGTTCAGGCTGTAGTGACTGATCAGAGCTTGGTGGTTCACAATTTGAAACTGCAGGGCCGCCATGGAATATACTTTCCTCCCAAAGAGGTCCAGTTTTTTGCCATCCTTATTTTTTGGGGTGGCACCTTGGGACCTTGTCTGTCCTTTTGGTTTATAGCGTCCACCACCAAGGCCCCTGGGGCCGGGTGGGTAAAAAGAAACTCAAACCCCTCCGCCGGCACAAAATATTTTTTCTTGGCACTCTTTGATGTAGGAGCGACCGAGGATGGGGTTTGCAAAAGGGCCTTTGCTAATTTCAGGACCCTCTCATGGTCTGCAAGGCCACACCTGACGACCTTCCCCGGGGTCTGTCTCCTCGTCCGAGGAGGGGACCTCCTCCTCTGTGCCAGGCATGGGGAGTGCCAGTTGCACTGTCAGAGATGGGGCTAAAGCCATTGCTTGCCCCATCTGCACTCCCCAAGGACCCTAGTAAGGCCACTGCCAGTGTCCTTGTGGCCAACCTGGTGCCGGCATCAGCATCGGTGGCTGGGCATCTTGTCAGTGCTGGTCATCCCTTGAACCGCTGGACTGGTGCCGACGGTGCCATCTTTGGGTTCTGCTCTGACCTCTTGAGGAGCCCGAAAATGAGGAACGCTGGTACCAATGTGATCGGTGCCGGAAAGATGACTCCCACTCCGAAGAGGCTGATGTTCAGTGCCGAGGCACTGATGACTTGCGGCGCCATTTCCCTCCCGGTGATTGGGATTGGTGCTGTCTCCGACTCCTCAGTGCCGAGCCCAAGTGCGAGGAGCGTGAGTGGGAAGACCATCTGCTGCGCATTGCCGACTTGGATTGGTACCGTCTGGAGAGCGGTGCCGAGGAACAATCTCGGTGCCATGGCGATGATGAGCTTGATGAGTCAGACTCGGAGCTAGGAGGGGAGCTCTCATGCTCTACCCTTTGAGCTTGTCTGGTGGGAGACTTTGAGCAGGGTCTCAACCATCCACCAGGGGCACCCAGGGTGGGTTTTCCCAGGGACGCTGGCTCTCTTCCCCTCGCCCGAGGGGGGAGGGGTGGAGGCGTGGGCAAGGCCATCAGGTCCTGTGCCACCTGGAAAGCCTCCAGTGTCGACAGCTGCTGCAGGGGCACTCCCCCAACGCCTGGAGTCAGGGGAGGCTCCCTGCCTGGAGGTGCAGGCCCGGAGGGTGGCTCGACGGGCCGCAGTTCCAGCACCTCCGGGCTCAACTCCGACCACGGCCGCATGCTGGCATCGTTGCCTCCTCTTTGGTGCTGGAGAGGGACAGCAGGAAGACTCCGGTGCCGATGGAGCACTCTGCACTGAGGAGACGCTCGGTGCCGAGGTGGAACGTGGCAGCTTGGAGGCCGGATGGAAAGCCGCCTCCATGATAGCCTTCAGCCTGATTTCCCTCTCTTTTTGGGTCTGAGGCTTGAAGGCTCGACAAATCCTGCACTTTTCCCTCACGTGCTGTTCTCCTAAGCACTTCAGGCAGCAGTCGTGAGGGTCACTCACTGGGAAAGCCTTCCCACAGGTTGTACAAGGCTTAAACCCTGGTGAACCAGACATGGCCCAGGCCCTAAGCCCCCTTTGATAGGAGGGCTTCTAAGCTACACTAACTACTAACAACTAAATACTAACAAACCAACTATCAACAACTAACAGTCCAAAAGCAAGGGGAAGCTACTTGCGACGACCAAGAGATGTTCCAGCGACCATCATGGGAAGAAAGAAGGAACTGAGGGGCTGTAGGATCGGCGGTGACTTATGTGCCGAGGCATGAGGGCAGCACTCCAGGGGGCACCTAAGCTGCCCCTATGGGATCTGCTGTGAAAAAAGTTCCAGGGACCAGTGCATGGTGGCGAGTGCACACCTATAGTGGAATGGATATGAGCAAGCACTCGAAGAAGAACATGGGAGAATTTATACAGGAATTTTAGCTTCAAGTTTCCAACCTGCTAGTCTGTCAAACCATAGTGAATGTTTATAAAGTATAAAAAGATATACTGCCAGTAATTATTAGTAGAAAAAGATAATTATAAACTACTGAGACTACTTAATATTTTACAATTAGTGGAGTGCCTCATTTTATATTGCTTCACCCATTTCCCCTACTAAAGAAATGTTTATGTTGGTATCAATTATAATGTAATCATATTAATTGTTAAATACCATATCTATATTTTCTCTCAGCAATCCACAGGTAGTAGAAAGACCAGGTAATTTCTCTATTTATGTAAATCAGCTTCTGAACATATGCTTGCATAACAATGTGATTTATGGACGTTCTTTTGTCTTGAGGAACTAAACAAATGTCAACACCTGGTTCATTCAAATTATTCATTGTTGTGTACCTGATGAGTCTCCTTCGCTCCAGTATAACACCTGATTTTCACCTGGCTAACATGAGAGGAGAATCAGTTCCAGTCTCTTAAGCACAGTTTTTTATTTTTTCTCAGCACATTATTTATACTATGGTACTGGCTGGAGGCCCCGGCTATGACCAGGACCTACTTCTGGTAGGCGCTGTACAAATAAAAGTGTTTACTAAATGAGTCAGGGGGGAAAAAGGAAATGAGAAATGGGGCAAAGAAATGAAATGATTTGCTCAAGGTCACATAGCACATTGATAGCAGAAATAGGACTAGAATTCAAAACTGAAGTTTAAGTCCAATCCACTGTCATCAATGTGAAGAGAAGGAATGCCTGTTGCAATTGGGCTCCCAAGCTGTGGTTTCTAGGCACAAATAAAATAAATTATCACCACTCCTCAGGGATTTCTTTTTTTTTAATTATAGTGGAATCCTCATAGATTAAAATCATGGAATGATTCCATGTTTAAAAAATAATGTGAAATTTGCATGACAGAATTTAATTCTAAAATGAATGAATTACCTCAATTACAGAGAAGAGGGCTTTGCAATGGTGAAATTGGTGTGAACCCGCTTTGGCAGGAATGAATATTTCACAGTTTTATCAACAAATCTTTGAGCCCTGGGAAGACTGGGAACAGTCTAGTCCAGCCCTTGAAATTTCTGGTTTGGTGCCATAGTATTTCTTTCCAGCAAAACTATGGTCATGCTGTATGGCTCTTCCTAATTCTTACTCTTCTAGGTTCAAATTCCATCCCGTTCTCGAAAGCTGCATGGGGCCCTGCCTGCAACAGAATTAATGAGCTTCTGGCTGCACAAAGGGTGAGGTTTTGGAGCCCCCAGACTGGGTCCAGGCTTCCTTTGCTCTGTAGAGCTGACCTCTGTAGGGGTACCCTCTGCATTGTAATAGAGAGGAGTTGTGGTGGAGTCAGTGTACGCACCGATACGTAGATACATCAATCACTGCTCCCTATGAAAAGAAGGCACAATAGCAGTAAAGCATGCTGCAGTCACACTGCTGCTCTGCTCCAACTGCTGTGAAATCCCTTGCTGCCTAGCCTGCTACCTGGATATCACCTCCAAACCTGCATACATTTAATAGTCACTGCACATTGTCACTGCACATGCTGCTGCTCACGGGTTAGGAACGTTTGCATCAGTCCTAAGGTGATGGATTTGTGGGCGGGGGTAGGAGATGTGATGAGTGATGAATAAGTTTCAGAGGCTGTGATGGGATGGCCACCTCCTACAGGACTGTCAAGGGTTAAGATGGCCAGGTAGGCCATTGCATGCCACAGGTGACACCTGGTGGAGAAGCCAGGGAGCAGAGAGTTAAAGCAGGCTCAGCTGGGCAAGAAAAGGCGGGGCCTATAAAGCCAGGTAGCTGGCAAAAGAAGGGGGCTACTGCTAGGATGGGGCAGTCACTCCCTGGGAAGAGGGTTTGGAGCTAATACTCCCAGAGAGGGGAGGGAAGCCAGAGTGATAGGAAGCAGTCCAGGGAAGAAGCAGTGAGGGCAGAGAGTGGAACGCCCGGAACTGCTGGGTTGAGGTCCCTGGACTGTAACCCAGAGAAGATGGTGGACACGACTTCCCCTACCAGCCACCGAGGGCATGGTATAGACCTGGGGCAGCGAATGGGAAGACTGCTGAAGGAAAAACGTTGGCACACCCCACATGGGGGAAACACTGAGTGGTCTGGCTGGAGGGTTAAGTCACAAAAGGATCCTGCAGTTCCTGGAGTGAGACCTGAGCTGCACTCCAGAGAGAGCTGGAGCAACAGCGTGCAAACCATGCAAGGGGGCCTCTGCCTCAAGAGCTAATCCCCAGAATAACCAGTAGGAGGCACTGGTGCCAGAACTAGTGTGGGGGCAGAGGGCCATGCCCCCCACTTTTCAACATGGGCATAGTTTGGGAGAGCTGGGGGGGGCATTGCTCCCCCAAACTGAAAGCCTCAGACAGGCACAGAATGGCGTTGGCAGGGACTGTACTTTGTGGTGGGGGAGCTGATAACCATGCTGCAGATACTGGATGGCAGCTGATGGGAAGGGCAGGAGGAGGATGGGCTGCATGCCTGATTCACGGAAAGCTTCGGGCAGCCACTGGAGGTTGGAGATGTGCTGCACCAAGGGTCTGTGAGGCAGGAAGCACTGTGCGGGCAGAGGGTGCAGGGGCTAGAGCCACAAGGGAGTGTAGGTTTAGGAGAGAAGGGAGCACAGGAATCCACTTTGGCAGAGACGACACATAAGGACATGCAAGCTCACTTCTCCCCCTCTCCCCTCCAATTTCTTGGGGTGCCTCTGGCTGGGACACGCAGCAGCGAGGCAGGCTGGGGAGAGAGGAAGCAGGACAGCTGGCTGCTGGTTGAGCTCCTCCCCCACATTGGCTTGCTTTCCTTGCCTGTTGCGGGAGTCCGAATGCTGCTGCCTGCTTTGCACAGTACCCACTGAGGTGAGTTGGGGATGGAGGCAGAGACAATGCATGAGGCAGTGACATTCCCCCTCAAAACCTTTCCACTGCGTCCTCCACTAGCCACAGTGATATGTCGTCTGCCCCCACCCACGCTTTTACAAAGGTT
>ML675603.1:66296770-66341527 GCA_007922155.1 Mesoclemmys tuberculata | reverse complement strand
GAGAGGTGCACCCCCTGACAGTGGCATACAACATAAACGTATCACATGCTTCTCCAGTTTATCACATCACCTCCATAGACATACATCCACAATAAGATACACAGTGCAATATCAATGATGTGATAAACTGGAGGGAAATGTGATCAGTTTATATCACGTCTATGTAATTTATCACTCTATTGATCACATCATCTTCCATCTGCTCTGAATCCACTATCCCAGGATTAATTCTAACATTGTAAACCCATGAAGAACTTCAAAAAGTACTATTTAATCCTTCTCCACCCACAAAATGAGACATTTCACTTAAAATTATATATACTTTGCATTCTTCTACAGAAGATAACTATTGATTAATAAAAAGCTTTACAAAAAACAAACACCTTTTGATACTGTCTGCTCCTTTTAACCAGTTGTATTAAAGCTATTCTTGAGAGCCTGAGGCTGATGTTTAAGGTTGTTTCTATTCTGTTAAATAGAAAGCAACACTCCATGAACATTATTTATCCTAAAACAGAAATTCCTGGATCCCAAAATCTCATGAGTATCCTTTCAAGTTTAGTGTCAGTCTAGTTCTTCAAATATCTTTTCTTTTCAAGCTTATAGATTTGAATGTAAAAATTAATCTACATATGTATTTTGTGTACATGGCTATATTTTCTCAATTAACTTAAATTCATAGCAAAACAGGTATGTCAAAAAAAATTAGCCTGGCAGTCCGTCCATTAAGTATTTACATTGCCTCTGGAATGACCATAAGAAAATACAATATTAATACATTAAGTCTTTTTATGGATAGGAATAAATGGAAATGCACATCTCTTCAAACACAAGGCTGTGTCTTGGGGAAGCACTATGTGGCTCTGCTGCTCACTGACTGTACGTCAGTGCATAGGTTTCCAGAGGAAGCTTTTACATCTTGTTTACATCAGAAAGACATTCACAGGGGGCTTTAGCAGAGTGTCAAAAGGGATTTGAGAGGGTATGCTTGTCTGACATTACCAAAACCAAAAACTACTACAGGAATATTTTGTTTTATATTATTTCCGATAAGAGTTGAATAATGAATAATGCGTAATTCAATCCCCCACACTCACATCTCATATGTGACATGAATGAACTGCTTGCACCCATGTCCTCTTTTGGAGATACAGACTTGGGCAAAATGTATTGCTTTTCTATCTTTGCACTATCTATAGACATCACTGTTCTGAACTTCAGTACTATGGTGACCGGCGCTAACATCTAAGATTAGGTAAATGCATGCTCAGCTCATTTTGTGATTGTGCACTAGTAAGAGACAATTTCTATGTACGGACACAATTGTGGGTGAGGGGCAGGGAGACATGACCTCATGCCAGTCTCGAAGGAACGTAGCCAATTACTATGTTGATTACCAGAGTTATAGAATTGGCAGTGCTTCATTTTCTGCCTCGGGAAACACTAGAATTAAAACTGTTCAGTAGTGCTTTGGCACTGGAGTCTGGTTAGTCACTTCAACCTCTAAACTCCTTAGCTTCATAAGTTCAAGTAAGTTCATGTTCAAAGGCTCTATTAAAAACACACAGCTAAAAGTTAAAAGAATAGCTGGAGATTTCAATTTCTAAGGATTGTTTCCTGTTTATTTTTCATATCATGTAGCTGAACTCTCATGTACATAGAACACAACAGCCTACAGAGGAACCACTTTGTTTTTTTACATTCATACACGCTAACACACATTGGACTCTTGGTTCAACTTACTAAAAAGATAGTGTACCAAATGTGAGATAAAGAAAATATAGTCTTGGGAGATATTTATGAGGATGTAGAAGGAACTAAGCTTTCTTTGTTCAAGAAAGTAGGAATCAAAACACTGCAAAACTACTCTGGTATTTTGGGTATTACCGAAAACAACAAAATTGCTAGTGAGAAAATAAAAAATGGTATGTTTTAGCAGGAGACTTTGTATATTTTACTCTATATCAGTGGTCTTCAGATTTATTTGATTGCGACCACGCCCCCTTCTTTGTGTCTGTAGTAGTTTACGCTTCTCCCCCTGCCACACAAGTACATATATTGATATATGGGGCAGCAGGACTTCACTTGAATAATTTTTATCTTCTTTGATTTTCACTTGAGGGTCTTTTTCGCTGTTGCATGAATAAGCCCATGATCCATCGTAATAAAAGCAAAAGCTAAACTGCGATTGTGGTCCATGCTTACAATTTAACGTGCACACCACGTTGCAGCAAATGGATTAACGTACAGATGACAAAGACTTTATATAATGCTATGGAAGCTTAAGAGAAATCTGTCAAAATGCACAGCGCCATCTAGAAACAAATGCCCAGTGACATCTGAGGACCTGATACGTTTGGAGGAATCAGCTTTTCTAGTTATTCATTGTTGTGGGTAAAATGTGCGCAGTAGGGTGTTTTTTTCCTTAAAGCTTCTCACACACCCCCAGAATACATTCCATGCCCCCCTCAGTTTGAGAACCTCTGCTCTATAGTCATATACATCAATCATAAGACAAAATCCTGAAGTCTTTACTCCAAATAAATTCTCATTAAAGTGGGAGTTTTGCCTGAGTAAGGACAGAGTTAAAAAATAAATGACAGATTGCCTCTCCAATGGTACAGGGCAAGAAGGACTGAAAAAATCAGTGAGGTCACTTTATGGAGTTTTGGGACACTCCTTGCTTGGCAGAGGGATCTATGGCCTGAACAGGGGACAAGTCCTTCAAAACCCATGTATCCAGGGTGTCTACTGGAAATGTACCATCAGAATGAAAACCATCCTACATGAGTGGCTTTCCCTGTGTGTATGTCTACACTGCAACAGGAGGCATGAATTGCAGCTTGGGGAGACAAATCTGAGTTAGATTCAGTCTAGTTAGTATAGCTAAAACTAGCAATGAATATGTGGCACCATGGGGTTCAATGCAGGCTGTACAAACTGCTTAGATCCCTGTGTACCTATTTGCATTACTAGCCCATGCCGCCATGTCTTCACTGCTATTTTTAGCCGCACTGGCTAGATTAAGGCTAGCGTGGGTATGCCTAACTGAGTTGCAATTGCACCTCCAACTAGAGAGTAGACATTTCCTGTGTGTTCCTGGCTTGCCCCCTTCCGAGGTAGGATGCATTCTTACATTGGTTAATTCCCTCTGCAGCTACTGTGTAGAAACTATGAAGCAGACTTACAATAACACTGCACCTAGTGCTTTTGAAAAATTTTGCCCCAATAGTTTTTCATGCACACGTGAGGGGTCTTGAATGCAAAAAATAGATACATGCACAGATAACGTATGTGTATGGTACTTATGCTGGCTCACTACAGATTGGGGCCTTAGTGAAGAACAAGTAGCAAGAACACATGACTCTTAAAAACAAATAATCTGATCATGAAAATGATATACAAATGCCATAGGTAATTAAAAGAAACACAAAAGATTTGGGATCAATTCAAGAACTGAATTGCCTTTAAATAGAATGTTTTTCAAAATTATCAAAGAGCTACCAGAGAGCTTCAGGGACAGTGGGTAGGGTACCATACAAAAAAAATATGCTAATATGGCAAAGTCTCTAAATCCACAGGATAACTCACTTTCCATTTATATTTGGATTCTGCAGTCTCTCTCCCTCAACCCGTATTCCAAGGCAGCAATGGAGTACATGATTTTTCCTCATAGGGATGGGTGAACATCGTAAGAATAAATTTGTGCTTGATCAAACAGAACTCAGAGTTTCTGGGATGAATTCATTAAATGTTGTGTTAAGAGGACTCCAATATCACCTTGCCATGATGCTATCAGAGCTTGTTTTCCTCCAGAGTTGGTAAACATAGACAAAGGGAAAGGGACGAACTAATACAGCTTGCACATTTGAGGTTTGTTTGTGGAATATAGTGCAGTTAACTCAGCCATCTAATTGAGAAGATTACATTCACATAGAGTAAAATTTTCAAAAGTACCTAAGTGATGAAGGAGCACAGATCGCATTTTCTAAAGCATCTAAGTACGTGCAGTTCCCCAGTTTGCAAGGTCATGGGGCTTTTGGGGTACACAGATGTAGGCATTTCTTTGGTGTGACTCCATTGTGCCAGCATGTGAATATTATTTATGCTATTTGTTCTAAGATCAACAAAAGTGGCATTTATATTCATTTCCATATAGCTAATTACACATCTAATAGAATTCATGTATAACACAAGTTTTTCAAAATAATATTTCTACCCATTATCCTTCAAAGTAAAGTCAGACTTTATGCTTATTTGGTCAATAATGACTGGAAATACATTCCTTGCATTTTTCAGTGTAAACAATTGGCCTTCATTGCATGTACTCAACAATCCATTCCATGATTGCTCAATAGCAGCCAGATATTCTTTGAGCTGTTACATTGTGAAGCGGTTTCCTTCAGTCTCTGAGCTGGAGAACCTGGGAGAAAGCTGGATTGCCTCTGCGTGCGTGTATAAAAACCTGAATAAAGTATCACCTTAGTCTTCACTACAACAGAATCCTGGCTCTTCTACATCGTGTTTAAATATAAATAGTATGTTAAGTCTGACCTTTCTTCTGAGAATTAAAAAGTTATCCTTCAGTGACATCATTTACTCAATGCTTATAATCAAAACAAAGAATTAACCATCAGCACTAGAAATGTCTCAAATATTACTCTCCTGAAAAGTGTTCACCTTTACTCACAAAGAATAATACAGCCTTAACAAAACATTCCTACATTTTGTAGTAAGGAGAATGTAAAATGTTTTCAGTACTGGCTTCTAATGTAACGTTAAACCACCATGTAGAGCAGAAACGCATTGCAATCGGTGAGCTTGTAAAATGTTGTCAAGTAAAATAGTGACATTTTAGATAACAATGTCACATGCCAAACCAAAAAGGAGAGACAAATAGCTATTTGGATCAGAAAGTCACTCATTCCACTAACATACTGGAGAAGCTGAAACCCTAACTTAGTCAAATGTTCTCCATTTTGTTGTTTACCTTTATGGTGCTTGGCAGAGACTCTATAGTCAGAATTGCAACTGCAGTGGGCTTAAAGTGGGGCATAAATTCCTGTTTTTCTGTAAATGTAGGTGGCCAACTGCTGTGACATTTCAGAGGGCGTTAACCTTTATGCTCTTTAAATCTTCTATTTAGTGTTTGTTTGGTTTCTCTTCATAGATTTTTAATAATTAAGCCATTGGATTTGGGCTCTGGGTGAAATTTTTCCTCGATGGTCCAATATTTCATTGCTGGCCAATACTCCCCTGCACTTCTACATACTTGGTCTTTCTCCTTCTTATCCATTGCCTGCCTCAGATTAAGCATTAAAAAAAATCCATCTAGGAAATGTGTACACAAAAAAACCGTTGTGTGAAGTAATTAGGATTGCTATAGACACAACATGATTCACACAAACACACAAAGGCAAGGAAATGGGAAATGAAAAATTAAGACAATTACTTACAATCCCTCTATGCCTTCACCCACAAGTGCACACTTTATTATCACCACAGCTACTCTACATGATAGGCCATGTACCAGAAACGTAACTGTGCTTCACTTGGGATGCCAGCCTTCCTTTACCCCTTAAATCACTCTACTGAACAGAGTCCTTTACCAAACTATCCTTTCCCAACACAATCAACACCTTTCCCAAACTATCCTTTCCCAACACCTACAACTACTAGTGTTGGAGAAAAATAATCTGCTAAAAGAGTGCGTGCAGAAGAGTGAAAACATGGCAGGCAGAGTAAATGTTGCAGGGCATGGTCCATGGTGTATGGTAGCTGTGGTGATATTAAAGTGAGTGCTTGGGAGTGGTGGAGCAGAATTTTTCATTTCCTTCCTTTTGTGGGTTTGTGTCAGGCATGTTGTGTGTGTAGCAACCCTACACTGGTCGTGTGGGATTCTAACACGTTTTATGCTCTGCAGTTATGTCTGAAGAGTTACAGAACAGATTTCACTGTACTTATAAAAACTCTAATTACAACATGCTTCCCTACAGTCAGTGTAAATGCAGGCAGGATGTCAGTGGTGTCAAAGCTTTATGTGCTCGCTTCTCCTAATGGATTTTCATGTAGATTTGGATATAAGTGAAATAAATTTGGTTGATTCAATTGAGCTTTGAGTAGACATTCGATCACATGATCAGAGCACTGCATAGCTTGATAAATCTGATAAACTCTGCTTAGGAGAACAATAATGATGAATGAACAAGGATGTTTCAAATCAGGATTATGGTCCAAAGGTAAGATAATTATATTCATACCACTGTATGCCTAATTCTAGCTAGTGAAAGTAGTTACCCCAATTTCACAGACAGTGAAATTCACTCCCAACATATCATACTTCAGGAGATGGGCACCCTATAAATAAAATGATTATTTATTATTAAAAAAAGTCAAAATACTTGCACATGAATGGAAAAACAGATATTCTAAAAATCCCATGCTCTGCACCTTCATGTTACATTTACCCTTCTCATGCCAAATCAACTACTCAAAATGTGTTGATGTAGAATACATATTTGAATGTGTTTCTTAAGTTCACAGTTTCTTAGGCAGTTTCTTAATACGTATTTGAATGTACATAAGCAAGTTTTCTGATAAGTTGGCCAAATACAATACAAGAAACAAACGAAAAACTCCCCAAGCCAGGCAATCTGTATTAATGTATTCAGTGTTCTGCCACCTTCTAATGCTTTGCTAACATTTAAACATTGTCAAAACTATTTTGTGAGCTTAATTAAACTTGCAGAACTACTTATTTTTAATGAGTTTCAGTGCTGTTTTGAGTGCTTTACCTTATTTGATGAAGCAAGCTTTCCAAGACAAAAAAAAATATGAGTTGACTGATCGAGTCAGAGAGTAGACCTAAATTCTGCAGAGAATTTAAGACAGCTGTGCTTTACCTCTTGCAGTGTTTGGAATAGTTAGTGATGCTGTGAGGATCCTTTCAAGTATAAATGTCAGCTAGAGAGGATTTTTTAAATGGATAAACATATAGGGGAGGGGTAGCAGATGTGTTCTCCAAGCAACTCAAAATATCCAAGAGTGCAGTTATCTCTCAGTCCCTAAAATAACGATTCAGAGGCTACACTCAGGGGCTTTTTATTCTCTAATATAATCAACAAATCTAAACAATATATGATCCCATCTTCCCCTTTATACTGAATACAAACATTATTCCTTAAAGAAGCAGGACCTTGACATGCATGACAAAGGATTCCCATCTAATGGGACAGCTGATCGCTCTTATAACTTTGCCAGTGACCTAGTCCTACCCAGCAGAGTTAAGGAGCTGCTACAAGCATGTTTAGTTGGATGTGAGGAAATATCCACTTACTGTTGGTTGCATAACATACGGCGGATGAGGCATCCACGAAGTACTCTGGACCTGTGTATCAAACAACTTTCATTAGCACAAACCAGTTTTAATGGAATTCTCTTCTCTCAGTCAATTCAGATGTAAGCATCCTTTGCACTTGTCACAACTACAACTGGTAGTGAACTAATTTCAGAGGAAGAACTTACAGGGAGACGAATTTCGTTTATGTCATATTATTGGCACAGAAACTTTCAGATCCCATTCAGTAACGTTTCTGCCATGTTCAGGAGTACGAAAGGCAGCAAACGGACTATGCTCCCCTTGTTTTATCCAATGAAGTGTGTTATCCAATAGAAGGTACAGTAAGCTGAGAAATGTAGGTAACATTTTCAAAAACTAGTACCAAAGCATGTAAGTCCCAGTTTCAAAAGCGACTTATGCACCACAAAATTTGATTTTGAAAGTCTCATTCAAAGCTTTATGTCACTGAAGAGATTTTGAAAATGTTACCCTTTGTGCTGCCGGTTGGAATTTACTGAAGTTATCTCAGTGAGAGAACATCTGCTAGAGAAATTTTACATACACTTCAAGCTTAAGAATTCCAAGTCATGGAGTGGAGTGAGGTTTACTTAATTTTACCTTTGGAGAACTGATTTTCAAACTCCCTCCCTGTGCAGACTAAAATTATTTTGGTATCTCAACTAGTGGTTGTATCCATTTTCTTCATATAAAAACAACAACAACCCCCCCCCCCAAAATGTAGTTTTTGCAAGCCTGGTGGAATCTACTGAAGCAGGGGTCAGTATTGGGAGAGCAATGAGGCTGCAGGTCGGAACTGACCAGTATGAGAAAGAGCACATAACACTTGCTTGCACTATACCTAGTTAAAAAAGTGCCAGAAGTTTTTCACTTTCATGACCATTAAATTCACCCATAAATATGTAAAGACAACAACCTCAGACAATAATGGAAATTATCTACATCAGTAAGTTTTAGGGATACATTTTTTGCATGGTTTCAATTCTGATGGCCTGACAAAAGTGTTCCTCACTATTATGTGGGGAAAAACTCAGTACTTCTGCTCCCCAAATCAATAATGACTGGAGGTATTCCACTCCAAAAACATTGCCTGTGAGTAAATCTATGCAGCAATGTTTTGACATCACTTCAGAAAAGCCATCCTGCCACATTTCAACGGAAACCTGATACAGAAAAGGGAGTCTTGGACAGTAAAACTATTTGAGGGAGACTGGGAGGAGATGATGACAACAGAAACTCCAAATGCAATAGGTGGGAGCCTGAAGACATCTGTGAAAATAGTTTTCCCCCAATGTCTTGCTTTGCAGGGCCTTACTCAAGAGAAATATGTGTTGTTAATGGATGTCATTGGGGCAAGTACAGTTGAGAGCAAAAGTTCAAAAAATGATGAAGATAAAATAAATAAATAACTTAAAAGGTGCATTCTCTAAAATTCGGTCAATGAAAAGAAGCCCAAAATGCCCAAACATTTCATTAAGTATGACAAACGTTTGCTGGTGTCAACTGGAAATGAAGCAAAATGCTGAGCATTTGAAAAACTGATTGAAATAAGACAAAAGCATGGTGGCTTCTCTTACTTAGTGTAAAAAATCCAGGAAATACTTGAAATCCTACACTAAGTGGAACTTCAGTGCTACTAAAAAGCTTTGGTTTAAAGCGTGATTAAAGTGTGCAGGTTCACACTGAATTTTCTGCTATATTCATTTTGCCTTTGTCCACATCCAAAATGTAATTGTCAAGTGGGGTACATACTGAGATGCATGAAAATCTGACATACCTGATATGTAGAGACAGGGGAAGCAGCAATGAATGGCGTGATAGATGTCTGTGGAATCATGCGGTTTGTTGCAATACTGTACGGTGAGGAATAAAATCTGCAAACAGAAAACAAAAGGAAGATTCTTGAGGCTCTTGATAGCCAGACTCCAATCAGCTGATAATTATATCTGTCTCTCTCCAAATTGGTAATAAAAAAGAATTATGTGGTTCTATCAGTTTTGTTGATTTTCTCCCCCTCCCTCCTGCCTCAAAATTTCACTATCAAGCTGATCTGTAAAAAAGACATAATTTTTTCCTCTACTCCTACAGAAAGCATTAAGAAGCATAGAACTTTGCAAAACTCTCCTTCAAAAATGTAGAAAGTAGCTATTTGAAATGCAAAGGTGGTTTATTTTCCAGAGTACAATCTATTCTATGAAAACTTCTTGGACCATATCAAAGACACTGATATTGATCTAATTTATGCATCCAGTACTATTTTCTCTCAGATCTTCTCTCAGTTCAGCGTTGAGGATAATATATTCTATGCATATGCCATCAATTTGCTTGTTAAGGGATGGCTGCAATTACTAGACACACTGGTTAAGATTTCCATATCCATCTAGAAGAGAATACATGTCTTCCATTGAAATTAAGCAAAGGTATGCATCTAAGTCCCCTAGTTGTATACAGTATGGTTGCAGCTATGTTGGTCTCAGGTTATTAGAGAGATGGGTTAAGTAAAATAGTATCTTTTATTGAACCAACGTTTGTAGGTGAGAGAGACAAGCTTTTGAACCACACAGGGCTCTTCTTCAGACTTGGAAAAGTTATTCCCAGCATTACAGTTAAATACAAATTGGAACAGATTGATCAGCATAAGTCGTTAGCACATATTCTACAGGACAATTCAAGATAACATCTCTGCAAGTTATAGGACAAAAAGAAGCAGTTAGTGGGTTACAACTGCTGTAATAAGCCATAAATTCAGTGTCTCTGTTGAGTCCATGATTTTTAATGTTTAGCAGAGTTATCAATTTAACTCCCGGGCTTGTCTCTTGAAAGAGTTGGGCAGGTTTCCTTTGAGGATGGGGACTGATAGGTCAGACACAGAGCGATTGCTTTGTGAAAAGTGTTCACCAAAGGTGATAACTACTTATGTTAAGCAAACTGTTATTCATTGCATTTAGCTGTGATGCTCAAAGTACCTCTCTCCTAGACCTGAAGAAGAGCTGTGTGTGGCTGGAAAGCTTGTCTCTCTCATCAACAGGCATTGGTCCAATAAAGGATATTACTTCACCCACCTTGTCTCTCTCTCCTAGACAGCTTAGGAAATGTCAACCTCTGTGTGACACTGCATCTGGAGGGGATTGTGCCACTAACAGGCTGGATAACCCAAACCTGAACTTCAGGGACATTTAGAAGAAGATACAAATGGTAATTAGGACTATTCACTGTAAATAACTACAACTCTGGACTTGCCTTGTTAAGAGTTTGGAAGTAGACATACCTCTGTAATTACCTATAATCTTGCTACTGATTATTGGTGTAACCAAAGAGTTCCTGTCTACCACTATACTCTTTTAATTTAGAAATCAAAAGAAGATATTACCATTTTTGGAACTTGACTGTAACAATGCCTTTGTTTTTATTTCCCTTTGAAGTTTGGCTAGTAAATACCTGTGAATGGTTGTAGATGGCCAATTACCTTGTGCTAATGTAGCCAGTTACCCCTGTGCGCAGGACACAAGAGATGATACTTGAAAACCACAAGTAATCACCTATTAATTGTTCAAGGAGGTACCTGCGTGAAGAAGGTATCAATAAACCTAGCAGAGATCTATAAAAGGTCTACATGGTCCCAATTCTGTCATCTTACACCTGCTTGGATTCCATCAGGGGGAATTCAAGTCATAAAGTTAAGATTTCCAAGAATGCTCTGGAATATTATGCTGCTAATTTTTTCATGAGAGAACTGGAACAACCTACTATTAGACTATATATTGGACTAATTCTAAAAGAACGTTGACAACACAGCAATTTATCATCATTGCTGTAAAACTGACCTAAGAATTTTCTTTACATCTGTGTATGTCTAAGTGATCTTTTAACCATTACTCTTTCCTTTTAAATAAAATAAATATTAGTTTAGTTAAAAGTATTGGCTATAAGCATGCGTTTGGGTAATATCTGAAATATTCAATGACCCGGTGGGTAATATGTCTAGCCCTTTGGGATTGGTAGAATTTTTTTATATATGGTGGACAAAGATTTTCAGTAATCTCCAACATATTTGACGTGGCTGCCTGGGTGAGAGCCTAAGGCTGGACTGTTTCAAGGGAATTGCGTTTTTTATTTCCAAGTGACCGGTAAGGTGCTGTCGAAACCATTTGTTGCTGGTTTGGTGAATCTAATTTTTGGAATTAACCAACCAGTTTTTGGGAATTGCCTCTTTCATTCTTTGCATTTCGCTCTAACAGAACAATGTCAGTGTGGCTCCCCTAGGGGCCAACGTCACCATTTTATTTTATTGTTTTTATTTGTACTGCAAGCCCATCATCTGAGGCACCCACTGGATGTAAGTGGTGCATAGGATTTTGCAGACACTTTCTGCATAGGGGTGAATTAAAATGCATTCTCCCCCTTCCTATGGCATCTCCTCCACAGTTAGGAAAGGAAATTAACAGTAGCCTTCCACAACAGCCAAGAAGCAAAAAAAAAATTACCTTTTCTTAAATTAGTACATTGCTTAACAATCATTTTGACAATCAGGATTGAATACTAATCAGTCTACTTAATGTAGCAGATTCTGGATGAGGAGTACAATAAATCACTGAATCAGGAGAAACAGATAGGCTGGGAAAAGCAGGCTCCCTTCTTTGAATGTTGGGTATCTGTTTTCAGTATTACAAATAAGATTTTAAAATACCAAGGGCAGCAGGCTGAACTCTGGGGAAAATAGCAATAAATTGCCATTTTAAAGAATTCTATATTGCCTGAGAGTGTTGCACAGACAGCTGTTTTTAAAATGTCTCCATGTAACATTTTGCATGTGTCCTATTTATGAGATAATGAGGGAGAAGATGTATGCATTGTTTGTTACCCTGTTGTTCAGAAGGGACTGAACATATGTTGTTATTTAAACCCAAAGGATTTTTTAAATACATTGACCTGTGACATTAGCACAGTGCTCATGTTTTCCCGAGTCCTGTTAGAATGCTCTGCTGACCACAAGTGATCTGTTCCCAGTCAATGGCCAGTCAGATTTCACTTTGGCTATGCTATTTTTCAGCAAATGTACCAAAGCAAGCTGGACACCATACATGAAAACAGACTGTTAGGCAGAATTTACAGGAAACTCCATAGGGAACTACATAATAGAAATATAAATAAACCTCGCAAGTAAAGAGAGACTGTGAAAGGGGAACCCTTTAGAGAAAACAATGCATGTTGGTTCTTTCTGTTCTAATCCTATCCATCAAACTTGGAATGATATTTCACTCTCTGGGACGTTGAAATATTGCCACTCAAGGTAAGAGCTATCAGGTGGAAGACAATTCAGGAGAGAAACAACTTCCTATTTGATCCCCTAATGCTGATTCCCAGGAAGAAGCTCTCCAATAAATCCAAGCACACACTATCAAATTTGCAGGAAATGTTTGCTTAAGCCAAGAATGTGATAGACAGCTAACCATTTCATTTTCAGCTTAGTGCTGCAGCTATCTGAATAGTATATAAGCTTTTTGAATACACACTCTGGTAATATAAAAAATACATGCCTCTCAACTCTCCTGCCAATGTCATTTATCTGCCATGGCCTGGAATGCTTTCAAACAGGTATCACATAAAACAAATTATCAGGACAGTCAGATACATTCCTAAAGCATGCACCAGAACACTATGGAAGAGAAAGAAGAGAATTGTGACAGAACAAACAATTTAATAGGAAAAATAAGCCTATATCTGTACTGTAATTTTAGTGACATCGGGCCATACTCTGCAGGGAGAAAGGGGTGGAAAAGCCTCATAGCCTTCTGGGGAAGAATTCACCCAGTGAAGAAATTAAGCAAGACAGCTGCAGGATGTCTTCTGAGGCGCCCTCTGCAATTCCTGGTATAGATGGTATGCAGGGGACAAAACCAGGAGCAGGAAGTTATGAAGGCACAGAGGACAATGGCAACGCTCAATAGCATTGCTGCGAAAAGGTAGGTTGGCTTGGGATGCTGTAAAATAGACAGCTCCTTAGAGCTGCTAAAGTTGGTGCAGCTCAGACCTGGAAGGTAGCTTAAAGCTGCCTTAGACACCACTCTCCCTGGGCTGTCAGTTCTGTGTGCCCTCTTTTAGAGGCACCTCACAAATATCCCACCCAAATTTCTCTACACCCATTCACTAATGCATAAAGGAGTCTAAAGTCCTATAACATACTTGCTGTGGATCCTAAAGATAGGGTTGGAATGAAATTTAAAGAGCAGCCTACTCTGACGTACACATTGGAATGCTACACCCACCTGGCAGCTACTTTTATTGCTCTGCTTCTCTCTGTGGCCTCTTGGTTTTGGTGACACCAAAAACTCCTTTGGACATAGAGGAGATGTGAACGTTACATGTTGGTGAGCGTGTGCCTGATTACATACTTCTATTGGAACGTAGGAATCTTAGTTGCCAAGACAGACACTGAAGTGGGGGGACTGGAAGGAGATATAAGTGACACCAGCTTTGATTCCATCTTTACCCCTCTAGACTCACCACTGAATTTGGTCCCTGAGTCCACTGGCATCGGAAAGCAGAACTGTAGGTTTGGAGGTAAACGACCTACATGTTCTGGGGTGGATTCTGAAAAAGACTGAGGCTTCACCTCTCTTTCTGCAGCTGTAATATGCACCCATATTTTTGCACGTACAAAATGCACACTATTTGCACTTACACGTGCAATCAGGTTGTTGTAGCTGCACATATCCCCAACTCAACAGCAAATGCAATGACAGAGGTGTAAATTTTGCAGTTGCAAAACAGAGGCTGCTCTTTCATTCAAAAATGGATCTTGTGTGTGTATGTAGATTTTATGTGCTTAGAGAAAGCACATTCACCCATACATCTCTTTACAGGTAAAAGTCTGCTCTGAGATGCCCTTACACAGCTCCCAATGACATAGAAAGAGTTTATAAGGACAGATCTATAAAGTAACCTTAAGAGAACCGTGTTATTTGGCACATACTACAGGAAGAACTCTCAGGGAAGTTTCTGTTGGCTAATAGCTCACATATTTCACTATTACACCCCCCAAAACAGGATACATTTGAGGATTTGACTCTCTGTATTGACTCTGTATATTCTCTGTATGTCACTGTCAAAAATGCCAATACAGTTACTATGCTATGGGAGAATGTGCAACCGTCTACATAGAACGTGCACAATGGCAAGACCTTTTTGCACAGAAATAAACACCATTTGCTCATGCCTCATGTCCATAGGCGGTACTGAAAAAGTCAGATTCATGAATAGGATCCTGGGGCTAAGATAATGTAAGAGTATTACCAAGCATTATCACAGCAGCAATTTTCCATTGCAATAAGCCAGAGAGTCAGCTGTCAGAGATGGAAAACACCTATATGAGTATCGAGCCCACTGGCCTGCCAATCCATAGTATAGTCCCCCAGATATCAATATTAAGATGATACATTACATTGCAATCTTACAGTAAAAACAGGACTAAAACCTCAGCAACATTTTAAATTTGTATGTTTACAATGCAAATACAAGACTTCTGTATTTTCCTGTACAAGTGTATTAAAAAACTAATATAAATCTAAAGAATGGTAAAACTGATAAGGTAGCACTACCTACCTCTCCCTGAAATAAAATCCAAGTGCCTTTATACATGCAATTCAAGAAAGCCTGATTACAAGACAGAAAAGACAGAGAGATTGAGAGGGGAATAGAGCTTCTGTACCTCAGTGTGCTGTTAATGATACTTTAGATGATCATATTGCATTGTTATGGTACACTAAGGGTCTGATTCTCCACTCCATTACACCAGTTTTATTTTGGTGTAACTCCATTGATTTTAATGGAGTTCCATTGGCATAAACACAGCGTAATGGAATGGAGATTCATGCCCTATAACTTAATAGACTCAAAAGAGAATTATCCATTATTTTGTGGGAGAAACTACTTAGCTTTTTTTTAGTTTTTGTTTGACAAAAACTTCTCTTTTTACTTCTGCCATGGACTTTAAAGAAAATAGACAATCAAAATAGTAATAAAACTTCCAGTACCATATGATGACTGGGTTGAATCCCCTTTTTGTCATCAGGAGAACATACAGCCCCTGAGTTAGTGTCCAAATTCACTCCCTTCCTTAAAGTCTGCTTCTGTTGATGCCTCAAAAGAAATACCATAAACTCCAGCTCCTCCAGGACCTTTTCAGAGTCACCTCTGCCCTAGCTGCCTCTCTCTAGACAGCCACTCCTACCTTCCTCATATCCTGTGTGGAGTAGTTTGTACCTCCCAAAATGAGTCAACAGACGTTCAGTAGCTTTATGCAGGATTCTAAGACTTGCTAACAGGTACAGTCAATCTTCTTGACGATTAGTTTTATTGGTAACTCAAATCTTACCCTAAGCTTCCTCCTTGAGCTGCACTGTCCCTAGGTTTTCCCCTCTGTCCTCATGCTCCTGTTCCCTCTTCTTAGATAGCCTCTCCCACCTCTGTTGTAAACCAGTATAGTTAATAAATAACCACACCTCTCATCTAAATCAACTGAATTTTGTGCAAAGCTTCAGAACCTGCTAACCTGGGTCATATGAATAGGCCTGCTCACCCTTGCTACAAGCACAAGTACAATGTCTTGCTTTTGCAAGGACTAGGGTATATTCTTAACCTGATGTTCAGATTTTAGCTGCTCATCTCCCGTTATTGCTAAAGAATTACACAACAAGAATATTTGTTACATGAAAAATTGTGCTAAAATACAGTGTGTGATATAGTCCATCATACCTGAGCATATTTGTTCACTTTACCAGCCCAATGTCAAGGTGCTCCCACCTTAACTGGGCACAGATCCCATTAGCTGGTTTTTCATTGCATTTACACATAACAGCAATACAACAACCAAATATGCATGTGAAAAATAATACAGATTTCTATCCATATGATGTATAGAGACTAATAGATGAGTTGTGGGGGAGCTAAAAAGAAATAATTGAATCAAGGGGTAATGATATTATTAAGGTGACAGCAGAGACATATTCTTTTTATGATGTGTCTAGTCCCCAAAGATGGAATGCCTACTATATAATTCCCTGTGGGTGAACCATGGTTTTCTACATATTAATGAGTGCCCTTGATGACACTTCACTCAATTAGAATACTGCCATGTCAGCATTTTGAGTGAGACTTTTTTGTGATGATCAAATTGAAAATGTAATGACCTTCTAGGAAAAAAGGAAGTGGTCAACACCTGTAATCAGTTGTTAATATATGATAAAGAGGATCTACAGTGGAATTCTCCACTGGACATTGCATTGCAGAAAACTGTTTTTTCCTCCATAAAGAAACATAATTTCCAAGCACCTGAGCAATCCAAATGCCTGCTTGATATTGGGTATTCTGTGATACAAATAATTTGTGGATTTGAAATAACTTTCAGTATAACATGATGGAATTTTACAAATCACCACAGAAGTAAACATAAAAGGATAGTAGGCATTCTGGGTCATGCAAATTACAATTCCCAGAATGTTCAGGTTACTTATATATAGGAACCATCTTTAAATAAAAGCCGCTTGTTTTGATGATACACTGGTGGACTATCAACATTGATGACTTTATTTCAAATATGGCCAAAAGTGTTCTACAAGCTGAAAAGTGCACAGTACCATGGAGAACAGCTCAGGAAAGAAAGAGATTTGTTCAAGAAAGAAAGAGATTTCCTCCTAGGCCCAGAACTAGGAGCTCCTGAGTTCAAATCAGGGTTCTCACAAATCTCCCTTTGGGTCTTGTGTAAGTCACTTTATTGCTCTGCCTTAGCATCTTCATCCCCAAAATGGGGCTAACATCTACCTTGGAGGGATGCTGTTTGTGAAGTGCAAAGTGAGGTTGAAAAGTGAATTATTATTTACTTTCTTTCAAATGCTTGGATCATTTGTTTTTACACATTTAATGCTTTAAGAAATATTGAAAAACAAAACAAGAGTTTCTCATGTTTCAAATATTTTTCCCTCCATGGACAGGAGATCCGAGATGCTAGCCACTGAGGTGCATACATGGAATTTGGTGAGGTCTGCGAAGACGCAGACGTCTCCCACACTTTTAATTGATGATAATGTAGGACGCAATTATAACCATCAACAACTCCTCAGTTAAACAGTCACTGTGAAGTACTTCAGATCCAAAACCCAACCGATTTTAAAACCATCATCATCTGACTGGAAATGTGCCCTGGATATTAAGGACTGAATGTTTCAGCCCAGCAAATAATTGTAATCAGGTGTCAGATAGTTAAATGACTGAAGCGTGCAGGCACATTTGAAAAATTGCAGTCTACAAATTGTGGGTGAAAAATGAAGGCAAGCATAGTTCATAAGTCTAGCCTAAATATCTTTTGTTCAGAAACTAATATAAGGCTTTGTCTTCAGCCTTTTTGTTCAGGCAATGCTGTGATAGCCATCCAGCTAGCAGCAGAAACTCAGATTAAGTAACAATCTTATCACCAAACCATGGTGGTATCCTCAATAATTGTTTTAACTAAAATGAATAGAATACAGGGAAAAAACAGTGTTTGCCAAATAGAGATGGAAACCATTCAGAAAAGAAACTTCTTATTCCAGTAGATATTACAAACAACAGAGAATAAAAACAAAAATGAAAACTATAAAATGGACTTGTCAATGCACCTTGACATAATTTATAAAAGGATTATTAGATGAATTTGCTTCTGAATGAGTTTCACTGCAGAAAGAGAGTTCTGCAAATAATTTAAAAAAGGAATTGAAAAGCATATGTTACTTACCCATTCTGTATAGCAGCTGTTGGATCATAGGTCAAAGCCATGCCAGCCTGCACATAGTTAGGGGGGAAAAACAGATTTTTACTCTAGCTGTAGACAAAACGGCATTAAACATTCTCTTACAATTCCATTTAACTTGCATTCAGTTTTGATTTAGGTCCACAAAGCAAGCTAAAATTTCTCAGAGTAGTTTGGATATTCTGGTTACGTTCCTTGACAGAGATATCCCCCTATTGGTTATGCTAGTATTTTTGCTATCCTCTCCCTACACCACTCTAGGCCAAATTATGCTCTTAATTACATCAGTATAAATCAAATACTCCACTGTGATCAGTGGAGTTACTCCAGATTTATACTGGTGAAACTGAGGGCCAAATTCTGCAACCTGCCAGTGAGGCAGGTAGTTCACAAATAGACTCACACTAGTTATGGAAGAGTTAGGCACATGAACAGCTTCATTTTCTTTCAAAGACCACACCTTCTATGGTCTGATCACACTATGATTTCTCTGTACTGTCAGGCACAATTGTAATTTGTTCATTAGTCTGCGAAAAGTAATATTGAATCTCTGCTGGCAAGCAGAAATACACAGCCAAAAACAAATGAGCTAATTTATTTATAAAGAGATTTTAAAACATTTTAGGGAACTGGCTATCTAAAAGATTTGCTAATGGGCTACACACAGCCTTTTTACTACAGGTCACCAGGAAAAATCCAGATGCTTGTTACTACAGCAGCAGATGGTGACCCGCATGGAAGGAGCTGGCAATGTTCAAGCAGCTTCTAGTTAGCAACTGTCCACAGCACCATTAGCAAATGTGTTGGCAGGCTCAGCAGACAAGCCAGGGCTTGGACGAGGGATAGAGAATGAATTACTCCCCTCGCTCACTCCTACAGGTGGTATTTTTGGTCAGGGTTGATGGGACAGTTTGGGAAGCAAAAGCACGTGGACGTGTCATGTCGCCATTTGAATCTCTAGGGCTGTCAAGCCACCACCTCTCATGACCCCTGCGGTCACTTGGATTTTTTCTTTAAACAGAGGCAATGTATTTTACAATATTTGTGTTTTAAAGTCCTGCCAAGAGATGTGAGGATTTGTTCTTTGAGATGGGAGTGGGAGGACAGGGCAGGGAGGAGAAAGGATAGATCCTCCTCAGAATCAGCTGCCTAGTAGACCTTCTTTGAAAGCATTCCAAGGTGTGGAAGATCTCTATGGAAGGATGGACATAAACTTATGCTGCAGATAGTGTACTGTAGGTTCCACACTGTTGACAGGACGAAGGGCATTGCCAGGTCCTATCTATCTACACACTTACAAGTAACACCCACTGTTACTATCTGAGCACTTGCTCCATCCCGGATGGCTTTCCACAGGGAAAGAGGATGGTGCGTAGGCTTAGTGAGGCAGCTGCCTGGCCCCGCTTCTGTTCAGGCAACAGATGATCCATGCAGGACTGTGATGACAACAGGGCACAGATTGTTTGATTGGAGACTGTTTTCTGAAACAGTGAGCTAACACAGCAGCAGCACAGCAGACTACAGCGTGACTTGCTGTAGTTTTGGAAATAGAAAAGCATGTATTTTAAAGCAAAAGCTTAGAATTTAGAGCATTATACCATTCAGCTAGCATGGCAGCGTGTAACCCGCAAAAGGCTTTTCTTCACCCAGGGTTATAATCTGTCCCTAATGTTGGGGCAAGGTTTTGTTTTGTTTTGTTTTGTTCATTGAAAATGTTGCTGTTTCAATGAGATATTTACACAGCTATATGGAAGCTGTCCCAGGAGACTAAGTCCATGAATATGTGGCTAATTTTTTTTTTAAATAAATGCAATGTTGTTGGGTTTTGTTCACTTGAGTCATAGCAAAAAATGGCTGAAGAGCATTTCTTCAAACTTTTAAAATTGTTGGATTGAGTCCTAAAACTGAAAATTTCAGCCTAAAAAATGGAATACCCTGGTAAATTGTGAGGATCTGAAATACTGGCAACTATTTACAATCTTAACTCTAAGTGCTACTACCAGTAAAAACTGTGTGTGTGTACGTATGTGTGTGTGCATGTCTGTCTGTCTGGAATATGAAAAAATAATTATTTGGAATCGCTAAATGTGTAACCTAAAGAAAATATATGAAGGTAGAGACATAACAGATATTTTGTCATGTGTTCAGGATGAACTGCTTAATTCACTCATTGCTTCTCCATTCCTTTATACTCCATTTCTTTCTGCTTTCTCTGATTATCCTGTTATTTGGGATAGTCACATTACTCAGAAGTCGAAAGTTATGTAGGTTATCCCAAAACTGCCAATAACACTAGTATACCAAATGTAGTTTTTCTGTGATTCATTTTAGAGAAAAGTTGTTTTCTTTTCTTTTCCTTTCTTTACAGTTGTAAAATTTGTTATTGGTTCTATTTTTTAATATTCCTCTGTTAGTAAGACTTCTTAATTAGCATGTATAAGCCCTGGAGGGATAGAAAAAATAGTTCTAACGAATTTTTAAAATCCTCTAAAAACACCTTAAGAGGTTTTCTATAAATCCTGGTGTTATAAAACTTTAATATTCCATGCCACACCTGCTCAAGGCTGCAAACAAATGCTATAATCCCTTGGAAAGGAGGGATCCAAAAGGATAAGGCCTAGGTTGCTAGATTTGATGGTCATGAGATACACAACCTTAAAACTGTCTCTGGATCAGAAATAAATATTGTGCATCCAATCCCCTGGATCAATGTAATTTGGGGATAAAATTCCAGTATGAGGGAAAAAAGGAGGAAACTGTCTCTGGATCAGAAATAAATATTGTGCATCCAATCCCCTGGATCAATGTAATTTGGGGATAAAATTCCAGTATGGGGGAAAAAAGGAGGAAACACAAAAATATAAAGAAAAGTCTGCTTGCCAGTTCTCCAAAGTTATAGATTGAAACAGTTTCAGTAGAGACTGACTGGCAAACAGAGTGAGAGTGCACCTGAGGCAGGCAAAAGTGCACGTATTATATAGTTACAGGTATTTTTCTCATGAATATTTAAACAAAATGTTTATGGGTCAGATCTTCAATTGGTGCAAACTGGCATAACTTCACGGGTTGATCTCTCTATATCTCTATCCATCCATCCACACCCTCCCTTGCATATATGTTATCATCACATTGCTAGCTTTTATGTATACTAAGAATACAAAATACTGTGAACATTATCTGCTTGGAAAAACAAAAATGTAAAAAGCCAGATTCTGACATCCTTATCCAGACTGAATAGCACAAGGTATAGTTGTGCAGAAAGAAGATCAGAACATGACCCAAAAATGTTAATGGTGACCACTATAAATTTTACTATTACATTTGCCACTAAGTGAAAGCTTCGGATTAGATAGTCAGAGAAGACAAATACATGTTGCAGTGATATATATTTTGCCTAGTAATACACCTAACACAGTATCTTTAACATGCCGCACCTCTGAACGGTTTCAAAGAGCTGCCATTTCAAACAGCTGCAAAATAGAGAATTATTTACTTCTTCTCCAGCAAATTGTGTCATTTCTCCCCACAAAATTACACTGGCCTGAAGCCCAAGAGAGCCAATATTTATCCTGCACCAGTGACAGGTTTACAGTCTGAAGTTTCATGACTCATCAGGGCTAGAAACTGATGAGTAACTATAGCCTATGTGAAAACCATCCATCGTTTTCTCTATAATACAATAAGCAGAATATTGAAAATACCAGATAAAATATATGAGGGATAGCATCAGACTTCCATCCAATGCAGATGCAGATTGGTGGAAGGATGTTCTCAAGAACAAAGAGATGAAGGCCACATAATTCATGCCTCAACGTTTTCCTGTTCCTCAGCTGTGTGAAATAGTGAATACTATCTTCCAAGTTTTTTCATCCATCAATATTACTTATGCTGCAGTGCAGGGATAGCAACTCCTTCATTCTATTAGCAGTGGCATTGATGATGAAATACTAGCTGAAACCCCAGACAGTTATTTGTCAGGTAGTTTTTTGGTTACTGAAAACTTGGACCACAGATTTTCAACACCAATGAGGTCTGGTGGTGGGACCATACTTCGCTGTTTATTGATATTTTTGGTGGCTGTGTAATTTTGGGTACCCCAGAATTTCAATACCTAACCATCTAAAAAATTACATTAAAATTAAAGGTTAGCATTGGATATTGTTATTGTTAATAATAATAAACAAACAACATCCTGGGCGAATAGAGAATGAGCAAGCTTAGGATATCTCAAACTCCATGGAAGTGAAAGCAGATTAATTGATGGGGAAATGATTTTTATTTAGACTGTTTAAATCTCTGTTTGTTTTCCTTAACAACTTTTTAATTCAAATGCCTCATGAACATTTGGAAGAAAAGCCATTTTGTTAAAGATCCAACATCCCCTCCTCATCACTTCAGGGCTAAGAGAATACCTAACCTACATTGCTATCTCTTCCAGTGAAGACCTCCATTGAAACAGAGAAGAAAAGACTTAATATTCTTCAGATTTATAAGGTTAAAAAACTGAAAGAAACCCACCGGAAACACTCTAAGCATTCACTACATCTAGTAATTTTGCACACAACTAGTCTATACTAAAACATCCTGTTATTGCTGTTAGTCTGTCCTCTTCTTGCCCATTTGTTGTCTGTCTCACCCATCTGTTACAACTTTTGGATTTTAAATTCTTCAGGCATTTCTTTGATATTTATATAGTCCCTAGCAGGATGGGACCCTGAATAACTCCTCTTGGCGCTACTACTCTATAAAGAAATAACAATAACAATATTAAAACCTTGCAGGTCTTCTGTACACATTGTAGCAAAGCAAAAAAAGGGCACAAATCATTTTTTTAAATCTTCAGTTCACCTTTAAATTTTTTTTGGTGATCGATAACTAGGTAGTGGAATTATAGTATTCCCTACATAGATTTTCTTTCTACCACATATATAGCTGTCAAAGGAGAATTTGAAAAGTTTAGAAAAGTGACTACTACAGGCACAAGTAACACCGCTCTGTGAAAACTAACCAGTTTTGACCCATGGGCATAATCATGAAAAAATACACTCTCAGTTTCCCAAATTCACTTCCATTTTAACTACACTGTAATGCGAAGCTTCAAAGGAATGCAAGAAAATACGTATTTGCAATTTTGCAAGTTTTCAAAAGAATGACATTTTCAATATTTTGCTAATGTAGTTTTCTAATTACTGACAACAGGAGATTAACAGATTCTAATGAAACCACTCACTCTGCATCTTCCTTCAAACTTAAAATCCTTTCTTGAAAAACACACAGGAAATAACAGAAAATCTTACATGTCCCTGGAGGGCAAGGGTTGCCTTAGAAAGGAAGAAACTTGAAAACCCTCATTCAACATTTTACTTTGCTTAATTCCACTGGCAAAAAAAAATTGTGCTGAGCCTTTTTTCTCGTGTTCTGATTTAAACATAAATGAGTAAGCTTCCCTCATTAAAAAGATACTCATTTTCATTGTGTATGTAAATTGTGAATCACACAAAGAAAGGATTATATTGTGGAATGATTAGTCCAAAAATCTCACATATCAAAACCTGTGAAATGAGCCACGTTTGTTATTTCTCTGTTTCTGAACTCTAATAGCAAGGTCTATATAGTCTGAACAATATTTTCCTTATACAAACACAAATAAAGACCTATTCATGGTAAGGTCTAGACCTTCAATTCTGTGAAACATCGTAGAGTCATAGATTCCAAGGCCAGAAGGGGACATTGTGATGATCCAGGTTGACTTATATAACACAGGCCATAGAACTTCCCCAAAACAATTCCCAGAGCATCATCTTTTAGGAAAACATCCAATTTTGATTTTAAAATTTTCAGAGACAGAGAATCCACCATATCCCCTGGTACATTGTTCCAATGGTTAAATACTCTCACAGTTAAAAATGTATGCTTTATTTCCAGTCTTATTTGTCTAGCTTCAGCTTCCAGCCATTGGCTCCTGTTATGCCTTCCTCTGCTAGACTGAAGAATCCACTATTAAATGTTTGTTCCCCATGGAGATCCTTATAGACTGCAATCAAATCACCCCTTAACATTCTCTTTCTTAAGCAACATAGTGTGAGCTCCTTGAGTCTGTCACTATAAGTCATATTTTCTAATCCTTCAGTCATTCTTATGGCAGTTCTCCAAACCCTCTCCAATTTATCAACATACTTCTTGAATTGTGGGCACCAGAATTGAACATAGTATTCACATCAGTGCCAAATATAGAGCTACGCCTACTAGAGATTCCCCTGCTCATGCACCCCAGGATCATATTAGCATTTTCGGCCACAGTATCACACTAAGTGCTCATGTTCAGCTGATTATCAATTATGACCCCAAATCTTTAGGCAACAGTTTCTACAAAAAGCTTTCACCCCACTGTCCATGACCTGGATCCCTTTTAAAAACACCAGGTCCCCTTAAAATCATCGAACCCCTGGGCAATTGCCCCTTTTGCCCCCTCCTGTTGGCAGGCCTGTCTGCAGGGAATCTCTGAGGAGCCAGTGTGCTGATGATGCCTCCCTCTTCCAGAACCTCCTTTTCTCCATTGAGCACCCCCCTTTCCACTTTCTTAACAGGAAGGATGTGATCTACATCCATGGGGGCCTGGCCATGCCCTTCATTAATACAGTTTAGTAAACTAACATTTCTGACACTACAATTGCCATACTTTTCTTAAAGTGTTTTGGTATCTGCTCCTAATATCTGGTGGGCTGCAAAGCACAAGGAGTCTGCTTGCCTTGACTGCAAATATTATAAACGAAAACTCGTTTTAAGAAGACAAAGACAGGGAAAGACCAAGAATCCAAATGAGATTTGTTTAAAATACTGTTTTAATAAAATAAGCAGTTGGCAGAAAAGTTAACTTGGCAGAGTTCCTTCCTTTGATTATTTAACGGAGTTCTGTCTGAAAAGTTTCACATTATTAGAAATGCTCCTGAATTAAGAAAAGAAGCAGTGATTTTTTTTTCTCTAAAGGAAACTAAAGTGTAGATGTGACACCTTTTAAATATACAGCGGTATACAAAAGAAACAGGATGTTTCCCAGTGATACATGCTGGGAGATACTCTTTTCAATGCACAAGTGCTCCCTATGCAGCTTCAAGTATTGTGAAGAAATTGTTGGTGTATGTCAGAGGGGAAAATATATTATTTTAAAATCAAATCAGTAAAAGATGAAAAGTATGACTGGTGAATTTCAAAGGGTTCAGAGGTTCACCGGAGAAACTTAGCTGAACAATCTGCAACTCTATTGGACCATCAAAACCAGACTAGAAATCTAAATAGCTTGTCTCATGGTATTTGATCATTTTCTTTTGCTTTTAGCCATCCCCAGGAACTGCTGAGGTTAGCAAAAATAAAAAATAAGGGCCATATCAGAACTCTCAGATACTCACAGATCTGTATAATAGAGTGCAGTTGTCTCTGTAAAACGGGCCAAATCTCATGAACTGCATGCAGGTCTAGAAACATGTGGAGATAGCTGGTTGGGATCTGGAAAGCCACCGTGATATGAACCTGCTTAAGTGTTAATACAACTACAGACTATAGTAATGTTGGCAGTGTGGAACCTGCCCTTCATAGTGAAGGCTTCCAGAGGCAGTCATGAGTAGTCAGATTCGGAAAGGAGGCAGGTCAGTGGATTGGCCTATGTCTCAGGCTCCTTACCTGAGATCTAAGGGGATTTTAAGAAATTTGTAGAACTTGGGGGCTAAACTTCCTCGTTGTTTTTTTTTTTTTTTTTTTTTTTTTTTTGCAAACAGCAAACTCTGCCCAGGTGAAAGAATGTAGAGGAAACCCCATGAGGATAGAACCTCATGGTGTTTTCCTATCCCCATGAGTGAGACTCTCATGGCTTTTTCAACAGGATGGCAAGCTGAGGCCAAATCTCTAGACTAAGCGAACATTTGGTTTGAATTTTGACTAAAGTTTCAGGTCAGTTCTTATTTTATCCAAATGGCTCCATTTATTCTAAACCATTTTAACTGTCTTTTAGAGACCTGACTTCAATGACAGTGAAGTCATACGTGTTGAGCTTTGCAAAAGCACTTCTGTGCATTAGGAGCACAACACACAGTGACATTAAATGGGACTTGGGCACCCAACTCATTTAGGCACTTTTGAAAAAGCTGCCTGTAATGCCTGTGTTCCTGTGGAAGATTTAATACACTATTATGTAGATTTTAACTCAGATATATGTTTTTCCACTGCCTTCTGTTGCAGTGTATTCTTCTGTTGCTCTGTAACTTAAGCTCTTCTGAAAGAATGCATAGAAAATAGCCCTAATGCTGAACATACATGCATTTTAAAACACAAGAAAGATCTTTGGGCACATGCGCTGCATATGTGTGTAGTAGCACTGTGTGTTTGGACAGGTCTAAAAATTATCTCCCAAAGATGAGAATTTTTTAGATAAGAATTGTCTAGACTTGTCTCGATTGTCTAGATAACACTCAGGGTTATGGAGCACAGCTAAGTCTTACCTATCTCCTTGAAAGCATAAAAAGAAATCTGGGCCCGCGTTATAAACGTGCCCAGCACAGACCTACTCATCGTTTCTAAATTCCTGCTGCTAGCAGAGAAGGCAGGACTGGTACAAGGATCAGCAACTTTGATCGTCCTCTGACATTGACTTTACAACACAGAGGGGAAATCTCAGTCTCCCACATGATCTTTGTATATTTTTCTTTCTAAACTGCAGCCTAGCATTGAGCAGAACTGTAATGATAGATCAAAACAAAAGACAGCTAGAAGAAACTTTTCAGTACAGCTGTGTTTTAAAATAAATACATAAATAAATACACGTTTATTTCATTTCTTGAGAATTTCCTACAAAACGATAATCTTGGCTAAAAGCAAAATGTAATTTTGTTAATATACGGGCTGTTCACAAAAGACAGCATAACCACAGGTAACAGGAGCAGCTATCAGTGTAAAGAAAAACAAGCAATGAAAGAATTATCAGTGGAAATTCAAATAATTTGCTACACACATCAGGCCAAATTCAGATCTGGTGGAAGCATATGGAAAGCCCTCACTTTACTGGAGACATATCTGCTCAATAAACTTTGATTTTCACCCCTCGGGTTAAGAGATTAATTTAATGGATGACACTTTTGTAAGAAAAATAATAAATACATAATTAAATCCCCATATAATCTTCCAGACAGATTTAAGTGATTTGTCCATCATGATTAGAAGTGCATTTAAATAAACGCAAATGTTTCACAGCCACAATTTAATGTGTCTCCTCTCTCCCTCATCCTCTTTTTAGTGTGGTACTGTCAGGGATGTTTTCAAAACAGAGGGCTTGATTCCCTTCTCACTTATGCTGCTCGTGAATCAGATGGAACTATACAATGAAGTTACACTGGTGCAGAACTGGTATGAGCAAGATGAGAATCAGGCCAAAATCTCACCAAAACTATTTCAAGTATTTTTGAATTTCACTGCATATGCTTAACCTTAGTCTGTAAACTGGGCCGTAATAACCTCAGTTGCATGTTTATTAGTCATTACCGTAACTTGGTCAAATCATTCAACATGATGAATCTTTTCAAATGCTTCAAATTTAGGTGGGAGTTAAGGGATTAGAAAGTACTAGGTGAAGGTCTTCTATTCTTCATTGCTTTTAACTTGGCTTTTTGGAAAAATATCCTAATAAGTTTAATAAGAACTTAACCAAAAGTGTTCTAAAGAACTTCAGTAGGGTTTTGTAGAAATTACGGTAAAACCTAGATGGCTAGCTGCAAGCAAACTCAACAGAGTACAAGTTAAAGCTTTCCTTTGAGCTCCCATGATCCTGATGCTTCTGTCTTCCCTGCCCTTCACTGGACTAGAGAAGCTCTAACCTCATGGTGCACTGCAGTGCCACAATGGGCTGAAAATGCAGGTGGGATCAGTGTGGCCTAGAGCTGTCCTGAATTACAACCCGCTTTTCCATAAAGGAAGGCTACAGATCTGAGAATAGAATGGACAAAGAGATAATAATAAAGTGATTTGTTCTTCTTAACTAAATCCTCTGCATTTTTTTCTACATCAAAGTATTACACACAGCTGTCCGTTTCTACTTTGCATACTCAAACTTGAGGCCTTTAACAAAAGTGCTAGTGTCATTTCCCTGGCGTCTGTTCTCCTAAACAATAACCCTCATCTGCATTCAGTATTAATGATGATCAAACCTCTGAAGTTTCAGAGATGGAGTTCACATCAGCACCAAGTGTTCAAACATTTATTTGAATCATAGCCAAATATATTTTGGTCTGGAAATCAAATCTCACAAGATGCAGTCAGGTTAGAAATATCAAGGGAGTATCTGTAGGATGGTATTTCAGTACTTTATTCTTTAGTGAAACCATGAAAAGCAGAGGTGCAGGAAAGATTTTAATATCCCATTCCTAATCAGAACTAGGACACCTGTTCTCTGGATAATTATTCCTTACTGTTCCCTGCCTATTTTGCTTAAACAAATGATAGTTATATCAAATATTATTACAAAAAGGCATTCCATTTGAAGCCCACAGCATATGAAACAATTGACCAATGTGTCTTGCTAGCAGGCACAGTATAAGGAGCTAGAAAAACTCCATTACATTTCAAACAATAACATTAACTGCACAAAAGGATTTTGCTTAGCAACTGCGCAAAATATATGAACATGTCAAAGATATATAATAAACGCCTGACTTCCGCTAAAAGATTAAATGCATTATTGTCTCAGTTACTTCAGCTAGCAGCTCCCAAAAAGATAGCAAAGTATTACCAAAGATCATTGACATCTGAAAAAACCCCAAATTTCTGCAGAGGACATTTCTATCTTGAAATATTCTTGCCTGTATTTCTTCGTAGTCTTTCCAAGTTTGTTTTGCATCTGTGTACTGGTAATGTAATGGCATCTTTTCAGTGACGTGAGCTTTGTATTTTGATAGCTATACTGTAGAATAGTAGTAGTAAGGACTGCTTTCTTTGGATACTTTTTGAAGCTAACAATTATTAACATATTAAGCAAATCCTGTTTAGAAGTCATGAGTATGACATTGTCCTTAACTTGCCCCATTGTATCTAACTTCCAGCACATATAGGACATATCATATGTGGAGTTGAACTATTAGACACTAGGCATAATAGTGGCATGTCAGAGTAAACTTTACTTTCTCCTGCTATTTATTGATTTGAACTCAAGAAGGGTAGGAGAGTTGACTTATAGGTTACATAGCATCTATTGCATAAATATGGATTTATAGGCTGTTTAAAATATGAATTGTTGGCCTAATAGAAAAGTTGTTAGTGCCTACCATATAAATTAGTCTTCAGAGACGTTTATGTTATGGTCAAGACATTTTGGGGCACTCCTTATTCTATAGCTTCTTATCACGATAAACCATAATGTCTCCAAAGGAGGCTTCTCAGTTTTTTGAATCAGTGGCATAACAACTGTAATGACCTCTTTGAGGCTATTTCAGTTTCTAATGTCAATGTGGCTGCCAGGCTGGCACTGTAAGCCTGCAAGTTAAAAATACTTTGGGGAATTATTGTTGGATCAGTGTACGGTAACTGCCTTGTTAAAGTGAGCAACATGTATGATTTCAAGATGCCTTTTTTGTTTGTTTCACTTATGGTGCTTCATGGACCAATGCTCTGCACTTCATGGATTAGTGGTCTGCAAATTATCAGCTAACCAAATCAAGCTGGAGTTTAGTTAGAAGAATACAATAACCTGTCTGAAACCACTAACTATCTTTGTAAGTTACAAATGGCCAAACCTTCTCTCTCTCTCTCTCTCTCTCTCGTTTTGCAAAATTAAAATATGAATCACTAAAAAAGCATCAACTCAAGCATGCCACATTTCAGCAGGAAGTAAAACCTTTAGCACCCCAATGATATTACAGGAAGGGAGGTCTTTAGACATGGAAATACTTCAAGAACTTCACTCTAGCAGCTCTACCAATACTCAAGATTGTACTATGATCAGATTTACTTCAGTGATTAAAATGGTGTCATCTCATAACGACATGCAACAGGAATAAACAAACCTTTGAAGGGTCAAACAAATGCCATTCTTATTTGGTACACACATGGAGTTGCTTTGGGTACAGGTGCATGGAAAAGTTTGAAGAACATTTACAGCAACAAAGGGAAGCAATTGCTAAATTATCTTATCCCCATACCCATTATGGAAACAGATATGCTGTAAACTTCCTGGTTTGTCAACTGAACAAGGAGCCCAAACTCACACCTGCTGTGAGTGAATGGAACCTTCTTTCATTGGATATGAATTTGGGTGCAAGTGTATTTTTCCATTTTGTATAATCAATACACTCTCTATGCCAGACCTTAAAAAGAAAAACTCACCATGAAGACTGGCAAGCGCTGCCACTGGGTGTTATTTTACAAATACATTTCATAATGTAAGAAATTTCTAAGTTTAGCTGTACATGCTCTCATTTGCATGACTGCTACAATGCAGAACTATCCACTGTTGGTGGCTCATCTGTAAATATCCACTGAGTTCAAACATAGGAACAGACAAAGAGCTCATTGTATGGCAACACCGAGGTCAATTACATAGCTCTGTATCTCTCTATTCTGTAACTTTACACGCCACACATTAACATAAAAGTCCCTCTCTCTTTTTGAAGCCATTTTATCTGTGATTTTATCAAGGTCCTGGAAACTAGCCACATAGGTCTTGGAGGTGTGTCCTCTCAAATGGCTGAATAATGATTGCTGAATGCTACTCACCTCTCCGTCTCTTGGCCACGGCCTTCCATTCTGTGTGTATTTGCTTTGATTCTGTCGCTTCTTTTGCCCTCCATCAGCAAATTTGCACAGCAAAGGCTCAGTGGGGGCTGCAAAGACAAGAAACCCAGTCTATGTTAGCAGCCCCCAAAGAAAGTGATTATACCAGCAACAGTAATGCTTTGTAGTACCGATCTTTTGAAGTAAAACCTTGTCTTCTGCAGATATTTTTTGCCTCTTTTAGCCTTGGCTCCACCGGCAGCTGTTCTTACTAACTAAGCTTAAACAAAATATTGGCAGACCTTAAAAGAGTACAACAAATATTGTTGAAAATATAATCAGCCTACATGGAATGTGAAGTTGCTGTAGTGGAAAAGTAGAGTTGGGCATTTATTCCAGTTATGTTAGACACATATTCATGACCAGCATTTGTGTAAGGATGAACATGGCTTTATTAAAGCAGCTCTCTGTTTTTATTGGAAAAACTTTGCAAGAATCTTTTTTGGGAGCAAGAGTTTTCATGATTTCTGTGTTTTTCAGTACCCAGGGCCTAAAAATCTGCATAAATAAAATAAATACAATAAAATAAGACTTTTGTCAAACACAATCCAATTAGCTTCGTTTTCCTGTTAATTCCTTACAGTTTAACAGAGGTGGCAATTGATGCTCCTCCTCTCCCGACAGAGATCTGCTC
The DNA here is from genome assembly GCA_007922155.1 of Mesoclemmys tuberculata. Classification (NCBI taxonomy): domain Eukaryota; kingdom Metazoa; phylum Chordata; order Testudines; family Chelidae; genus Mesoclemmys; species Mesoclemmys tuberculata. Next base: position 66,309,946 of record ML675603.1, on the reverse strand, counting down.
TCTGAGATTACAATAGTCATCAAAGCCAGCACGCTACAGACGTATGAATGCTCAAAAGGCAACAGACCACAAAGTGGAACTCGTAATAGAATCCCCAGTGAAGAAATTAACACACATAAAATAGGTACCACAGAAAGGGAACTTTGCATCTTGGTACCTTCACCCAACTACCCAGCTTTAGATATAGACTTTTAAATGTTATTCAGCCAATGCCACAAATCCATTTTCTGTCTGACATTTAGCCCTTCTCTGCCTCCAATCTACAAAGGGTCACAAATCCTAATAATTTTAGTACTGCAACTGTTAGGCTGCTTCTCCCCTCTCACTCTGCCCAAAAAGAAGCATCCATGTGAACTGATACATGAATCAATATTCATACTAAACTTCAAAATGTGTGATTCTAATAAGCCTCAAAATGAATTTTCTCATCTGAATCTTATTGGAATTGTCTAGGTCAGTAAATTCGGAGCGGAAAACTCATGAGAAGTGAGCTTCTTGCAAAACTTCCAATTTTTCCTGTAGGATGCAAATCCCACAAGAATAGACATTCTTACAGTATTTCAACATGTCCACTAATGACTGCCACTGGAAGTGCAGAGATACTCAAAAAATGATGGGGGCTGGGAAAATTAACCAATTTTTTTAATTAAAAAAAAGTGTTAGTTAGCTAAAATTTCAGGGAAGTTCTTATAATATTTGAACAGCTCATCCACGCTTAGTAAAAGGTAGATCAAAATGTCTCACACATAGAAATCACAGATTTAAATGGTCATAATTTAAAATCTGTAACAAAGCAAAAGGAAAAACAGAGGCTCTAATACCAGAACCATAATGCTGCATTGGGTTGGGATCTGTTTGGCTACATCTGAAGTTTGAATTGCTTTGTTTTTTTTTAAAGTGTCCATTTTACCAGGGCAGTGATTTCCAGGATCACTAGAAATTGAACTACAGAAAACAATCTTAATATTGGCAGGAAGATGGACTGGATGACCTAAAAAGCCTTTTTGCACCTCTGACTCCTATAATTGTACCAGGTTTTAGTATAGGCAATGCTCAGCCAGCCATTTTAAATTTAAAATAATGAAAGTCTGAAAGCCTCAAGGTGGCTGTGGGGATTCTCTCTGCAGTTGGCTGGCTTCCAAGGGCCTGGTTACCTCTCACTTACACCGATTTCACACTGATCTATCTCCAATGATTTCAATGCAGTCACTCATAATTTACTCTGGTGTAACTGAGAGGAGAATGCTAAGATAGCGCTGAAGAAAGATTTATTGGAATCACTTCTGAAGCTTCGAAAGCTTTTTACTTTAAGATACGTACATACATACATACATACATACATCACTCGACAAAGCATGACATAACAAATTAATGTGTTGTGTACGTTCCTACACCAAAAACACCCACTAACACCACATGTGACATCAGCACATGCACATGTAGGTGATACATTATGACCTGATATAGAAAGGTGGGAGATCATATGGTTTATTGCATCTCTTTTTCTGTATACTAGCAAACCACAAATGGGAGGCTGTTGCAATTTCTGGATTTCCAGATATCCACCAATATCATTTTACAGCAACTAACTAACAGTATGGACCTGCCTAAGGCTGACTTAGAAAAGAGTGGCACAGGTCACTGAGTGACATTTCAAAACAACTCTTTCCTTGTCTAGAAAAAGAAATGCACTGATTTGACTACAGGGATGCAGGGGCATGGGCACGATACCCTTCGCAGCTAGATTTTTATATGGGAAAGTCCACTCCTCTTTAGCAAATTAGAAACAATCGGAAAGAAGAATCAGCTCGTGCAAATGCAGTCAGAGCATTAATTCAAGGTCTGGACTGAACACCTGATTTTGGCAGGAAGGGGGTGTCCGGTTTATTTATGACACAACCTATTATATTAATACAGAAGCTTACATCCAGTAGGGCACCAAAACCCTTTGTTGGTGTATTGGCATATACTGTACTACAGGACTTATTCAGCCACAGCTGGGGTGAGATATTATAGCCAACACAAAGATATAAAGAAAGAAATGTTCTTGATTCTGTCAACACAGAGAGTGGGGTGTCAGGGAGCCAGTTCCCCAGTTCTCAGGGCCAACCCTGCCCCTCATGAGAAGTGCAGCTGCTTCCTAGTAGATCCTGAATTGGTGCTACACCAGTGACACACAGGCAGCGTAACATAGCTAAACCACCGCTCTGCACCCCAACATGACCCTGACAATAAGGTGGGGGGCAGAGCAGATGCAGGGACTGGAGCTAACACATCTGTGCCAGCAGAGTTCTCCTTTGAAAGGGGAATTCTCTGTCGGTCAGTAATGGACATCCTGGTCCCTTTGTAACTCCCAGAATGGCAATGGGGCCAGATCAAATCGTAGCCTCCAGCCCTAAATGTCCTGTATTAGTTTGACTGCTTTTAAGAAGGGGAGTCCTCAACCGCTGTGATTTTAAAAATTAGACTGGACAAACCCTACTTAATGTACAACAGAGAACAGTCCTGGATGGGAGATGGATTTGTTGGCCTACAATAATAATTCTGTCCTCTCTCTTAGGTCTCTTATTCTATGAAATGGGGACAAATCTCTTCTGCTGAAACAATGGGAGGTGGGGTTTTTTTCCCCCCCCACGTTAGGCAGTAACTATCCAAAGGACAAAGATAATGGACATCATGCAGCCATGAAGAGATGTAACAGTAACAAGTGGTTAAGGGTTTCACATCTCACCCAAAAGAGTACCTCCATCAGCATAGCATCCCCATGGTTCCCTGCTGGGCTAATGTATAGAGACAAGGACCAACTATGTAATTATACCACCATTTCTGCAGCTCCTGGGGTTTCCCTTGAGGGCTCCTCTCCAAGAAATGACTAGGCCCAACCCTGTGCTTGTTTCTACAAACTTAGATATATTTTCTTACTTGAACAGGGAAGCACTACCAAAGAGATAGAAAGAGAGATCATTTAATTGCAATCAGAGACATGGGATTCAAGAAAGTTTCTGAACAACAAAAAAGCAGCATGAGGAGTCAAGAGCCAAATACCTCCAGTTGTATTCTATGTCATGTTAGGGACAAAAGGAGACATAAGTCTGTGTTTCTTGTTCTCCTGGGATTTATCATAATCTACACAGATTGCATGCTGGTTCGTTTGGCAGAGATGACACATTGCCATACAATAATCTGCATTCACTGCTGGTCAGAAAAGGTGCTGCAGATATTATGGGAAAAAAAGGTGTTCTGCTTTTTGTTGGAAAAGAGTTTCAATCAAAAACAGCCACAGAGTAACTTCTACCAGGGACAGTGTAATTAACGAGGTAATTATTCAGTGTAATTTTACTGCATTATCTCATGTCACCCTGGTCTGAAAGCCATGAAATGAGACTCACATCACAGGGCTCTGGCTGCCCATAATGACTTAACAAAATTATAGAGAAGACTCTTCTTGGTCATTTGGGAAGGAATTTGGGAATTTTAACAGTCTTTATTAGTGCTTCCAAGAGCGTGATAGCCAAAAGTTCTTATTAGTCTTAATTTATTACAACATGCTGATAAAGGTAAAGTATTAAAAAGAGTGTTTTATGAAGTTCAGTTCGTGATGTAGAACATACAGTACAATGGTGGTGTGCCAGCTGCACCATGACTAGGGTTACATTTAAACTTGGCTGTTTGATAGGACTTAAACACACTTTTATTTACAGTGGTAACTGGGTGAAATTCTCTGGCTTGTGTTACGCAGATCATAGTGGATGATCTAATATTCTTTTGGCTTGAAAATTTACACCTAAAATATACTGTAAAAATGTCAAGTGCAGTGTAAGAACTATGATAGTTTTGCATTTTTAAGAGAAAATTGGTTAATGAGTGAAAGATGGGGAGATGTAAGTCGAAGAATTAACAGTTAAGAAAAAAAAACCCTGAAATTCTGGTAAAGCTGGGTAAGGAGTCTCAACTTTTTTCCAAAACCCTTTTGCATGTATGCTCACAGATGCACATCTCAGAGACAGGCCATATTTGCAAAGCATGTGCTGAGTTTTGTTCGGATTTTAAAACATTCACTAGTTAGGGCCAAAAAAGAAGTTTTGATCCATAAAAGCTAGTGTTGTCCAACAGCTGCAGGACAAATCCTCAGCTCTGATCTCCAGTTCCAGAGGTGCTTTCTGGAGGCAGGCAATGGCCATGCTCAGGGGGAGTGAACACTTGCTATAACTGTTTAAGCTCTAGTGAAGCCATGCAAGGGAAGAAGAGACTTCTTTCTTGTCCCTCTGCTATTTCATGCCAGTGAAAGTTTCCCTCAGAGTCTTGTGCCCAAGAGGAAGAAAATGATTGTATATAGGCAGTGATGGGCCAAAGATGGAAGAATGTCACTGTATTGTGGAGGAGAGAAAGCTACACCTTGGCGGAATAGGCTGTGTGGAGAAGGTGGATGTTGGACTGGTAGTCCTAGAGTGGGGGAATCCCAGAGCTCTGGCACAGTCCCATTTACTTGGATCTTATGGACACAGACCCTGGAGAAAGAGATCAACAATCCCACAAGGAAGAAACCAGACAATCTTGCCACACATAGGTGAGGCTGAAGGAAAGGGAGTGCCTTTCTCTCAAAGGAGCAGCTATGATCAGAAAGCACAGCAGCTGTGCTGTCCGGAAAGACGAAGTTACTCATCAATATCTCTGTCAGCCTCATAAGCATAATGCCACTGTCCCAGTCCAGAGCCACTCAGAGACACCCATCTCCCTGCTGCACGCTTTGAGAGGAAGGGTCTCCAGCCTTCCCAGGATCAGAGCATAGTCATAAAATAGTCTATTTTAATACAAGCTTTCTTAACAAATAAATACGTAACTATAAGATATACAGAAGAGAAAATATCTAGTACTGCAGCAGAGCTATTTTGAAATAAAAGGAGACGTCACTGGTGCTTTAAAGATAACAACATTTACTTTAGACCAGGGGAAAAAAATCTTTGGCAGGTATTGTGGTACCAGTTTAAAAAAGTAAATGTTTAGAAACTATTCAAATACCAACAGTATCTGAAAACCATCAAAGGTAGAAGGACTCGTACCAGAATTGAAAAACAATTTGTTTTTCAAAGACCTCTTGGAACGTGGAGGGAGAATCTTTTAAAAGTATTTCTGCTGCTGTTTGCATTTTTACCTGCTGGACACTTCTGAATTCTTTGATTGTACTTTTACCTTATCCTTATTGTGTGGTATGAATAATGAGGGCTGAAAATATATTTTAGCATCCCATTCTTTGCTCTCGCCAAAGTTTTCTAAACTTTGACATAAAATAAAACATAGCCTGAATATTTTATAAGTGTTCATACTTTGCACTGATAAGCAGAGCAACTTATTGTATGGCTTGCCTGCTTGCTTTCCCTTTTTTTAGAGAGGAGTCTGTTTGTATTTAAAGATATTTCTGGTATCGTCAAAGCCCCTGGGAGTTGTGGTATTTCATAGTGCATTTGGAACGATTTTTTAACGATGCTCACCTTTTAGTAAAGTCAGGGGTATGGTGCTCAATAGACCTAGTTTGGTCTATTAAAACAACGTACGCACCTCGGGACAAGGGGTGCATCTTTGCTGGCTTCTTATATGACAGTAACTGTAATGAAGTCCTGCAAGGCCCATCCCCCTTTCTAAGGGAGAAGCTCTACACTTGAGAAATGCTTACTAGGGGCCTGATCCAAAAATCCACTCAAGTCAATGGAAATCTTTCCATTAACTTCAATGGTTGTCACTCAGGCCTTTAATCCTGGGAAGGAAATGGAAACAGCATCAGGGATATTAGAGACTGGTTGGGAAAAAGGCTGTGGTTGCTGTTGTTGTCCAGAGATAAAATCTTGACCCCTTTAAATTGATGGCAAAACTCCCACCGGCTTCACAGTTGGGCAAGGGTTTCCCCAAAGGAGTGCAGGGCAGGGGGGAACAGAGGCGTTTTTATTTTCTTCAAACTAACTCATTCATCATTATGGAAAGGAGTTCCGTGCATTACTGCTCTATTTCCTTCAAGATAACAGTGTCTCGTACTTAGTGGCTTTAGCAAGACTGATTTAACAGACAGACAGCATTAACAACGCCAAGGCCTAGTTAGTTATCTCAGCCCTCAGCAACAGATTGCATGTGAAACAGGGCTGAATCTCTAGATGGGAAATGGCTGATGTGATAATCCCCACCCAGTCTTGTAGTCCACTGGAAACATTTCATGCCAGGAAGGCAAAGTGAATTAAGATGAAGAATCTAAAAGTTCTAATTGTTTATCAAGACAGAGGCTCCTTATTATGCATTCACTGGTGACAGATGGATTCTTATAAAGAGCATCACTCGGCCGCAAACAAGGGAGGGTATTGGTGAGAAGTGCCTCAGTATATGCAAAAATCTGTGTCTATTCATGAATATGTACTTTATACAAGAATGAGAAAGGCAAAAACTTCTCATTTCCATCTAGCGTGGTGGTTCTCCAACTTTTTGTATTGGTGACCTCTTTCACACAGCAAGCCTCTGAGTGTGACCCACTGGTCCCCATGGGTGCCCCCTCCCATTGCCCCAGGGGTGTCCCCTTTCCCCCAGGCCCATGGACTCCCCACTCCCTCTTCACACATGGCCCTCATGAGCTCCCCAATCCCCGCTTTGCTGCACCTCCTGCACCCACCTGAGGAAACTGGCTTGCATGCACAGAGCAGCTGGTATCGCTGCTCTCCCCTCCCTCAAACGCTGCTCCTCCACGTACCCTTAGGGGGCTGTGAGGGGGGAGGGAGTGAGGAATAACGTCAGGGCTCCCTGCATCCAGCTCACTTTTCTCATCTGGCCTGGAGGGCGGAGAGCAGCAGCTCCTGATGCTCGCCTCACAGCATTGCCCAGGTGGGGAAAGTGAGATGGATGGGATGCAGGGATGGGAGATAAGATTGTCTGCTCCCCTTCTCCTTCACAATCATGTCGCATCTATACGGCAATGGCAGCAAGTGCGTCGCTAGAAAAGTAAAACTAGGAATGTACCTGTGTATTTGTAATTGTTTTCAGAGCATATTTGAGAAGTGGATACTTTTGTTTTTCATTTAATTTCCTCCCATCAGTTCAGTTTCCCTCAGCTAGAAATAAGGAAGGACAGTCAGCTCTGCACATACTACTAGCAAGTGCTGTATGGACGGCCATGGACTATTTTCAACCCTCTCTGCCCCCAGCTCTGCTGTCGTATCACAGACAATAAACAGGCCACTGATAAGTGAGGAAACTCCCAATACTGCAGAATCAATTATTTCTTTTGAAAAATATTTCACAAAAAGTAGAGCTAATTTATTTTCCATCCTTGGATGATCTTGTTCCATATTAAAAAGCAGCAGTAAAAGAGGTGGGTTTGGAATTACACTGGAGATTGACACAGAGTTTTGGTAGTTTAATTTCCACCACCACCTCCCAAAGTTTGAGAGATTTTCAACTGTATCTTCATACATCAGTATCATCAAATGTCCAGCTGGAAAATTTTATTTGAGCACAGATCACTCGCCTCCCACAAAGCACAACTGTTCTCTGTGTGATCTGGGGAAATCTCACTTCATCCTATAATAAATCAAGAGTAGTTTCCAGCCAGCCTGTAACTAGTCCCATTCATATAAGTAATATTTCAAGGCTCTGAGACTGGCATATGTAGGATACATCTGTGCTGTGACACTGTAGCAGAATAACTCAAATTAAAGTCCTGCGCCTGTACTTGGCTTCACATGAATGGATCCAACAGGACTCTGCATGAATCCTATTTTGGGATAGGGGCCTACATTATTAATAGAAATGCTCATCCTAAATGCTCTTGCTATGGTTTGATCCTGCAAGATGCTGAGCACTTTGGTTCCCATCAAGCAAAGAGTTTACATCCTTAACTTTAACGAGACTCTTAAAATTAATCACATTGCTGAACAGGGACCTTAAATCAGGCCTTTACATTTTCTTTTATCTTAGAGTTTATGTTTTAACTTAAAATAAATTAAAACGAACACTGGGTAAAACAGAAAAGAAATGAAAAGATATTATATCCATGGATATAAGACAGTTTTGTAATCCACAGAGTGAAAACATGATCAGAGACATTATGGGTTATCATGTGAAAGGGACTATTTAAAATATAATTATAACAATGCACAATAAAAAAGAGAATAGTAATTATGAAAAAGTGATTGCTGTGCATAACTAGTAGCTGATTTCTAGGCCACCAAACTTACGCTGAATTAAATGTATTTTTTTAAAAAGCGAGAAACCAAGATCATAAGTTCACACTGTGGAATTGCAGGATGTAAAATTGCTTAATTGCTTTTAAATTGTTAAGTAAAATGGGATTCAGAAGTATCTGAAACAGAAACTAGTTCAACTCCTATGATTTAATGTGAAAAAGTGAAACAAAGTTAAATAACAAAAGTTAAACAAAATTTGGTAAAACAAATAAACAAACAAAATAAAACAAATAATAAATAAATAAATAAATTTATTTTATATAAAGAAATAAATAAAAATTAAAAATAAAATAAAATAAAATACTTTTATTTATTAACAAAAAAATAAATAAACAAACAAAATAAACATTCAAAACTACGATTCTGCCTGCTAGTAATGGCCTGATGCGCATGTTATGCAAAACAGAATAGCTCCGTAGTTTTGAATGGAGTCACACCAATGCATAAGGCATTCCGGTAATTAAATTTAGTTTTTGTTTCTTCCGCCCCTTTTCCTTTCTTCTATGGACAATAACAATCCCACACTTTAACGTTAACTTCTTCTGAAGCACTTCTTATATAATAATGATACACTTAATAAAGCTTGTCAAATTTTTTCCATCAAAACTCATTTTCAACAGAAAACGCCTTTTTGACCAAAATGAAAACCCCACCATATTCTGGTTGAAATTTTTGGTTTTTTGCTGAAATAATATTCAAAATGAAATATTCCAAATTTGTTACATTATTCAAAAACTTTCAGTTAATTTCAGTGTGTGTGGAGGGATGAACTAACTCCATCCACCCCCTGCACACTGGAAAAGGGGTTGGAGCAGAAAGTAAAAGAAAGTGAGAGAACAAATGTATTTCCTCACACACTTCACTCATTTCTTTCTTTCTTTTAATTTTTTTTTCTAGTGGAAAAAGAGAAAAAGGAAAGGAAATAAGTTTCTTCTCCTGCCATTGAAATGTAACAACATTTGTAATACAAAATACGCAAAAGCATGGGGAATAAACCGAAAGAACTAGCAATGCTAGTTAATAAACACGATCATGACACAGTTGGCATCACAGAGACTTGGTGGAATAATACTCATGACTGGAATATTGGTATAAAAGAGTAAAGCTTTATCAGGAAGAACAGAAAGTAAAAAAGCGAGATGTTACTCATATATTAAAAATGTATACATTTGGAGTGAGTTTGAGATGGAAATGGGAGACAGATTTGTTGAAAGTCTCTGGGGAATTATAAAATGGATAAAAAACAAGGATGATGTCACGGTAGGGGTCTACTACAGACCACATAACAAGGAAGAAAAAGTGGATGAGGTTTTTTTTTAAACAACTAACAAAATCATCCAAAGCACAGGATTAGGTGGTGATGGGGGGCTTCACCTACCCAGACATCTGCTGAAAAAATAACACGGCAGGGCACAGAATATCCAACAAGTTCTTGGAATGTATTGGAGACATTTTTTTTTTATTTCAGAAGGTGAAGAAACCTACTAGGGGAGAGGCTGATCTAGATTTGATTTTGACAAATAGGGAGGAACTAGTTGAGGATTTGAAAGTGGAAGGCAGCTTGGGTGAAAGTGATCCTGAAATGGTAGAGTTCATGATTCTAAGCAATGGTTGGAGGGAAAACATCACAATAAAGATAACAGATTTCAAGAAGGCAGACTTTAGCAAACACAGGGAGTTCGAAGGTAAGATCCCATGGGAAGCAAGCCTAAGGGGAAAAACAGTTCAAGAAAATTGGCAGTTGTTCAAAAAGACTTTCTCAAGGGCATAACAGCAAAGTATCCCACTGTGTAGAAAAGATAGGAAATATGGCAAGAGACCATCCTGGCTTAACCAAGAGATGTTCAGAGATCTGCAACTCAAAAAAGAGTCCCAAAAAAAAGTGAATAGTAGGTCTAATTCAAAGGATGAATACAAACAAATAACCCAAGTATGTACGGACAAAATCGGAAAGACCAAGATACAAAACAAGATTAAGCTTGCCTGAGACATAAAGAGTAACAATAAAACATTATACAAATATGTTAGAAGCAAGAGGAAAACCAAGGACGGTGTAGCCCTGTTACTCAATGCGGGAGGGGGGTGAAGGGGAGGGGGAAACAATAACAGAAAATGTGGAATGGTAGAAGTGATAACTGACTTTTTATGTTTCAGTTTTCACTGAAAAGGTTAGTAGTGACTGGACATCTAAATAGTGAATTCCAGTGAAAATGAGGTAGAATATGAGGCTAAAATATGGAAAGAACAAGTTAAAAATGTCTTAGACAAGTAAGATGTCTTCAGCTCACAAGAGCTTAAGGAAATACATCCTGCTCAATAAAAATACTCAAGGAGCTGACTGCGGAAATATCTGAGTCATTAGTGTTATTTTCGAAAAGTCATGGAAGACGAGAGAGATTCCAGAGGACTGGAAAAGGGCTAATATAGTGCCAATCTATAAAAAGGGAAATAAGGACAACCTGGGATATTACAGACCAGTCAGCTTAACTTTAGTACCTGGAAAAATAATGGAGCAAATAATTAAGCAACGAATTTGCACACACCTAGAAGAAAATAAGGCGATAAGTAACAGTCAGCATGGATTTGTCAAGAACAAATTGTGTCAAACCAACCTGATAGCTTTCTATGACACGGTAACAAGCCTTGTGTAATCACAATGACATCAGCTACTTAGACCTAATGTCGAGCTGGTTCACACTTAGTTAAAAGGATACTAAAATAATTTAATGTAACTATAGTGCATTTGTAGAAATGATTTATAGAATCTATATTAAAATTGACAAAGATACTAGACAAGATACTATGGTGAACAGTGGTAGCAGAAATCCTTAAGATACACAGATGGCAGTAGAACAAGCAGTCACTAATTCATGCTCAAATGCTTCCTCGCAGCCTCCTGCAATGGAGACGCATAGGGCTGCTATATATATAGGCAGCTGTAAATAATGTTCTGTTGTCTTTTAAACAAAAGAAATAATGTTGGGCAATATACAGTTATAATATAACCTCAATACAATGTATTTTAATCTTTCAGATAGTGTCCTAATCTAAATTCAATGGATTTACACAGTTCTAATTCTGAAACAAAACCATGAGTTAATGTTGCATTTGGTTTCTACAGAAGACCCCTTTACTATATAATTGTATAAGGTGGGGAAACAGCTTTATAAAACAGAAAAGCACCTCAAAGCAACCATTAAAAAAAGAACAGCTGTTTGGCTAGAAACAAAAAAGAGTGAATAACTTCTGATAAACTAAATTACATCTTAAATAATTATTTCGAGTTCACCTCTCTATTTTAAGAAACAGGAAACCATCCTTTCATCTTTTTCTGTAGCAATTTCTTCCAAAGTGCAAGAATACATTAGAAAAGGAAAGCAAATCTCAGAGGAGAAATATCATATCAAGCAGAAAGTTGATGTGTCTATTCTAGAAACACAAGTTATTTAGAAAACATTAAAAAAGTTAATTGTGTGTGTTCATTGGGGGAGCCAGCATGTGAACTAAGGAGCTGAGCCATTTCTTATTGCAGTCAATGGAGAGACTCAGTGGAGGTTGAGTCAGCCTCAATCATTAACTGTGCTTTATCGTATCATAGTGGAAACCTAAAGAAGTGTTCGTTAGAGCTGGTTAGAAATTGGAATTTCCATTCCTTGAAAAATTCTGACATTTATAGATTAGTTTTCATGCTGAATCACATGAAAACTGAAATTTTGAAATTGCTCTCAAAACAAAAATAAAAACATGATTTGGAACTATCAAAGGTTTCATTTCAACATTGTCAAAATGTTTTATTTTGATAATGTCAAAACATTATGATATAAAATATTAAACCTAATACCTAATATTTTGATATAAAAGTCAAAAGTCAAAACAATTCCAACAAAACCTTTTGATTTTTGACAAAACTTCATTTTTCAAAGGAAAACTAAATGCTTTTTTGACCAGTTCTACTGCTTGTCTCCTCTCAGAGGGGTAACAAGAACTGATCCCGAACAGGATTAAGCAGATATATGTGAGGGAATTGTACTCCAGAGCAGGCGCTTCAGTGGCTCAAGCATACAGAGTACTTCACTGTTGGATTTTTCTCTTATATTAAACTATGGACCTGAATCAAAGCCCATGAAAGACTCCCATGACTTCAGTGGGATCTGGATAAAGCTATCTGGGAATGTAAATGTAATGAATTAAAAATGTCTTTACTGCTAAGCACTTGTGTTGATTTTGGCACCAGACACAGAGGCCTTGGATGGGAGAGATTTCAAAATGTAGCAATTCCTTCTGTTGCCACTTTGGTTGCTTTTGTGTTAAATATCACTTTTTGCACTCATGGTAACACAAGAAACTTTAAACCCATCTAATCTTACGTTAAATGTTTCCTTGGAAAGATAAGGGCATACCTAAATTCTGAAAGTTCTGGTCAAATGTATGTTAATTTTACAAATGTAAAAGTCCTTCTAAAGATTGATTCTGATTGATTCTCCTCTCACTGCTGTAAACACCAATGTATAGAAGGAGTAAGTCAATGGGGTTGAATCAATGCAAAACTGGTGTAACTGTAAGTGAGAGCAGAATCAGTCTGTGTGTGCCTTTGCGTGGAAGCAATGATTTCAGACTTGATCACACTATTAGGTATTGGCCTGCCTTTGGCTCAGCATGATTTTATAATATCTGAATAATATCATTTACATTTGTAGAGAGCCTTTCATCCTAATTGATCCCAAACATAGGTTATTGGTGGAAGGTGAGGGTTACAGGAGCGATCTAGCTTTATACGGTATGTCTACACGTTGAGCTGGGCGTGTGATTCCAAGCTTGAGGAGACATACTTGCAACAGCTCTCAGCAAGCTAACAAGCTAAAATGAGAGTTCCAGAGGGGTAGCCGTGTTAGTCTGTAGACAGCAAAAACAACGAGAGTTCTGTAGCACTTTAAAGACTAACAAATTTATTTTTTGC